>CANSZD010001794.1:0-265699 GCA_947648045.1 Beta corolliflora
AAATAATACTAATTAAATGTCGAACTAAAAAAAATTCGACTAAATAAATAAAAATTTTCGGACTTCTAAAATCCGGAAGAGGGAAAACAATCCGAAATTTTTATTCTTAAAATAAACAATTTCTGAATCTTAAAATTTTCGAATTATCACAAAAAATTGAAATAACAAAAATTTCGAGCAAATAAAATTTTCTGGACAATGATAAAAAAAATCGGACCCCTTTACAAAAATTCGCTCTCCTCGAAATATACATATAATAATATATTCCTATAAGTTTTTCAAAACGAACAAGAGTAGGAGCAATTCTAAGAGTTTATTCAAATAACTAGTAAGTTAGTTAGGCGCCTAAAAGTTTTGAAAATAACCTAAAGCTCCCAAATACCACTTTCGTAACACCCCCGATAATTCTCTCTTTCGAAATACCTTTTCATTATAAAACTTGGAGAATTACCCAAGTATTATCGCCCGTGTGATAACGTGTGACGGCTTATTCGTAATTTTTGGTAAAATACTAAAACATCCAACTAAACTTTATATTTTATTATCATAAATAAATAACAACTAGTACCGCAAAAACAATTACTCTATAAATGTCTACTCAAACAAACTTATTAAAAATATGTTCATGCTAATGCGGAAACATGATAAACTAAATTACACAAGCTCTCCATTCCCACATTCCCAACGAGATGCCAAGCATCCGCGAACCCGTAAATGTCAATGCTCTAGAGAATCGGGCCACCAAAATTGCGTCACTCACAGATCAATAAGGCAAAGCCATGATCAATACATACAAACAAAGCACGTAATCGCTTAAAGCCTAGGTACTCACATTAATAATACATAAACTTCCTAACATGATACTAAATAAATAACATGCCGAAATAAATAATGATATAACGGTTATAACATTCCTCGGCACATCTTTTAACTCGAACTAACTCCAAACATCTTCTTATTTACTCTCAAATGGAATAGTTATTGACCCGAGTCTCTCTTTCCACTAATGCCTCATTACGACGACGCAAATACGGAGCTACCAACCGTATTCTGCAACGACCAATGACATCGAGGAACCTTTCGCGTTAACTCGGAAAGCGGATGGTGATCAATCCATCTCCTCTAAAAAGTCATGGCTCGCTCACCATGAACCCCAACTCCTAATGTCCAACTCTGGACGTGCACCCGCTCTAAAGTCTATAACTATCCTTGTCACACTTTACGTTCTTTTACAAATTATTACTTCTTATGACACACATACAAGCAATATTCTCAAATAACAATTCAACATTCACAATCGAACTTCTTTTATCTTGTGGATTTAATAAGTTGGTCAGCAACTTACAACCTAAAGACTTACTTTCTTTTAATCTCAACTTTCTTATTTCCGTCGAACCTAGCCAACAATCAAACTTACCTTTAAAAGGCATACTTATCAACTTACCAAATAAGGCTCACAATCTCATAAAGTAGTGAAAATAATACTCGGAAGGAACACATGAATAATCATGAATCATCTTAATAACATATTAATTCCCCCTCCATGTGAACTCATTAATTAAAGTTCCCATCCACATGCTTGCATCAATAAATCCATACAAACATGACAATTCTTTACTCATAATAAATCTAATAACTAACATGCTTGCTCCACTGGCATACAAATACTGTAGAAATCAATCATACTAAAAATCATATATGAACTTATAAAGTCCCTATACATGATGATGATACTCACAACTTTTTCCTCCTTAAATCATGATACTAATCCTACAATCACACAAGATGTGCACGCATTCCTTGCGTACACAAATCGAGAGGCCACTTTCTCACTCTAAAAGTTGCCTAGTGGAATAATCTCCGCCCTAACAAAATACAAAACATTGGTATATCAATATAAATCCGGCAAATTTTACAGCAATAAAACTTCACTTAAAAACGTGTCAAAACCTTTTCTAAAATTATTTTGACACCAAAGATTAAATATTTCAAACCCTAAAATATGGTACTACTCAAAATAGGCTTTTAAACCTCAAAAATCAAGACTTTAATATTTAAATCTCCTCCTTGAACATAAAATATTCAATCTGAAATTTTTTGTTTAATAATATGAAACATATATTCCATTATAATTAAAGATACAATCTCATAAAAAACAATAATTTTAACAAAATAATACTTTGGAAATATTAGATCAATATATATATGAAATCAATATATAAGAAAACGCAGGAAAAGAATCAAAAGAAAAAGGAGAAAAGAGTGAAATACCGAAATCGCGACAGTGAAATATGGCAGCAAGAAATTGCGAAACTTGCAGAGGCCATAACTGATAGAATAATAATCGGAATCGAGTGATTCTTGAGCCTAAGTTCAATAACTTTTCGAGATCTACACTTTCTCAGAAGGAATTTTTGGCTAAAAATAAACGGAACTATGAAATCTGGACAATCAGATTCAGGTGAGAGAGAAAACGAGTGAAGGGAAAGAAAGAGAATAGTGTCCGTGGAGTTTTGAGAGAGAGAGAGAAAATAATCTTTTGGGCGTGCAAAAATAATCGTGCTTGGGGGTATTTATGTTGGGTGGTTGCTACAGTGCTTAGGTAAAAGGAGGCTGAGTCTCTGAATAGAATTTCGATAACGACTTGGATTGATAAATTTGAACCCCATCATCAATATAACTCCTCTTCCTAATCTACTTAGCATTTAGGTTTCCCAAGTCCACTTCAGACTTCTTTCCAAATCAAATTCGTATTTCAAACCTTTTCAAAGCATGCTTAATTAAAATATTTTCAACTTTCTTAAATTCTTAAAATAATTTCATTCGACTTTTAAAATAGCCAACCTTCTTTAAATAAAAAAATCATTTCGACAAAAATATAAATATATGAATGATAAAATATATTTATAAAATCCTTTAAAATTATGGGGATCACATAGGAGTTAGGCCCAAAACACGTTTGGGCCCATAGTAACGTGGAACCGACGTAAAAATCGGACTTCAATTTTTTCAGCTTCGACCTCACGAACCCTTTAGAAATGGTAAAAAAATGCATTTAGGCGAAAGAATGACTCAAAAATGTTATCCGAGCTAGGAGTTAGGCCCAAAACACGTTTGGGCCCAAGCAACGATTGAACTCGACGGAAAATCGAATTTCAATTTTTCGCTTTCCGACCTCACGAACCCTTTTGAAATGGTAAAAAAACGCATTTAGGCGAATGAATGACTCTAAAATGTTATCCGAGCAGGAGTTAGGCCCAAAAACGTTTGGGCCCAAAGTAACGTGGAACCGCTCGCGAAAAATCGGACTTCAATTTTTTTTGCAACTCGACCTCCCGAACCCTTTAGAAATGGTAAAAAACGCATTTATGTGAATGAATCGACTCAAAAAATGTTATCCGAGCTAGGAGTTAGGCCCAAAACACGTTTTGGGCCGAGAGTAACGTGGAACCTACGTGAAAAATCGAACTTCAATTTTTTCAGCTTCGACCCTCACGAACCCTTTAGAAATGGTAAAAACGCATTTAGGCTAAAGAATGACTCAAAAATGTTATCCGAGCTAGGAGTTAGGCCCAAAACACGTTTTGGCCCGAAGTAACGTGGAACCGACGCGAAAAATCGGACTTCAATTTTTCAGCCTTCGACCTAACGAACCCTTTAGAAATGGTATAAAAACGCATTTAGGCGAAAGAATGACTCAAAAATGTTATCCGAGCTAGGAGTTAGGCCCAAAACACGTTTTCGGCCCAGGAGAAACGTGGAACCGACGCGAAAAATCGGACTTCAATTTTTTCCTGATTCTGACCTCACGAACCCTTTTTAGAAATGGTGAAAAAAACGCATTTAGGCGAAAGAATGACTCAAAAATGTTATCCGAGCTAGGAGTTAGGCCCAAAACACGTTTCGGCCCAAAGAAACGTGGAACCTACGCGAAAAATCGGACTTCATTTTTTCACGCTTATGACCTCACGAACCCTTTAGAAATGGTAAAAAAACACATTTAGGCGAAAAGAATGACTCAAAAATGTTATCCGAGCTAGGAGTTAGGCCCAAACACGTTTTGGGCCCAGAGCAACGTGGAACCGACGCTAAAAATCGGACTTCAATTTTTCGGCTTCTGATCTCACGAACCCTTTAGATATGGTAAAAAACACATTTAGGCGAAAGAATGACTCAAAAATGTTATCCGAGCTAGGAGTTAGGCCCAAAACACGTTTTGGGCCCAGAAGCAACGTGGAACCGACGCGAAAAATCGGACTTCAATTTTTTCGCTTTCGACCTCACGAACCCTTTAGAAATGGTAAAAACGCATTTAGGTGAAAGAATGACTCAAAAATGTTATCCGAGCTAGGAGTTAGGCCCAAAACACGTTTTGGGCCCAAAGTAACGTGGAACCGACGCGAAAAATCGAACTTCAATTTTTTCGCCTTCGGACCTCACTAAACCTTTTAGAAATGGTCAAAAAACACATTTAGGCGAAAGAATGACTCAAAAATGTTATCCGAGCTAGGAGTTAGGCCCAAAAACGTTTTGGGCCTAAAGTAACGTGGAACCGCCGCGAAAATCGGACTTCAATTTTTTTGGCTTCTGACCTCCTGAACCCTTTAGAAATGGTAAAAACGCATTTAGGTGAAAGAATGACTCAAAAATGTTATCCGAGCTAGGAGTTAGGCCCAAAACACGTTCTAGAAGTAACGTGGAACCGACACGAAAATCCGGACTTTAATTTTTTCAGCTTCTGACCTCGCGAACCCTTTAGAAATGTTAAAAAAACGCATTTATGTGAAAGAATGACTCAAAAATGTTATCCGAGCTACGAGTTTGGCCCAAAACACGTTTTGGGCCAGAGCAACATGGAACCGACGCGAAAAATCGGACTTCAATTTTTCAACTTCGACCTCACGAACCCTTTAGAAATGGTAAAAACGCATTTAGGCGAAAGAATGACTCAAAAATGTTATCCGAGCTAGGAGTTAGGCCCAAAACACGTTTTGGGCCTAGAGCAACGTGGAACCGACGCGAAAATCGGACTTCAATTTTTTTCAGCTTTGACCTCACGAACCCTTTAGAAATGGTGAAAAAACGCATTTAGGCGAAAGAATGACTCAAAAATGTTATCCGAGCTAGGAGTTAGGCCCAAAACACGTTTTTGGGGCCAAAGCAACGTGGAACCGACGAAAAAATCGGACTTCAATTTTTTCAAATTTTCGACCTCACGAACCCTTTAGAAATGGTAAAAAAACATATTTAGGCGAAAGAATGACTCAAAAATGTTATCCGAAGCTAGGAGTTAGGCCCAAAAACGTTTTGGGCCCAAGAGCAACGTGGAACCGACGCGAAAAATCGGACTTCAATTTTTTCGCTTCTGACCTCCCGAACCCTTTAGAAATGGTAAAAAAACGCATTTAGGTGAAAGAATGACTCAAAAGTGTTATTCGAGCAAGGAGTTAGGCCCAAAACACGTTTTGGGCCCAGAGTAACGTGGAACCACGCGAAAAATCGGACTTCAATTTTTCAGCTTCGACCTCACGAACCCTTTAGAAATGGTAAAAAAACGCATTTAGGGAAAAAAACACAAAAAATTTTTCCCGGAAGGGGGTTGGCCCACACGTTTGGGCCCAAAGCAACGTGGAACCGACGCGGAAAATCGGACTTCAATTTTTTCACCTTTGACCTCACGAACCCTTTTAGAAATGGTGAAAAAACGCATTTAGGCGAAAGAATGACTCAAAAATGTTATCCGAGCTAAGGAGTTAGGCCCAAAACACGTTTTGGGCCCAGAGCAACGTGGAACCGATGCGAAAATTGGACTTCAATTTTTTCAGCTTCTCGACCTCACGAACCCTTTAGATATGGTAAAAAACACATTTAGGCGAAAGAATGACTCAAAAATGTTATCCGAGCTAGGAGTTAGGCCCAAAAACGTTTTGGGCCTAGAGCAACGTGGAACCGACGCGAAAAATCGGACTTCAATTTTTTCGGCTTCTGACCTCCCGAACCCTTTAGAAATGGTAAAAAACGCATTTAGGTGAAAGAATGACTCAAAAATGTTATCCGAGCTAGGAGTTAGGCCCAAAACACGTTTTGGCCAAGAGTAACGTGGAACCGACGCGAAAAATCGAACTTCAATTTTTTTCAGCTTCTGACCTCACGAACCCTTTTTAAATGGTCAAAAAACGCATTTAGGCGAAAGAATGACTCAAAAATGTTATCCGAGCTAGGAGTTAGGCCAAAAACACGTTTTGGGCCCACCGCAACGTGGAACCGTCGCGAAAAATCGGACTTCAATTTTTCGCTTCTGACCTCCTGAACCCTTTAGAAATGGTAAAAAAACGCATTTAGGCGAAAGAATGACTCAAAAATGTTATCCGAGCTAGGAGTTAGGCCCAAAACACGTTTTGGGCCCAGAGCAACGTGGAACCGACGCGAAAAATCGAACTTCAATTTTTTCAGCTTCTGACCTCACGAACCCTTTAGAAATGGTAAAAAACGCATTTAGGCGAAAGAATGACTCAAAAATGTTATCCGAGCTAGGAGTTAGGCCCAAAAACGTTTTGGGCCCAAAGCAAGTGGAACCGTCGCGAAAAATCTGGACTTCAATTTTTTTCGGCTTCTGACCTCACGAACCCTTTAGAAATGTTAAAAAAACGCATTTAGGTGAAAGAATGACTCAAAAATGTTATCCGAGCTAGGAGTTAGGCCCAAAACACGTTTTGGGCCCGATGTGCAACAAGTATGACGCGAAAATCGGACTTCAATTTTTTCACTTTCCGACCTCACGAACCCTTTAGAAATGGTAAAAAACGCATTTAGGCGAAAGAATGACTCAAAATGTTATCCGAGCTAGGAGTTAGGCCCAAAACACGTTTTGGGCCCAGAGCAACGTGGAACCGACGCGAAAAATCGGACTTCAATTTTTTCGCTTCTGACCTCACGAACCCTTTCGATATGGTAAAAAACCCATTTAGGCGAAAGAATGACTCAAAAATGTTATCCGAGCTAGGAGTTAGGCCCAAAAACGTTTTGGGCCCAGAGCAACGTGGAACCGACGCGAAAAATCGGACTTCAATTTTTTCAGCTTCTGACCTCACGAACCCTTTAGAAATGGTAAAAAAACGCATTTAGGCGAAAGAATGACTCAAAAATGTTATCCGAGCTAGGGAGTTAGGGCCCAAAACACGTTTTGGGCCCAGAGCAACGTGGAACCGACGCGAAAAATCGAACTTCAATTTTTTCGCCTTCGACCTCACGAACCCTTTAGAAATGGTAAAAAACGCATTTAGGCGAAAGAATGACTCAAAAATGTTATCCGAGCTAGGAGTTAGGCCCAAAACACGCTTTGGGCCCAAAGTAACGTGGAACCGACGCGAAAAATCGGACTTCAATTTTTTCAGCTTCGACCTCACGAACCCTTTAGAAATGGTAAAAACGCATTTAGGCGAAAGAATGACTCAAAAATGTTATCCGAGCTAGGAGTTAGGCCCAAAACACGTTTGGGCCCAAGAGCAACGTGGAACCGACCGTAAAATCGGACTTCAATTTTTTCTCTACCGACCTCACGAACCCTTTAGAAATGGTTAAAAACGCATTTAGGCGAAAGAATGACTCAAAAATGTTATCCGAGCAAGGAGTTAGGCCCAAAAACGCTTTGGGCCCAAAGCTAACGTGGAACCGAGCGAAAAATCGGACTTCAATTTTTTCACTTCCCGACCTCACGAACCCTTTAGAAATGGTAAAAAACGCATTTAGGCGAAAGAATGACTCAAAAATGTTATCCGAGCTAGGAGTTAGGCCCAAAAACGTTTTGGGCCCAGAGCAACGTGGAACCGACGCGAAAAATCGGACTTCAATTTTTTCGGCTTCTGACCTCCTGAGCCCTTTAGAAATGGTAAAAAAACGCATTTAGGCGAAAGAATGGCTCAAAAATGTTATCCGAGCTAGGGAGTTAGGCCCAAAACACGTTTTGGGCCCAGAAACGTGGAACCGACGCGAAAAATCTGACTTCAATTTTTTCAGCTTTCGACCTCCACGAACCCTTTAGAAATGGTAAAAAAACGCAGTTAGGCGAAAGAATTACTCAAAAATGTTATCCGAGCTAGGAGTTAGGCCCAAAACACGTTTTGGGCCTAGAGTACCGTGGAACCGACGCGAAAAATCCGGACTTCAATTTTTTTCAGCTTCCAACCTCCTGAACCCTTTAGAAATGGTATAAAAACGCATTTAGGCGAAAGAATGACTCAAAAATGTTATCCGAGCTAGGAGTTTGGCCCAAAACACGTTTTGGGCCCAGAGCAACGTGGAACCGACGCGAAAAATCGGACTTCAATTTTTCACTTCTGACCTCATGAACCCTTTAGAAATGGTAAAAAACGCATTTAGGCGAAAGAATGACTCAAAAATGTTATCCGAGCTAGGAGTTAGGCCCAAAATACGTTTTGGGCCCAGAGCAACGTGGAACCGACGCGAAAAATCGGACTTTAATTTTTTCACCTTCTGACCTCACGAACCCTTTAGAAATGGTAAAAAAAAAACGCATTTAGGCAAAAGAATGACTCAAAAATGTTATCCGAGCTAGGAGTTAGGCCCAAAACACGTTTTGGGCCCACAAGAACGTGGAACCGACGCGAAAAATCTGACTTCAATTTTTTCAGCTTCTGACCTCACGAACCCTTTAGAAATGGTAAAAAAACGCATTTAGGCGAAAGAATGACTCAAAAATGTTATCCGAGCTAGGAGTTAGGGCCCAAAACACGTTTTGGGCCCAAAGCAACGTGGAACCGACGCGAAAAATCGAACTTCAATTTTTTCTGCTTCTGACCTCACGAAACCTTTTTAAATGGTAAAAAAACACATTTAGGCGAAAGAATGACTCAAAAATGTTATCCGAGCTAGGAGTTAGGCCCAAAACACGTTTTGGGCCAGAGAACGTGGAACCGACGCGAAAAATCTGACTTCAATTTTTTCTGCTTCAGACCTCCTGAACCCTTTAGAAATGGTAAAAAAAGCATTTAGGGGAAAGAATGAACTCATAAATGTTATCCGAGCTAGGAGTTAGGCCCAAAAACGTTTTCGGCCCAAAGCAACGTGGAACCGCGAAAAATCGGACTTCAATTTTTTCAGCTTCGACCTCACGAACCCTTTTGAAATGGTAAAAAACGCATTTAGGTGAAAGAATGACTCAAAAATGTTATCCGAGCTAGGAGTTAGGCCCAAAACACGTTTTGGCCTAAAGAAACGTGGAACCGACGCGAAAACCCGGACTTCAATTTTTTTTCTTCGACCTCACGAACCCTTTAGAAATGGTAAAAAAAACGCATTTAGGCGAAAGAATGACTCAAAAATGTTATTCGAGCTAGGAGTTAGGCCCAAAACACGTTTTGGGGCCCAAGAAGCAACGTGGAACCGACGTGAAAAATCGGACTTCAATTTTTTCAGCTCTCGACCTCACGAACCCTTTAGAAATGGTAAAAAAAACGCATTTAGGCGAAAGAATGACTCAAAAATGTTATCCGAGCTAGGAGTTAGGCCCAAAACACGTTTGGGCCCAGAAGTAACGTGGAACCGACCGAAATATCTGACTTCAATTTTTTTCGTCCGACCTCACGAACCCCTTTAGAAATGGTAAAAACGCATTTAGGCGAAAGAATGAATCAAAAATGTTATCCGAGCTAGGAGTTAGGCCCAAAACACGTTTTGGGCCCAGAGTAACGTGGAACCGACGCAAAAATCGAACTTAAATTTTTCAGCTTCCGACCTCCCGAACCCTTTAGAAATGGTAAAAAACGCATTTAGGTGAAAGAATGACTCAAAAATGTTATCCGAGCTAGGAGTTAGGCCCAAAACACGTTTTGGGCCCAAAGCAACGTGGAACCGACGCAAAAATCGGACTTCAATTTTTTCAGCTTCGACCTCCCCGAACCCTTTAGAAATGGTAAAAAACGCATTTAGGCGAAAGAATGACTCCAAAATATTATCCGACCTAGGAGTTAGGCCCAAAACACGTTTTGTGCCCAAAGCAACGTGGAACCGACGCGAAAAAAATCGGACTTCAATTTTTTCGACTCTCGACCTCCCGAACCCTTTAGAAATGGTAAAAAAGCGCATTTAGACGAAATAATGACTCAAAAATGTTATCCGAGCCAGGATTTAGGCCCAAAACACGTTTTGGCCCAGAGTAACGTGGAACCGACGCGAAAAATCGGACTTCAATTTTCTCAGCTTCTGACCTCACGAACCCTTTAGAAATGGTAAAAAACGCATTTAGGCTAAAGAATGACTCAAAAAATGTTATCCGAGCTAGGAGTTAGGCCCAAAACACGTTTTGGGCCCAGAGCAACATGGAACCGACGCGAAAAATCGGACTTTAATTTTTTTCAGCTTCGACCTCACGAACCCTTTAGAAATGGTAAAAAAAACGCATTTAGGCGAAAGAATGACTCAAAAATGTTATCCGAGCTAGGAGTTAGGCCCAAAACACGTTTCGGCCCTAAAGAAACGTGGAACCGACGCTAAAAATCGGACTTCAATTTTTTCAACTTTTGACCCTCACGAACCCTTTAGAAATGGTGAAAAAACGCATTTAGGCGAAAGAATGACTCAAAAATGTTATCCGAGCTAGGAGTTAGGCCCAAAACACGTTTTGGGCCCCAAAGCAACGTGGAACCGACGCGAAAAATCGGACTTCAATTTTTTCAGCTTCCGACCTCACGAACCCTTTAGAAATGGTAAAAAAACGCATTTAGGCGAAAGAATGACTCAAAAATGTTATCCGAGCTAGGAGTTAGGCCCAAAAACGTTTTGGGGCCCAGAGAAACGTGGAACCGACGCGAAAAACCGGACTTAAATTTTTTTGGCTTCGACCTCACGAACCCTTTAGAAATGGTAAAAAAAACGCATTTAGGTGAAAGAATGACTCAAAAATGTTATCCGAGCTAGGAGTTAGGCCCAAAAACACGTTTTGGGCCCAGAGTAACGTGGAGCCGCCGCGAAAAATCGGACTTCAATTTTTTCGGCTTCTGACCTCCTGAACCCTTTAGAAATGGTAAAAAAACGCATTTAGGCGAAAGAATGACTCAAAAATGTTATCCGAGCTAGGAGTTAGGCCCAAAACACGTTTTGGGCCCAGAGCAACGTGGAACCGACGCGAAAAATCGGACTTAATTTTTTCAAATTTTTGACCTCCACGAACCCTTTAGAAATGGTAAAAAACGCATTTAGGCGAAAGAATGACTCAAAAATGTTATCCGAGCTAGGAGTTAGGCCCAAAACACGTTTTGGGCCCAAAGCAACGTGGAACCGACGCGAAAAATCGGACTTCAATTTTCTCAGATTTCGACCTCCCGAACCCTTTAGAAATGGTAAAAAACGCATTTAGGCGAAAGAATGACTCAAAAATGTTATCCGAGCTAGGAGTTTGGCCCAAAACACGTTTTGGGCCCCGGAGTAACGTGGAACCGACGCGAAAATCGGATTTAATTTTTTCCGCTTCGACCTCACGAACCCTTTAGAAATGGTAAAAAAACGCATTTAGGCTAAAGAATGACTCAAAAATGTTATCCGAGCTAGGAGTTAGGCCCAAAACACGTTTTGGCCCAGAGCAACGTGGAACCGACGCGAAAAATCGGACTTCAATTTTTTCAAGCTTTCCGACCTCACGAACCCTTTAGAAATGGTAAAAAAACGCATTTAGGCGAAAGAATGACTCAAAAATGTTATCCGAGCTAGGAGTTAGGCCCAAAACACGTTTTGGGCCCAGAGCAACGTGGAACCGACGCGAAAAATCGGACTTCAATTTTTTCCGCTTCGACCTCCACGAACCCTTTAGAAATGGTAAAAAACGCATTTAGGCGAAAGAATGACTCAAAAATGTTATCCGAGCTAGGAGTTAGGCCCAAAACACGTTTTGGGCCCAGAGTAACGTGGAACCGACGCGAAAAATCGGACTTTAATTTTTTCAGCTTCTGACCTCACGAACCCTTTAGAAATGGTAAAAAAACGCATTTAGGCGAAAGAATGACTCAAAAATGTTATCCGAGCTAGGAGTTAGGCCCAAAACACGTTTTGGGCCCAGAGAAACGTGGAACCGACGCGGAAAATCTGGACTTCAATTTTTTCAGCTTCGACCTCACGAACCCTTTAGAAATGGTGAAAAAACGCATTTAGGCGAAAGAATGACTCAAAAATGTTATCCGAGCTAGGAGTTAGGCCCAAAACACGTTTTGGGCCCAGAGTAACGTGGAACCGACGCGAAAATCGGACTTTAATTTTTTCAGCTTTTGACCTCACGAACCCTTTAGAAATGGTAAAAAAACGCATTTAGGCGAAAGAATGACTCAAAAATGTTATCCGAGCTAGGAGTTAGGCCCAAAACACGTTTTGGGCCCAGAGCAACGTGGGAACCGACGCGAAAATCGGACTTCAATTTTTTCAGCTTCGACCTCACGAACCCTTTAGAAATGGTAAAAAACACATTTAGGCGAAAGAATGACTCAAAAATGTTATCCGAGCTAGGAGTTAGGCCCAAAACACGTTTTGGGCCCAGAGCAACGTGGAACCGACGCGAAAAATCGGACTTCAATTTTTTCGGCTTGACCTCCTGAACCCTTTAGAAATGGTAAAAAAACGCATTTAGGTGAATGAATGACTCAAAAATGTTATCCGAGCTAGGAGTTAGGCCCAAAACACGTTTTGGGCCCAAAGTAACGTGGAACCGACGCGAAAAATCGGACTTCAATTTTTTCAGCTTCTGACCTCACGAAACCCTTTAGAAATGGTAAAAAAACGCATTTAGGCGAAAGAATGACTCAAAAATGTTATCCGAGCTAGGAGTTAGGCCCAAAAACGTTTTGGGCCCAAAGTAACGTGGAACCGACGCGAAAATCGGACTTCAATTTTTTCAACTTCCGACCTCACGAACCCTTTAGAAATGGTAAAAAAACGCATTTAGGCGAAAGAATGACTCAAAAATGTTATCCGAGCTAGGAGTTTGGCCCAAAACACGTTTAGGCCCAGAGTAACGTGGAACCGACGCGAAAAATCGGACTTCAATTTTTTCAGCTTTCGACCTCTCGAACCCTTTAGAAATGGTAAAAAACGCATTTAGGCAAAAGAATGACTCAAAAATGTTATCCGAGCTAGGAGTTAGGCCCAAAACACGTTTTGGGCCCGCCAAAGAAACGAGGAACCGACGCGAAAAATCGGACTTCAATTTTTTCAGCTTCGACCTCACGAACCCTTTAGAAATGGTATAAAAACGCATTTAGGCGAAAGAATGACTCAAAAATGTTATCCGAGCTAGGAGTTAGGCCCAAAAACACGTTTTGGGCCCAGTGAAACGTGGAACCGACCGAAAAATCGGACTTCAATTTTTTTCAAACTTTTCACCTCCGAACCCTTTAGAAATGGTAAAAAAACGCAGTTAGGCGAAAGAATGACTCAAAAATGTTGTCCGAGCTAGGAGATAGGCCCAAAACACGTTTTGGGCCTAAAGTAACGTGGAACCGACTCGAAAAATTGGAATTTAATTTTTTCAGCTTCTGACCTCACGAACCCTTTAGAAATGGTATAAAAACACATTAAGGCGAAAGAATGACTCAAAAATTTTATCCGAGCTAGGAGTTAGGCCCAAAATACATTTTGGGCCCAGAGCAATGTGGAACCGACGCGAAAAATCGGACTTCAATTTTTTCGGCTTCTGACCTCCTGAACCCTTTATAAATGGTAAAAAAACGCATTTAGGTGAAAGAATGACTCAAAAATGTTATCCGAGCTAGGAGTTAGGCCCAAAACACGTTTTGGGCCCAAGAGCAACGTGGAACCGACGTGAAAAATCGGACTTCAATTTTTTCAAGCTTCCGACCTCACGAACCCTTTAGAAATGGTTAAAAAAACGCATTTAGGCGAAAGAATGACTCAAAAATGTTATCCGAGCTAGGAGTTAGGCCCAAAACACGTTTTGGGCCCCGGAGCAACGTGGAACCGACGCGAAAAATCGGACTTCAATTTTTTCACGTTTCGACCTCACGAACCCTTTAGAAATGGTAAAAAAACGCATTTAGGCGAAAGAATGACTCAAAAATGTTCTCCGAGCTAGGAGTTAGGCCCAAAACACGTTTTCGGCCCAAAGCAACGTGGAACCGACGCGAAAAATCGGACTTCAATTTTTTCGGCTTTCGACCTCCCTGAACCCTTTAGAAATGGTAAAAAAACGCATTTAGGCGAAAGAATGACTCAAAAATGTTATCCGAGCTAGGAGTTTGGCCCAAAACACGTTTTGGGCCCAGGAGTAACGTGGAACCGACGCGAAAAATCGGACTTCAATTTTTTCAAGCTTTCGACCTCACGAACCCTTTAGAAATGGTAAAAAAAACGCATTTAGGCGAAAGAATGACTCAAAAATGTTATCCGAGCTAGGAGTTAGGCCCAAAACACGTTTTGGGCCCAAAGCAACGTGGAACCGACGCGAAAAATCGGACTTCAATTTTTTCAGCTTCTGACCTCACGAACCCTTTAGAAATGGTAAAAAAACGCATTTAGGCGAAAGAATGACTCAAAAATGTTATCCGAGCTAGGAGTTAGGCCCAAAACACGTTTAGGGCCCGGAGCAACGTGGAACCGACGCGAAAATCGGACTTCAATTTTTTCAGCTTTCGACCTCATGAACCCTTTAGAAATGGTAAAAAAACGCATTTAGGCGAAAGAATGACTCAAAAATGTTATCCGAGCTAGGAGTTAGGCCCAAAACACGTTTTGGGCCCATAGCAACGTGGAACCGACGCGAAAAATCGGACTTCAATTTTTTCACTTCTGACCTCACGAACCCTTTAGAAATGGTAAAAAAAACGCATTTAGGCGAAAGAATGACTCAAAAATGTTATCCGAGCTAGGAGTTAGGCCAAAAACACGTTTTGGGCCCAGTGCAACGTGGAACCGACGCGAAAAATCGGACTTCAATTTTTTCAGCTTTCTGACCTCACGAACCCTTTAGAAATGGTAAAAAACGCATTTAGGCAAAAGAATGACTCAAAAATGTTATCCGAGCTAGGAGTTAGGCCCAAAACACGTTTTGGGCCCAAAGCAACATGGAACCGACGCGAAAAATCGGACTTCAATTTTTTTCAGCTTTCGACCTCACGAACCCTTTAGAAATGGTTAGAAAATGCATTTACGCGAAAGAATGACTCAAAAATGTTATCCGAGCTAGGAGTTAAGCCCAAAACACGTTTTGGGCCCAGAGAAACGTGGAACCGACGCGAAAAATCGGACTTCAATTTTTTCGACTTCGACCTCACGAACCCTTTAAAAATGGTAAAAAAACACATTTAGGCGAAAGAATGACTCAAAAATGTTATCCGAGCTAGGAGTTAGGCCCAAAACACGTTTTGGGCCCAGAGCAACGTGGAACCGACGCGAAAAATCGGACTTCAATTTTTTCAGCTTCTGACCTCACGAACCCTTTAGAAATGGTAAAAAAACGCATTTAAGTGAAAGAATGACTCAAAAATGTTATCCGAGCTAGGAGTTAGGCCCAAAAACACGTTTTGGGCCCAAAGCAACGTGGAACTGACGCGAAAAATCGGACTTCAATTTTTTGCCTTCGACCTCCACGAACCCTTTAGAAATGGTAAAAAACGCATTTAGGCGAAAGAATGACTCAAAAATGTTATCCGAGCTAGCAGTTAGGCCCAAAACACGTCTTGGGCCCAAAGCAACATGGAACCGACGCGAAAAATCGGATTTCAATTTTTTCAACTTCTGGCCTCATGAACCTTTTAGAAATGGAAAAAAACTCATTTACGCGAAAGAATGACTCAAAAATGTTATCCGAGCTTGGAGTTAGGCCCAAAACACGTTTTGGGCTGAAGCAACGTGGGAACCGACGCGAAAAATCGGACTTCAATTTTTTTCTTTCGACCTCACGAACCCTTTAGAAATGGTAAAAAACACATTTAGGCGAAAGAATGACTCAAAAATGTTATCCGAGCTAGGAGTTAGGCCCAAAACACGTTTTGGGCCCAAAGCAACGTGGAACCGACGCGAAAAATCGGACTTCAATTTTTTCGGCTTCGACCTCCCGAACCCTTTAGAAATGGTAAAAAACGCATTTAGGCGAAAGAATGACTCAAAAATGTTATCCGAGCTAGGAGTTAGGCCCAAAAACACGTTTTGGGCCCAGAGCAACGTGGAACCGACGAAAAATCGGACTTCAATTTTTTCGCCTTCGACCTCACGAACCCTTTAGAAATGGTAAAAAAACGCATTTAGGCGAAAGAATGACTCAAAAATGTTATCCGAGCTAGGAGTTAGGCCCAAAACACGTTTTGGGCCCAGAACGAATGGAACCGACGCGAAAAATCGGACTTCAATTTTTTTCAGCTTCGACCTCACGAACCCTTTAGAAATGGTAAAAAAACGCATTTAGGCGAAAGAATGACTCAAAAATGTTATCCGAGCTAGGAGATAGGCCCAAAACACGTTTTGGGCCCAGAGCAACGTGGAACCGACGCGAAAAATCGGACTTCAATTTTTTCGGCTTCTGACCTCACGAACCCTTTAGAAATGGAAAAAAAACGCATTTAGGCGAAAGAATGACTCAAAAATGTTATCCGAGCTAGGAGTTAGGCCCAAAACACGTTTTGGGACCAGTGCAACGTGGAACCGACGCGAAAAATCGGACTTCAATTTTTTCGGCTTCGACCTCACGAACCCTTTAGAAATGGTAAAAAAACGCATTTAGGCGAAAGAATGACTCAAAAATGTTATCCGAGCTAGGAGTTAGGCCCAAAACACGTTTTGGGCCCAGAGCAACGTGGAACCGACGCGAAAAATCGGACTCAATTTTTTTCAGTTTCTGACCTCACGAACCCTTTAGAAATGGTAAAAAAACGCATTTAGGCGAAAGAATGACTCAAAAATGTTATCCGAGCTAGGAGTTAGGCCCAAAACACGTTTGGGGCCAGAAGTAACGTGGAACCGACGCGAAAAATCGGACTTCAATTTTTTCAGCTTTTGACCTCACGAACCCTTTAGAAATGGTGAAAAAAACGCATTTAGGCGAAAGAATGACTCAAAAATGTTATCCGAGCTAGGAGTTAGGCCCAAAACACGTTTTGGGCCCAAAGCAACGTGGAACCGACGCGAAAAATCGGACTTCAATTTTTTCAACTTCCGATCTCACGAACCCTTTAGAAATGGTAAAAAAACACAATTAGGCGAAAGAATAACTCAAAAATGTTATCTGAGCTAGGAATTAGGCCCAAAAAACGTTTTGGGCCAAAGCAACGTGGAACCGACGCGAAAAATCGGACTTCAATTTTCTCTGCTTCAGACCTCCCGAACCCTTTAGAAATGGTATAAAAACGCATTTAGGTGAAAGAATGACTCAAAAGTGTTATCCGAGCTAGGAGTTAGGCCCAAAACACGTTTTGGGCCGAAAAGCAACGTGGAACCGACGCGAAAAATCGGACTTCAATTTTTTCAGCTTCTGACCTCACGAACCCTTTAGAAATGGTAAAAAAACGCATTTAGGCGAAAGAATGACTCAAAACTGTTATCCGAGCTAGGAGTTAGGCCCAAAACACGTTTTGGGCCTAAAGAAACGTGGAACCGACGCGAAAAATCGGACTTCAATTTTTTCAGCTTTCGACCTCACGAACCCTTTAGAAATGGTAAAAAAACGCATTTAGGCGAAAGAATGACTCAAAAATGTTATCCGAGCTAGGAGTTAGGCCCAAAACACGTTTTGGGCCCAGAGCAACGTGGAACCGACGCGAAAAATTGGACTTCAATTTTTTCAGCTTTTGACCTCACGAACCCTTTAGAAATGGTAAAAAAACGCATTTAGGCGAAAGAATGACTCAAAAATGTTATCCGAGCTAGGAGTTAGGCCCAAAACACGTTTTGGGCCCAGAGCAACGTGGAACCGATGCGAAAAATCGGACTTCAATTTTTTCGGCTTCTGACCTCACGAACCCTTTAGAAATGGTAAAAAACACATTTAGGCGAAAGAATGACTCAAAAATGTTATCCGAGCTAGGAGTTAGGCCCAAAACACGTTTTGGGCCCAAAGTAACGTGGAACCGACGCGAAAAATCGGACTTCAATTTTTTCTGCTTCAGACCTCCCGAACCCTTTAGAAATGGTAAAAAAACGCATTTAGGCGAAAGAATGACTCAAAAATGTTATCCGAGCTAGGAGTTAGGCCCAAAACACGTTTTGGCCCAAAGCAACGTGGAACCGACGCAAAAATCGAACTTCAATTTTTTCAGCTTTTGACCTCACGAACCCTTTATAAATGGTCAAAAAACACATTTAGGCGAAAGAATGACTCAAAAATGTTATCCGAGCTAGGAGTTAGGCCCAAAACACGTTTTGGGCCCAAAGAACGTGGAACCGCGCGAAAATCGGACTTCAATTTTTTCGGCTTCGACCTCCACGAACCCTTTAGAAATGGTAAAAAAACGCATTTAGGCGAAAGAATGACTCAAAAATGTTATCCGAGCTAGGAGTTAGGCCCAAAACACGTTTTGGGCCCAGAGTAACGTGGAACCGACGCGAAAAATCGGACTTTCAATTTTTTTGACTTCCGACCTCGCGAACCCTTTAGAAATGGTAAAAAAACGCATTTAGGCGAAAGAATGACTCAAAAATGTTATCCGAGCTAGGAGTTAGGCCCAAAACACGTTTTGGGCCCAAAGTAACGAGGAACCGACGAAAAATCGGACTTCAATTTTTTCAGCTTTCCGACCTCACGAACCCTTTAGAAATGGTATAAAAACGCATTTAGGCGAAAGAATGACTCAAAAATGTTATCCGAGCTAGGAGTTAGGCCCAAAACACGTTTTGGGCCTAGAGAAACGTGGAACCGACGAAAAATCGGACTTCAATTTTTTCAGCTTTTGACCTCACGAACCCTTTAGAAATGGTGAAAAAAACGCATTTAGGCGAAAGAATGACTCAAAAATGTTATCCGAGCTAGGAGTTAGGCCCAAAACACGTTTTGGGCCCAGACCAACGTGGAACCGACGCGAAAAATTGGACTTCAATTTTTTTCAGCTTCGACCTCACGAACCCTTTAGAAATGGTAAAAAAACACATTTAGGCAAAAGAATGACTCAAAAATGTTATCCGAGCTAGGAGTTAGGCCCAAAACACGTTTTGGGCCCGAAGCAACGTGGAACCGACGCGAAAAATCGGACTTCAATTTTTTTGGCTTCGACCTCCCGAACCCTTTAGAAATGGTAAAAAAACGCATTTAGGCGAAAGAATGACTCAAAAATGTTATCCGAGCTAGGAGTTAGGCCCAAAAAACGTTTTGGGCCCAGGAGCAACGTGGAACCGACGCGAAAAATCGGACTTCAATTTTTTCGGCTTCTGACCTCCTGAACCCTTTAGAAATGGTAAAAAAACGCATTTAGGCGAAAGAATGACTCAAAAATGTTATCCGAGCTAGGAGTTAGGCCCAAAACACGTTTTGGGCCCAGGAGCAACGTGGAACCGACGCGAAAAATCGGACTTCAATTTTTTCAGCTTCTGACCTCACGAACCCTTTAGAAATGGTATAAAAACGCATTTAGGCGAAAGAATGACTCAAAAATGTTATCCGAGCTAGGAGTTAGGCCCAAAACACGTTTTGGGCCCAAAGCAACGTGGAACCGACGCGAAAAATCGGACTTCAATTTTTTCGGCTTCGACCTCCCGAACCCTTTAGAAATGGTAAAAAAACGCATTTAGGCGAAAGAATGACTCAAAAATGTTATCCGAGCTAGGAGTTTAGGCCCAAAACACGTTTTGGGCCCAGAGCAACGTGGAACCGACGCGAAAAATCTGACTTCAATTTTTTCAGCTTCTGACCTCACGAACCCTTTAGAAATGGTAAAAAAATGCATTTAGGCTAAAGAATGACTCAAAAATGTTATCCGAGCTAGGAGTTAGGCCCAAAAACGTTTTGGGCCCAGAGCAACGTGGAACCGACGCGAAAAATCGGACTTTAATTTTTTCGGCTTCGACCTCACGAACCCTTTAGAAATGGTAAAAAAACGCATTTAGGCGAAAGAATGACTCAAAAATGTTATCCGAGCTAGGAGTTAGGCCCAAAACAGGTTTTGGGCCCAGAGCAACGTGGAACCGACGCGAAAAATCGGACTTCAATTTTTCTAGCTTTCGACCTCATGAACCCTTTAGAAATGGTAAAAAAACGCATTTAGGTGAAAGAATGACTCAAAAATGTTATCCGAGCTAGGAGTTAGGCCCAAAACACGTTTTGGCAAGTGAGCAACGTGGAACCGACGCAAAAATCGGACTTCAATTTTTTCAGCTTTCGACCTCACGAACCCTTTAGAAATGGTAAAAAAACGCATTTAGGCGAAAGAATGACTCAAAAATGCTACCCGAGGTAGGAGTTAGGCCCAAAACACGTTTTGGGCCCAGAGACAACGTGGAACCGACGCGAAAAATCGGACTTCAATTTTTTCAGCTTTTGACCTCACGAACCCTTTAGAAATGGTAAAAAAACGCATTTAGGCGAAAGAATGACTCAAAAATGTTATCCGAGCTAGGAGTTAGGCCCAAAACACGTTTTGGGCCCAGAGCAACGTGGAACCGACGCGAAAAATCGGACTTCAAT
Organism: Beta corolliflora; assembly: GCA_947648045.1. Lineage (NCBI taxonomy): Eukaryota > Viridiplantae > Streptophyta > Magnoliopsida > Caryophyllales > Amaranthaceae > Beta > Beta corolliflora. The sequence continues at coordinate 20,624 of CANSZD010001794.1, forward strand.
TTTTTCAGCTTTTGACCTCACGAACCCTTTAGAAATGGTGAAAAAAACGCATTTAGGCGAAAGAATGACTCAAAAATGTTATCCGAGCTAGGAGTTAGGCCCAAAACACGTTTTGGGCCTAGAGCAACGTGGGAACCGACGCGAAAAATTGGACTTCAATTTTTTCAGCTTCGACCTCACGAACCCTTTAGAAATGGTAAAAAAACACATTTAGGCGAAAGAATGACTCAAAAATGTTATCCGAGCTAGGAGTTAGGCCCAAAACACGTTTTGGGCCCAAAAAGCAACGTGGAACCGACGCGAAAAATCGGACTTCAATTTTTTTCGCTTTCGACCTCCCGAACCCTTTAGAAATGGTAAAAAAAACGCATTTAGGCGAAAGAATGACTCAAAAATGTTATCCGAGCTAGGAGTTAGGCCCAAAACACGTTTTGGGCCCAAAGCAACGTGGAACCGACGCAAAAATCGGACTTCAATTTTTTCAGCTTCTGACCTCACGAACCCTTTTTAAATGGTCAAAAAACACATTTAGGCGAAAGAATGACTCAAAAATGTTATCCGAGCTAGGAGTTAGGCCCAAAACACGTTTTGGGCCCAGAGTAACGTGGAACCGACGCGAAAAATCGGACTTCAATTTTTTCAGCTTCTGACCTCACGAACCCTTTAGAAATGGTATAAAAACGCATTTAGGCGAAAGAATGACTCAAAAATGTTATCCGAGCTAGGAGTTAGGCCCAAAACACGTTTTGGGCCTAGAGAAACGTGGAACCGACGCGAAAAATCGGACTTCAATTTTTTCAGCTTTTGACCTCACGAACCCTTTAGAAATGGTGACAAAAACGCATTTAGGCGAAAGAATGACTCAAAAATGTTATCCGAGCTAGGAGTTAGGCCCAAAACACGTTTTGGGCCCAGAGCAACGTGGAACCGACGCGAAAAATTGGACTTCAATTTTTTCGGCTTCTGACCTCACGAACCCTTTAGAAATGGTAAAAAAACACATTTAGGCGAAAGAATGACTCAAAAATGTTATCCGAGCTAGGAGTTAGGCCCAAAAAACGTTTTGGGCCCAGAGCAACGTGGAACCGACGCTGAAAAATCGGACTTCAATTTTTTTCGGCTTCGACCTCACGAACCCTTTAGAAATGGTAAAAAAACGCATTTAGGCGAAAGAATGACTCAAAAATGTTATCCGAGCTAGGAGTTAGGCCCAAAACACGTTTTGGGCCCAAAGCAACGTGGAACCGACTGAAAAATCGAACTTCAATTTTTTCGGCTTCGACCTCCACGAACCCTTTAGAAATGGTAAAAAACGCATTTAGGCGAAAGAATGACTCAAAAATGTTATCCGAGCTAGGAGTTAGGCCCAAAACACGTTTTGGGCCCAGAGTAACGTGGAACCGACGCGAAAAATCGGACTTCAATTTTTTCAGCTTCTGACCTCACGAACCCTTTAGAAATGGTATAAAAACGCATTTAGGCGAAAGAATGACTCAAAAATGTTATCCGAGCTAGGAGTTAGGCCCAAAACACGTTTTGGGCCCAAAGCAACGTGGAACCGCCGCGAAAAATCGGACTTCAATTTTTTCGGCTTCTGACCTCCTGAACCCTTTAGAAATGGTAAAAAACGCATTTAGGCGAAAGAATGACTCAAAAATGTTATCCGAGCTAGGAGTTAGGCCCAAAACACGTTTTGGGCCCCAAAGTAACGTGGAACCGACGCGAAAAATCGGACTTCAATTTTTTCAGCTTCTGACCTCACGAACCCTTTAGAAATGGTAAAAAAACGCATTTAGGCGAAAGAATGACTCAAAAATGTTATCCGAGCTAGGAGTTTGGCCCAAAACACGTTTTGGGCCCAAAGCAACGTGGAACCGACGCGAAAAATCGGACTTCAATTTTTTTCAGCTTTCGACCTCACGAACCCTTTAGAAATGGTATAAAAACGCATTTAGGCGAAAGAATGACTCAAAAATGTTATCCGAGCTAGGAGTTAGGCCCAAAACACGTTTTGGGCCCAGAGCAACGTGGAACCGACGCGAAAAATCGGACTTCAATTTTTTCAGCTTCTGACCTCACGAACCCTTTAGAAATGGTAAAAAACGCATTTAGGCGAAAGAATGACTCAAAAATGTTATCCGAGCTAGGAGTTAGGCCCAAAACACGTTTTGGGCCCAAAGCAACGAGGAACCGACGCGAAAAATCGGACTTCAATTTTTTTCGGCTTCGACCTCACGAACCCTTTAGAAATGGTAAAAAAACGCATTTAGGCGAAAGAATGACTCAAAATTGTTATCCGAGCTAGGAGTAAGGCCAAAAACACGTTTGGGGCCTAAAGCAACGTGGAACCGACGCAAAAATCGGACTTTAATTTTTTCTGTTTCCGACCTCACGAACCCTTTAGAAATGGTAAAAAACACATTTAGGCGAAAGAATAACTCAAAAATGTTATCCGAGCTAGGAGTTAGGCCCAAAACACGTTTTGGGCCCAAGAGAAACGTGGAACCGACGCGAAAAATCGGACTTCAATTTTTTCGGCTTTCGACCTCACGAACCCTTTAGAAATGGTAAAAAACGCATTTAGGCGAAAGAATGACTCAAAAATGTTATCCGAGCTAGGAGTTAGGCCCAAAACACGTTTTGGGCCCAGAGCAACGTGGAACCGACGGAAAAATCGGACTTCAATTTTTTCAGCTTCTGACCTCACGAACCCTTTAGAAATGGTAAAAAAACACATTTAGGCGAAAGAATGACTCAAAAATGTTATCCGAGCTAGGAGTTAGGCCCAAAAACGTTTTGGGCCCTTAGCAACGTGGAACCGACGTGAAAAATCGGACTTCAATTTTTTCGGCTTCGACCTCACGAACCCTTTAGAAATGGTAAAAAAACGCATTTAGGCGAAAGAATGACTCAAAAATGTTATCCGAGCTAGGAGTTAGGCCCAAAACACGTTTTGGGCCTAGAGCAACGTGGAACCGACTGAAAAATCGGACTTCAATTTTTTTGCCTTCGACCTCACGAACCCTTTAGAAATGGTAAAAAAACGCATTTAGGCAAAAGAATGACTCAAAAATGTTATCCGAGCTAGGAGTTAGGCCCAAAACACGTTTTCGGCCCAGAGCAACGTGGAACCGACGCGAAAAATCGGACTTCAATTTTTTCAGCTTTTGACCTCACGAACCCTTTAGAAATGGTAAAAAAACGCATTTAGGCGAAAGAATGACTCAAAAATGTTATCCGAGCTAGGAGTTAGGCCCAAAACACGTTTTGGGCCCAGAGCAACGTGGAACCGACGGAAAAATCGGACTTCAATTTTTTCAGCTTCTGACCTCACGAACCCTTTAGATATGGTTAAAAAACACATTTAGGCGAAAGAATGACTCAAAAATGTTATCCGAGCTAGGAGTTAGGCCCAAAACACGTTTTGGGCCCAAAGCAACGTGGAACCGACGCGAAAAATCGGACTTCAATTTTTTCAGCTTCTGACCTCATGAACCCTTTAGAAATGGTAAAAAAACGCATTTAGGTGAAAGAATGACTCAAAAATGTTATCCGAGCTAGGAGTTAGGCCCAAAACACGTTTTGGGCCTAGAGCAACGTGGAACCGACGCGAAAAATCGGACTTCAATTTTTTCGCCTTCTGACCTCCTGAACCCTTTAGAAATGGTAAAAAAACGCATTTAGGCGAAAGAATGACTCAAAAATGTTATCCGAGCTAGGAGTTAGGCCCAAAACACGTTTTGGGCCCAAAAGCAACGTGGAACCGACGCGAAAAATCGGACTTCAATTTTTTCAGCTTCGACCTCACGAACCCTTTAGAAATGGTATAAAAACGCATATAGGCGAAAGAATGACTCAAAAATGTTATCCGAGCTAGGAGTTAGGCCCAAAACACGTTTTGGGCCGCAAGCAACGTGGAACCGACGCGAAAAATCGGACTTCAATTTTTTCAGCTTCTGACCTCACGAACCCTTTAGAAATGGTATAAAAACGCATTTAGGCGAAAGAATGACTCAAAAATGTTATCCGAGCTAGGAGTTAGGCCCAAAACACGTTTTGGGCCCAAGAGCAACGTGGAACCGACGCGAAAAATCGGACTTCAATTTTTTCAGCTTCGACCTCACGAACCCTTTAGAAATGGTAAAAAAACGCATTTAGGCGAAAGAATGACTAAAAAATGTTATCCGAGCTAGGAGTTAGGCCCAAAACACGTTTTGGGCCCAGAGCAACGTGGAACCGACGCGAAAAATCGGAATTTAATTTTTTCAGCTTCTGACCTCACGAACCCTTTAGAAATGGTAAAAAAACGCATTTAGGCGAAAGAATGACTCAAAAATGTTATCCGAGCTAGGAGTTAGGCCCAAAACACGTTTTGGGCCCAAAGCAACGTGGAACCGACGCGAAAAATCGGACTTCAATTTTTTCAGCTTTTGACCTCACGAACCCTTTAGAAATGGTGAAAAAAACGCATTTAGGCGAAAGAATGACTCAACAATGTTATCCGAGCTAGGAGTTAGGCCCAAAACACGTTTTGGGCCCAAAGCAACGTGGAACCGACGCGAAAATCGGACTTCAATTTTTTCAGCTTCGACCTCACGAACCCTTTAGAAATGGTAAAAAAACACATTTAGGCGAAAGAATGACTCAAAAATGTTGTCCGAGCTAGGAGTTAGGCCCAAAACACGTTTTGGGGCCGCAAGCAACGTGGAACCGACGCGAAAAATCGGACTTCAATTTTTCTCGCTTCCGACCTCCCGAACCCTTTAGAAATGGTATAAAAACGCATTTAGGCGAAAGAATGACTCAACAATGTTATCCGAGCTAGGAGTTAGGCCCAAAACACGTTTTGGGCCCAAAGCAACGTGGAACCGACGCGAAAAATCGGACTTCAATTTTTTCAGCTTCTGACCTCACGAACCCTTTAGAAATGGTATAAAAACGCATTTAGGCGAAAGAATGACTCAAAAATGTTATCCGAGCTAGGAGTTAGGCCCAAAACACGTTTTCGGCCCAAAGAAACGTGGAACCGACGCGAAAAATCGGACTTCAATTTTTTCAGCTTTTGACCTCACGAACCCTTTAGAAATGGTGAAAAAAACGCATTTAGGCGAAAGAATGACTCAAAAATGTTATCCGAGCTAGGAGTTAGGCCCAAAACACGTTTTGGGCCCTGAGCAACGTGGAACCGACGGAAAAATTGGACTTCAATTTTTTCTGCTTCTGACCTCACGAACCCTTTAGAAATGGTAAAAAAACGCATTTAGGCGAAAGAATGACTCAAAAATGTTATCCGAGCTAGGAGTTAGGCCCAAAACACGTTTTGGGCCTAGAGCAACGTGGAACCGACGCGAAAAATCGGACTTCAATTTTTTCAGCTTCTGACCTCACGAACCCTTTAGATATGGTAAAAAAACACATTTAGGCGAAAGAATGACTCAAAAATGTTATCCGAGCTAGGAGTTAGGCCCAAAACACGTTTTGGGCCCAGAGCAACGTGGAACCGACGCGAAAAATCGGACTTCAATTTTTTCAGCTTCAGACCTCCCGAACCCTTTAGAAATGGTAAAAAACGCATTTAGGTGAAAGAATGACTCAAAAATGTTATCCGAGCTAGGAGTTAGGCCCAAAACACGTTTTGGGCCCAAAGCAACGTGGAACTGACGCGAAAAATCGAACTTCAATTTTTTCAGCTTCTGACCTCACGAAACCCTTTATAAATGGTCAAAAAACACATTTAGGCGAAAGAATGACTCTAAAATGTTATCCGAGCTAGGAGTTAGGCCCAAAAACGTTTTGGGCCCAAAGCAACGTGGAACCGACGCGAAAAATCGGACTTCAATTTTTTCGGCTTCTGACCTCCTGAACCCTTTAGAAATGTTAAAAAACGCATTTAGGTGAAAGAATGACTCAAAAATGTTATCCGAGCTAGGAGTTAGGCCCAAAACACGTTTTGGGCCCAGAGTAACGTGGAACCGACGCGAAAAATCGGACTTTAATTTTTTCAGCTTCTGACCTCACGAACCCTTTAGAAATGGTAAAAAAACGCATTTAGGCTAAAGAATGACTCAAAAATGTTATCCGAGCTAGGAGTTTGGCCCAAAACACGTTTTCGGCCCAGAGCAACAAGGAACCGACGCGAAAAATCGGACTTCAATTTTTTCAGCTTTTGACCTCACGAACCCTTTAGAAATGGTATAAAAACGCATTTAGGCGAAAGAATGAATCAAAAATGTTATCCGAGCTAGGAGTTAGGCCCAAAACACGTTTTCGGCCTAGAGAAACGTGGAACCGACGCGAAAAATCGGACTTCAATTTTTTCAGCTTTTGACCTCACGAACCCTTTAGAAATGGTGAAAAAAACGCATTTAGGCGAAAGAATGACTCAACAATGTTATCCGAGCTAGGAGTTAGGCCCAAAACACGTTTTGGGCCCAAAGCAACGTGGAACCGACGGAAAAATTGGACTTCAATTTTTTCAGCTTCTGACCTCACGAACCCTTTAGATATGGTAAAAAAACACATTTAGGCGAAAGAATGACTCAAAAATGTTATCCGAGCTAGGAGTTAGGCCCAAAAACGTTTTGGGCCCAGAGCAACGTGGAACCGACGCGAAAAATCGGACTTCAATTTTTTCGGCTTTAGACCTCCTGAACCCTTTAGAAATGGTAAAAAAACGCATTTAGGTGAAAGAATGACTCAAAAATGTTATCCGAGCTAGGAGTTAGGCCCAAAAAACGTTTTGGGCCAAAAGCAACGTGGAACCGACGCGAAAAATCGGACTTCAATTTTTTCGGCTTCAGACCTCCTGAACCCTTTAGAAATGGTAAAAAAACGCATTTAGGCGAAAGAATGACTCAAAAATGTTATCCGAGCTAGGAGTTAGGCCCAAAACACGTTTTCGGCCCCGGAGCAACGTGGAACCGACGCGAAAAATCGGACTTTAATTTTTTCAGCTTCTGACCTCACGAACCCTTTAGAAATGGTAATAAAAACGCATTTAGGCGAAAGAATGACTCAAAAATGTTATCCGAGCTAGGAGTTAGGCCCAAAACACGTTTTGGGCCCAAAAGCAACGTGGAACAGCCGCGAAAAATCGGACTTCAATTTTTTCGGCTTCTGACCTCACGAACCCTTTAGAAATGGTAAAAAAACGCATTTAGGCGAAAGAATGACTCAAAAATGTTATCCGAGCTAGGAGTTAGGCCCAAAACACGTTTTGGGCCCAGAGTAACGTGGAACCGACGCGAAAAATCGGACTTCAATTTTTTCAGCTTCTGACCTCACGAACCCTTTAGAAATGGTAAAAAAACGCATTTAGGCGAAAGAATGACTCAAAAATGTTATCCGAGCTAGGAGTTAGGCCCAAAACACGTTTTGGGCCCCAAAGCAGTAACGTGGAACCGACGCGAAAAATCGGACTTCAATTTTTTCGGCTTCTGACCTCACGAACCCTTTAGAAATGGTATAAAAACGCATTTAGGCGAAAGAATGACTCAAAAATGTTATCCGAGCTAGGAGTTAGGCCCAAAACACGTTTTGGGCCCAAAGCAACGTGGAACCGACGCGAAAAATCGGACTTCAATTTTCTCTGCTTCAGACCTCATGAACCCTTTAGAAATGGTAAAAAAACGCATTTAGGTGAAAGAATGACTCAAAAATGTTATCCGAGCTAGGAGTTAGGCCCAAAACACGTTTTGGCCCAGAGCAACGTGGAACCGACGCGAAAAATCGGACTTCAATTTTTTCGGCTTCTGACCTCACGAACCCTTTAGAAATGGTATAAAAACGCATTTAGGTGAAAGAATGACTCAAAAATGTTATCCGAGCTAGGAGTTAGGCCCAAAACACGTTTTCGGCCTAGAGAAACGTGGAACCGAAGCGAAAAATCGGACTTCAATTTTTTCAGCTTTTGACCTCACGAACCCTTTAGAAATGGTGAAAAAAACGCATTTAGGCGAAAGAATGACTCAAAAATGTTATCCGAGCTAGGAGTTAGGCCCAAAACACGTTTTGGGCCTAGAGCAACGTGGAACCGACGCGAAAAATCGGACTTCAATTTTTTCAGCTTTTGACCTCACGAACCCTTTAGAAATGGTAAAAAAACGCATTTAGGCGAAAGAATGACTCAAAAATGTTATCCGAGCTAGGAGTTAGGCCCAAAACACGTTTTGGGCCTAGAGCAACGTGGAACCGACGCGAAAAATTGGACTTCAATTTTTTCAGCTTCTGACCTCACGAACCCTTTAGATATGGTAAAAAAACACATTTAGGCGAAAGAATGACTCAAAAATGTTATCCGAGCTAGGAGTTAGGCCCAAAAACGTTTTGGGCCCAAAGCAACGTGGAACCGACGCGAAAAATCGGACTTCAATTTTTTCGGCTTCTGACCTCACGAACCCTTTAGAAATGGTATAAAAACGCATTTAGGTGAAAGAATGACTCAAAAATGTTATCCGAGCTAGGAGTTAGGCCCAAAACACGTTTTCGGCCTAAAGAAACGTGGAACCGACGCGAAAAATCGGACTTCAATTTTTTTCAGCTTTTGACCTCACGAACCCTTTAGAAATGGTAAAAAAACGCATTTAGGCGAAAGAATGACTCAAAAATGTTATCCGAGCTAGGAGTTAGGCCCAAAACACGTTTTGGGCCCAGAGCAACGTGGAACCGACGGAAAAATTGGACTTCAATTTTTTCAGCTTTTGACCTCACGAACCCTTTAGAAATGGTGAAAAAAACGCATTTAGGCGAAAGAATGACTCAAAAATGTTATCCGAGCTAGGAGTTAGGCCCAAAACACGTTTTGGGCCCTAAAGCAACGTGGAACCGACGCGAAAAATCGGACTTCAATTTTTTTCAGCTTCTGACCTCACGAACCCTCTAGATATGGTAAAAAACACATTTAGGCGAAAGAATGACTCAAAAATGTTATCCGAGCTAGGAGTTAGGCCCAAAACACGTTTTGGGCCCAGAGCAACGTGGAACCGACGCGAAAAATCGGACTTCAATTTTTTCGGCTTCTGACCTCACGAACCCTTTAGAAATGGTAAAAAAACGCATTTAGGCGAAAGAATGACTCAAAAATGTTATCCGAGCTAGGAGTTAGGCCCAAAACACGTTTTGGGCCCAGAGCAACGTGGAACCGACGCGAAAAATCGGACTTCAATTTTTTTGCCTTAGACATCCCGAACCCTTTAGAAATGGTAAAAAAACGCATTTAGGTGAAAGAATGACTCAAAAATGTTATCCGAGCTAGGAGTTAGGCCCCAAAACACGTTTTGGGCCCAGAAGCAACGTGGAACCGACGCAAAAAATCGGACTTCAATTTTTTCAGCTTCTGACCTCACGAACCCTTTAGAAATGGTATAAAAACGCATTTAGGCGAAAGAATGACTCAAAAATGTTATCCGAGCTAGGAGTTAGGCCCAAAACACGTTTTCGGCCCAGAGAAACGTGGAACCGACGCGAAAAATCGGACTTCAATTTTTTCGGCTTCTGACCTCATGAACCCTTTAGAAATGGTAAAAAAACGCATTTAGGTGAAAGAATGACTCAAAAATGTTATCCGAGCTAGGAGTTAGGCCCAAAACACGTTTTGGGCCCAAAGCAACGTGGAACCGACGCGAAAAATCGGACTTCAATTTTTTCAGCTTCTGACCTCACGAACCCTTTAGAAATGGTAAAAAAACGCATTTAGGCGAAAGAATGACTCAAAAATGTTATCCGAGCTAGGAGTTAGGCCCAAAACACGTTTTGGGCCCAAAGCAACGTGGAACCGACGCGAAAAATCGGACTTCAATTTTTTCGAGCTTCGACCTCACGAACCCTTTAGAAATGGTATAAAAACGCATTTAAGTGAAAGAATGACTCAAAAATGTTATCCGAGCTAGGAGTTAGGCCCAAAACACGTTTTCGGCCCTAAAGTAACGTGGAACCGAAGCGAAAAATCGGACTTCAATTTTTTCAGCTTTTGACCTCACGAACCCTTTAGAAATGGTAAAAAAACGCATTTAGGCGAAAGAATGACTCAACAATGTTATCCGAGCTAGGAGTTAGGCCCAAAACACGTTTTGGGCCCAAAGCAACGTGGAACCGACGGAAATATTGGACTTCAATTTTTTCAGCTTTTGACCTCACGAACCCTTTAGAAATGGTGAAAAAAACGCATTTAGGCGAAAGAATGACTCAACAATGTTATTCGAGCTAGGAGTTAGGCCCAAAACACGTTTTGGGCCAAGAGCAACGTGGAACCGACGGAAATATTGGAGTTCAATTTTATCAGCTTCTGACCTCACGAACCCTTTGGATATGGTCAATAAACACATTTAGGCGAAAGAATGACTCAAAAATGTTATCCGAGCTAGGAGTTAGGCCCAAAAACGTTTTGGGCCCAAAGCAACGTGGAACCGACGCGAAAACCTGGACTTCAATTTTTTCGGCTTCGACCTCCTGAACCCTTTAGAAATGGTAAAAAAACGCATTTAGGTGAAAGAATGACTCAAAAATGTTATCCGAGCTAGGAGTTAGGCCCAAAACACGTTTTGGGCCCAGAGCAACGTGGAACCGACGCGAAAAATCGGACTTCAATTTTTTCAGCTTCTGACCTCACGAACCCTTTTGAAATGGTATAAAAACGCATTTAGGCGAAAGAATGACTCAAAAATGTTATCCGAGCTAGGAGTTAGGCCCAAAACACGTTTTGGGCCCAGAGAAACGTGGAACCGACGCGAAAAATCGGACTTCAATTTTTTCAGCTTTTGACCTCACGAACCCTTTAGAAATGGTGAAAAAAACGCATTTAGGCGAAAGAATGACTCAACAATGTTATTCGAGCTAGGAGTTAGGCCCAAAACACGTTTTGGGCCAAGAGCAACGTGGAACCGACGGAAATATTGGACTTCAATTTTTTCAGCTTCTGACCTCACGAACCCTTTAGATATGGTAAAAAAACACATTTAGGCGAAAGAATGACTCAAAAATGTTATCCGAGCTAGGAGTTAGGCCCAAAACACGTTTTGGGCCCAGAGCAACGTGGAACCGACGCGAAAAATCGGACTTCAATTTTTTCTGCTTCAGACCTCCTGAACCCTTTAGAAATGGTAAAAAAACGCATTTAGGCGAAAGAATGACTCAAAAATGTTATCCGAGCTAGGAGTTAGGCCCAAAACACGTTTTGGGCCCAAAGCAACGTGGAACCGACGCGAAAAATCGGACTTCAATTTTTTCAGCTTCTGACCTCACGAACCCTTTAGAAATGGTATAAAAACGCATTTAGGTGAAAGAATGACTCAAAAATGTTATCCGAGCTAGGAGTTAGGCCCAAAACACGTTTTGGGCCCAAAGCAACGTGGAACTGACGCGAAAAATCGAACTTCAATTTTTTCAGCTTCTGACCTCCTGAACCCTTTAGAAATGGTAAAAAAAACGCATTTAGGTGAAAGAATGACTCAAAAATGTTATCCGAGCTAGGAGTTAGGCCCAAAACACGTTTTGGGCCCAAAGCAACGTGGAACCGACGCGAAAAATCGGACTTCAATTTTTTCAGCTTCTGACCTCACGAACCCTTTTGAAATGGTATAAAAACGCATTTAGGCGAAAGAATGACTCAAAAATGTTATCCGAGCTAGGAGTTAGGCCCAAAACACGTTTTCGGCCCAAAGAAACGTGGAACCGACGCGAAAAATCGGACTTCAATTTTTTCGGCTTTTGACCTCACGAACCCTTTAGAAATGGTGAAAAAAACGCATTTAGGCGAAAGAATGACTCAAAAATGTTATCCGAGCTAGGAGTTAGGCCCAAAACACGTTTTGGGCCCATAGCAACGTGGAACCGACGCGAAAAATCGGACTTCAATTTTTTCAGCTTTTGACCTCACGAACCCTTTAGAAATGGTGAAAAAAACGCATTTAGGCGAAAGAATGACTCAACAATGTTATCCGAGCTAGGAGTTAGGCCCAAAACACGTTTTGGGCCTAGAGCAACGTGGAACCGACGGAAATATTGGACTTCAATTTTTTCAGTTTCTGACCTCACGAACCCTTTAGATATGGTAAAAAAACACATTTAGGCGAAAGAATGACTCAAAAATGTTATCCGAGCTAGGAGTTAGGCCCAAAAACGTTTTGGGCCCAAAGCAACGTGGAACCGACGCGAAAATCGGACTTCAATTTTCTCTGCTTCAGACCTCCTGAACCCTTTAGAAATGGTAAAAAAACGCATTTAGGTGAAAGAATGACTCAAAAGTGTTATCCGAGCTAGGAGTTAGGCCCAAAACACGTTTTGGGCCCAAAGCAACGTGGAACTGACGCGAAAAATCGAACTTCAATTTTTTCAGCTTCTGACCTCACGAAACCTTTTTAAATGGTCAAAAAACACATTTAGGCGAAAGAATGACTCTAAAATGTTATCCGAGCTAGGAGTTAGGCCCAAAAACGTTTTGGGCCCAAAGCAACGTGGAACCGCCGCGAAAAATCGGACTTCAATTTTTTCGGCTTCTGACCTCCTGAACCCTTTAGAAATGTTAAAAAAACGCATTTAGGTGAAAGAATGACTCAAAAATGTTATCCGAGCTAGGAGTTAGGCCCAAAACACGTTTTGGGCCTAGAGTAACGTGGAACCGACGCGAAAAATCGGACTTTAATTTTTTCAGCTTCTGACCTCGCGAACCCTTTAGAAATGGTAAAAAAACGCATTTAGGCTAAAGAATGACTCAAAAATGTTATCCGAGCTAGGAGTTTGGCCCAAAACACGTTTTCGGCCCAGAGCAACAAGGAACCGACGCGAAAAATCGGACTTCAATTTTTTCAGCTTCTGACCTCACGAACCCTTTAGAAATGGTATAAAAACGCATTTAGGCGAAAGAATGAATCAAAAATGTTATCCGAGCTAGGAGTTAGGCCCAAAACACGTTTTCGGCCTAGAGAAACGTGGAACCGACGCGAAAAATCGGACTTCAATTTTTTCAGCTTTTGACCTCACGAACCCTTTAGAAATGGTGAAAAAAACGCATTTAGGCGAAAGAATGACTCAACAATGTTATCCGAGCTAGGAGTTAGGCCCAAAACACGTTTTGGGCCCAGAGCAACGTGGAACCGAAGGAAAAATTGGACTTCAATTTTTTTGTTTCTGACCTCACGAACCCTTTAGATATGGTAAAAAAACACATTTAGGCGAAAGAATGACTCAAAAATGTTATCCGAGCTAGGAGTTAGGCCCAAAAACGTTTTGGGCCCAGAGCAACGTGGAACCGACTTGAAAAATCGGACTTCAATTTTTTCGGCTTCTAACCTCACGAACCCTTTAGAAATGGTAAAAAAACGCATTTAGGTGAAAGAATGACTCAAAAATGTTATCCGAGCTAGGAGTTAGGCCCAAAAAACGTTTTGGGCCCAGAGCAACGTGGAACCGACGCGAAAAATCGGACTTCAATTTTTTCAGCTTCAGACCTCCTGAACCCTTTAGAAATGGTAAAAAAACGCATTTAGGTGAAAGAATGACTCAAAAATGTTATCCGAGCTAGGAGTTAGGCCCAAAACACGTTTTGGGCCCAGAGTAACGTGGAACCGACGCGAAAAATCGGACTTTAATTTTTTCAGCTTCTGACCTCGCGAACCCTTTAGAAATGGTAAAAAAACGCATTTAGGCTAAAGAATGACTCAAAAATGTTATCCGAGCTAGGAGTTTGGCCCAAAACACGTTTTCGGCCCAGAGCAACAAGGAACCGACGCGAAAAATCTGACATCAATTTTTTCAGCTTCTGACCTCACGAACCCTTTAGAAATGGTATAAAAACGCATTTAGGCGAAAGAATGAATCAAAAATGTTATCCGAGCTAGGAGTTAGGCCCAAAACACGTTTTCGGCCTAGAGAAACGTGGAACCGACGCGAAAAATCGGACTTCAATTTTTTCAGCTTTTGACCTCACGAACCCTTTAGAAATGGTGAAAAAAACGCATTTAGGCGAAAGAATGACTCAACAATGTTATCCGAGCTAGGAGTTAGGCCCAAAACACGTTTTGGGCCCAAAGCAACGTGGAACCGACGCGAAATATCGGACTTCAATTTTTTCAGCTTCTGACCTCACGAACCCTTTTGAAATGGTATAAAAACGCATTTAGGTGAAAGAATGAATCAAAAATGTTATCCGAGCTAGGAGTTAGGCCCAAAACACGTTTTCGGCCTAGAGAAACGTGGAACCGACGCGAAAAATCGGACTTCAATTTTTTCAGCTTTTGACCTCACGAACCCTTTAGAAATGGTATAAAAACGCATTTAGGTGAAAGAATGACTCAAAAATGTTATCCGAGCTAGGAGTTAGGCCCAAAACACGTTTTGGGCCTAAAGAAACGTGGAACCGACGCGAAAAATCGGACTTCAATTTTTTCAGCTTTTGACCTCACGAACCCTTTAGAAATGGTGAAAAAAACGCATTTAGGCGAAAGAATGACTCAAAAATGTTATCCGAGCTAGGAGTTAGGCCCAAAACACGTTTTGGGCCCATAGCAACGTGGAACCGACGCGAAATATTGGACTTCAATTTTTTCAGCTTCTGACCTCACGAACCCTTTAGAAATGGTAAAAAAAAGCATTTAGGCGAAAGAATGACTCAAAAATGTTATCCGAGCTAGGAGTTAGGCCCAAAACACGTTTTGGGCCCAGAGCAACGTGGAACCGACGGAAATATTGGACTTCAATTTTTTCAGCTTTTGACCTCACGAACCCTTTAGATATGGTAAAAAAACACATTTAGGCGAAAGAATGACTCAAAAATGTTATCCGAGCTAGGAGTTAGGCCCAAAACACGTTTTGGGCCCAAAGCAACGTGGAACCGACGCGAAAAATCGGACTTCAATTTTTTCTGCTTCAGACCTCCTGAACCCTTTAGAAATGGTATAAAAACGCATTTAGGTGAAAGAATGACTCAAAAATGTTATCCGAGCTAGGAGTTAGGCCCAAAACACGTTTTGGGCCCAAAGCAACGTGGAACCGACGCGAAAAATCGGACTTCAATTTTTTCAGCTTCTGACCTCACGAACCCTTTAGAAATGGTATAAAAACGCATTTAGGTGAAAGAATGACTCAAAAATGTTATCCGAGCTAGGAGTTAGGCCCAAAACGCGTTTTGGGCCCAATGCAAAGTGGAACCGACGCGAAAAATCGGACTTCAATTTTTTCAGGCTTCGACCTCACGAACCCTTTTGAAATGGTATAAAAACGCATTTAGGTGAAAGAATGAATCAAAAATGTTATCCGAGCTAGGAGTTAGGCCCAAAACACGTTTTCGGCCTAAAGAAACGTGGAACCGACGCGAAAAATCGGACTTCAATTTTTTCAGCTTTTGACCTCACGAACCCTTTAGAAATGGTGAAAAAACCGCATTTAGGCGAAAGAATGACTCAACAATGTTATCCGAGCTAGGAGTTAGGCCCAAAACACGTTTTGGGCCCATAGCAACGTGGAACCGACGGAAATATTGGACTTCAATTTTTTCAGCTTTTGACCTCACGAACCCTTTAGAAATGGTGAAAAAAACGCATTTAGGCGAAAGAATGACTCAACAATGTTATCCGAGCTAGGAGTTAGGCCCAAAACACGTTTTGGGCCCAGAGCAACGTGGAACCGACGGAAAAATTGGACTTCAATTTTTTCGGCTTCTGACCTCACGAACCCTTTAGATATGGTAAAAAACACATTTAGGCGAAAGAATGACTCAAAAATGTTATCCGAGCTAGGAGTTAGGCCCAAAAACGTTTTGGGCCCAGAGTAACGTGGAACCGACGCGAAATATCGAACTTCAATTTTTCTCTGCTTCAGACCTCCTGAACCCTTTAGAAATGGTAAAAAAACGCATTTAGGTGAAAGAATGACTCAAAAGTGTTATCCGAGCTAGGAGTTAGGCCCAAAACACGTTTTGAGCCCAAAGCAACGTGGAACTGACGCGAAAAATCGAACTTCAATTTTTTCAGCTTCTGACCTCACGAAACCTTTTTAAATGGTCAAAAAACACATTTAGGCGAAAGAATGACTCTAAAATGTTATCCGAGCTAGGAGTTAGGCCCAAAAACGTTTTGGGCCCAAAGCAACGTGGAACCGCCGAAAAATCGGACTTCAATTTTTTCGGCATCTGACCTCCTGAACCCTTTAGAAATGTTAAAAAAACGCATTTAGGTGAAAGAATGACTAAAAAATGTTATCCGAGCTAGGAATTAGGCCCAAAACACGTTTTGGGCCCAGAGTAACGTGGAACCGACGCGAAAAATCGGACTTTAATTTTTTCAGCTTCTGACCTCGCGAACCCTTTAGAAATGGTAAAAAAACGCATTTAGGCTAAAGAATGACTCAAAAATGTTATCCGAGCTAGGAGTTTGGCCCAAAACACGTTTTCGGCCGAGAGCAACAAGGAACCGACGCGAAAAATCGGACTTCAATTTTTTTCAGCTTCTGACCTCACGAACCCTTTAGAAATGGTATAAAAACGCATTTAGGCGAAAGAATGAATCAAAAATGTTATCCGAGCTAGGAGTTAGGCCCAAAACACGTTTTCGGCCTAGAGAAACGTGGAACCGACGCGAAAAATCGGACTTCAATTTTTTCAACTTTTGACCTCACGAACCCTTTAGAAATGGTGACAAAAACGCATTTAGGCGAAAGAATGACTCAACAATGTTATCCGAGCTAGGAGTTAGGCCCAAAACACGTTTTGGGCCCAAAGCAACGTGGAACCGACGCGAAAAATTGGACTTCAATTTTTTCAGCTTCTGACCTCACGAACCCTTTAGATATGGTAAAAAACACATTTAGGCGAAAGAATGACTCAAAAATGTTATCCGAGCTAGGAGTTAGGCCCAAAAACGTTTTGGGTCCCAGAGCAACGTGGAACCGACTCGAAAAATCGGACTTCAATTTTTTCGGCTTCTGACCTCCTGAACCCTTTAGAAATGGTAAAAAAACGCATTTAGGTGAAAGAATGACTCAAAAATGTTATCCGAGCTAGGAGTTAGGCCCAAAACACGTTTTGGGCCCAGAGCAACGTGGAACCGACGCGAAAAATCGGACTTTAATTTTTTCGGCTTCTGACCTCACGAACCCTTTAGAAATGGTTAAAAAAACGCATTTAGGTGAAAGAATGACTCAAAAATGTTATCCGAGCTAGGAGTTAGGCCCAAAACACGTTTTGGGCCCAGAGCAACGTGGAACCGACGCGAAAAATCGGACTTCAATTTTTTCAGCTTTTGACCTCACGAACCCTTTAGAAATGGTATAAAAACGCATTTAGGCGAAAGAATGACTCAAAAATGTTATCCGAGCTAGGAGTTAGGCCCAAAACACGTTTTCGGCCTAGAGAAACGTGGAACCGACGCGAAAAATCGGACTTCAATTTTTTCAGCTTTTGACCTCACGAACCCTTTAGAAATGGTATAAAAACGCATTTAGGCGAAAGAATGACTCAAAAATGTTATCCGAGCTAGGAGTTAGGCCCAAAACACGTTTTGGGCCCAGAGCAACGTGGAACCGACGCGAAAAATCGGACTTCAATTTTCTCTGCTTCAGACCTCCTGAACCCTTTAGAAATGGTAAAAAAACGCATTTAGGCGAAAGAATGACTCAAAAATGTTATCCGAGCTAGGAGTTAGGCCCAAAACACGTTTTGGGCCCAAGAGCAACGTGGAACCGACGCGAAAAATCGGACTTTAATTTTTTCAAGCTTCTGACCTCACGAACCCTTTTGAAATGGTATAAAAACGCATTTAGGCGAAAGAATGACTCAAAAATGTTATCCGAGCTAGGAGTTAGGCCCAAAACACGTTTTCGGCCTAGAGAAACGTGGAACCGACGCGAAAAATCGGACTTCAATTTTTTCAGCTTTTGACCTCACGAACCCTTTAGAAATGGTAAAAAAACGCATTTAGGCGAAAGAATGACTCAAAAATGTTATCCGAGCTAGGAGTTAGGCCCAAAACACGTTTTGGGCCCAGAGCAACGTGGAACCGACGCGAAAAATTGGACTTCAATTTTTTCGGCTTCTGACCTCACGAACCCTTTAGATATGGTAAAAAAACACATTTAGGCGAAAGAATGACTCAAAAATGTTATCCGAGCTAGGAGTTAGGCCCAAAACACGTTTTGGGCCCGTAAGCAACGTGGAACTGACGCGAAAAATCGAACTTCAATTTTTTCAGCTTCTTCCTCACGAAACCCTTTAGAAATGGTCAAAAAACACATTTAGGCGAAAGAATGACTCAAAAATGTTATCCGAGCTAGGAGTTAGGCCCAAAACACGTTTTCGGCCCAAAGCAACGTGGAACCGACGCGAAAAATTGGACTTCAATTTTTTCAGCTTTTGACCTCACGAACCCTTTAGAAATGGTGAAAAAAACGCATTTAGGCGAAAGAATGACTCAAAAATGTTATCCGAGCTAGGAGTTAGGCCCAAAACACGTTTTGGGCCCAAGAGCAACGTGGAACCGACGCGAAAAATCGGACTTCAATTTTTTCAGCTTCTGACCTCACGAACCCTTTAGATATGGTAAAAAACACATTTAGGCGAAAGAATGACTCAAAAATGTTATCCGAGCTAGGAGTTAGGCCCAAAAACGTTTTGGGCCCAAGAGCAACGTGGAACCGACGCGAAAAATCGGACTTCAATTTTCTCTGCTTCAGACCTCCTGAACCCTTTAGAAATGGTAAAAAAACGCATTTAGGTGAAAGAATGACTCAAAAATGTTATCCGAGCTAGGAGTTAGGCCCAAAACACGTTTTGGGCCCAAAGCAACGTGGAACTGACGCGAAAAATCGAACTTCAATTTTTTTCAGCTTCTGACCTCACGAAACCTTTTTAAATGGTCAAAAAACACATTTAGGCGAAAGAATGACTCTAAAATGTTATCCGAGCTAGGAGTTAGGCCCAAAAACGTTTTGGGCCCAAAGCAACGTGGAACCGACGCGAAAAATCGGACTTCAATTTTTTCGGCTTCTGACCTCCTGAACCCTTTAGAAATGTTAAAAAAACGCATTTAGGTGAAAGAATGACTCAAAAATGTTATCCGAGCTAGGAGTTAGGCCCAAAACACGTTTTGGGCCCAGAGTAACGTGGAACCGACGCGAAAAATCGGACTTTAATTTTTTTAGCTTCTGACCTCGCGAACCCTTTAGAAATGGTAAAAAAACGCATTTAGGCTAAAGAATGACTCAAAAATGTTATCCGAGCTAGGAGTTTGGCCCAAAACACGTTTTGGGCCCAAAGCAACAAGGAACCGACGCGAAAAATCGGACTTCAATTTTTTCAACTTCTGACCTCACGAACCCTTTAGAAATGGTATAAAAACGCATTTAGGCGAAAGAATGACTCAAAAATGTTATCCGAGCTAGGAGTTAGGCCCAAAACACGTTTTGGGCCCAATGCAACGTGGAACCGACGCGAAAAATCGGACTTCAATTTTTTCGCCTCCTTTTTCAGAAACGTGGAACCGACGCGAAAAATCGGACTTCAATTTTTTCAACTTTTCGACCTCACGAACCCTTTAGAAATGGTAAAAAAACGCATTTAGGCGAAACAATGAATCTAAAATGTTATCCGAGCTAGGAGTTAGGCCCAAAACACGTTTTGGGCCTAAAGCAACGTGGAACCAACGGAAAAATTGGACTTCAATTTTTTCAGCTTATGACCTCACGAACCCTTTAGAAATGGTAAAAAAACACATTTAGGCGAAAGAATGACTCAAAAATGTTATCCGAGCTAGGAGTTAGGCCCAAAACACGTTTTGGGCCCAGAGCAACGTGGAACCGACTGAAAAATCGGACTTCAATTTTTTCAGCTTCGACCTCCACGAACCCTTTAGAAATGGTTAAAAAACGCATTTAGGTGAAAGAATGACTCAAAAATGTTATCCGAGCTAGGAGTTAGGCCCAAAACACGTTTTGGGCCCAAAGCAACGTGGAACCGACGCGAAAAATCGAACTTCAATTTTTTCGGCTTCGACCTCACGAACCCTTTAGAAATGGTAATAAAAACGCATTTAGGCGAAAGAATGACTCAAAAATGTTATCCGAGCTAGGAGTTAGGCCCAAAACACATTTTGGGCCAAAAGCAACGTGGAACCGACGCGAAAAATCGGACTTCAATTTTTTCGGCTTCTGACCTCCTGAACCCTTTAGAAATGGTAAAAAAACGCATTTAGGTGAAAGAATGACTCAAAAATGTTATCCGAGCTAGGAGTTAGGCCCAAAACACGTTTTGGGACCAAGAGCAACGTGGAACCGACGCGAAAAATCGGACTTTAATTTTTTCAGAACTGACCTCACGAACCCTTTAGAAATGGTAAAAAAACGCATTTAGGCTAAAGAATGACTCAAAAATGTTATCCGAGCTAGGAGTTTGGCCCAAAACACGTTTTGGGCCCAGAGCAACGTGGAACCGACGCGAAAAATCGGACTTTAATTTTTTCAGCTTCTGACCTCACGAACCCTTTAGAAATGGTATAAAAACGCATTTAGGCGAAAGAATGACTCAAAAATGTTATCCGAGCTAGGAGTTAGGCCCAAAAACACGTTTTGGGCCCCAGAGCAACGTGGAACCGACGCGAAAAATCGGACTTCAATTTTTTCTGCTTCTGACCTCATGAACCCTTTAGAAATGGTAAAAAAACGCATTTAGGCGAAAGAATGACTCAAAAATGTTATCCGAGCTAGGAGTTAGGCCCAAAACACGTTTTGGGCCCAAAGCAACGTGGAACCGAAGCCAAAAATCGGACTTTAATTTTTTCGGCTTTCGACCTCACGAACCCTTTAGAAATGGTAAAAAACACATTTAGGCGAAAGAATGACTCAAAAATGTTATCCGAGCTAGGAGTTAGGCCCAAAACACGTTTTGGGCCCGTAAGCAACGTGGAACCGACGCGAAAAATCGGACTTCAATTTTTTCTGCTTCAGACCTCCTGAACCCTTTAGAAATGGTAAAAAACGCATTTAGGTGAAAGAATGACTCAAAAATGTTATCCGAGCTAGGAGTTAGGCCCAAAACACGTTTTTGGGCCCAGAGTAACGTGGAACCGACGCGAAAAATCGGACTTCAATTTTTTCAGCTTCTGACCTCACGAACCCTTTAGAAATGGTAAAAAAACGCATTTAGGCTAAAGAATGACTCAAAAATGTTATCCGAGCTAGGAGTTTGGCCCAAAACACGTTTTCGGCCCAAAGTAACAAGGAACCGACGCGAAAAATCGGACTTCAATTTTTTCAACTTCTGACCTCACGAACCCTTTATAAATGGTAAAAAAACACATTTAGGCGAAAGAATGACTCAAAAATGTTATCCGAGCTAGGAGTTAGGCCCACAACACGTTTTGGGGCCAAAGCAACGTGGAACCGACGGAAAAATCGGACTTCAATTTTTTCGGCTTCTGACCTCCTGAACCCTTTAGAAATGGTAAAAAACGCATTTAGGTGAAAGAATGACTCAAAAATGTTATCCGAGCTAGGAGTTAGGCCCAAAACACGTTTTGGGCCCAGAGCAACGTGGAACCGACGCGAAAAATCGGACTTTAATTTTTTCAGCTTCTGACCTCACGAACCCTTTAGAAATGGTAAAAAAACGCATTTAGGCTAAAGAATGACTCAAAAATGTTATCCGAGCTAGGAGTTTGGCCCAAAACACGTTTTCGGCCCAGAGCAACAAGGAACCGACGCGAAAAATCGGACTTCAATTTTTTCTGCTTCTGACCTCACGAACCCTTTAGAAATGGTATAAAAACGCATTTAGGCGAAAGAATGACTCAAAAATGTTATCCGAGCTAGGAGTTAGGCCCAAAACACGTTTTGGGCCTAGAGCAACGTGGAACCGACGAAAAATCGGACTTCAATTTTTTCTGATTTTGACCTCACGAACCCTTTAGAAATGGTGAAAAAAACGCATTTAGGCGAAAGAATGACTCAAAAATGTTATCCGAGCTAGGAGTTAGGCCCAAAAAACATTTTGAGACATGAGCAACGTGGAACCGACTTGAAAAATCGGACTTCAATTTTTTCGGCTTCTGACCTCCTTAACCCTTTAGAAAATTTAAAAAAACGCATTTAGGTGAAAGAATGACTAAAAAATGTTATCCGAGCTAGGAGTTAGGCCCAAAACACGTTTTGGGCCCAAAGCAACGTGGAACCGACGCGAAAAATCGGACTTCAATTTTTTCAGCTTCTGACCTCACGAACCCTTTAGAAATGGTAAAAAAACACATTTAGGCGAAAGAATGACTCAAAAATGTTATCCGAGCTAGGAGTTAGGCCCAAAACACGTTTTGGGCCCAAAGCAACGTGGAACCGACGCGAAAAATCGGACTTCAATTTTTTCGGCTTCTGACCTCACGAACCCTTTAGAAATGGTAAAACAACGCATTTAGGCTAAAGAATGACTCAAAAATGTTATCCGAGCTAGGAGTTTGGCCCAAAACACGTTTTCGGCCCAGAGTACACCTGGAACCGACGCGAAAAATCGGACTTCAATTTTTTCAGCTTCTGACCTCACGAACCCTTTTGAAATGGTATAAAAACGCATTTAGGTGAAAGAATGAATCAAAAATGTTATCCGAGCTAGGAGTTAGGCCCAAAACACGTTTTCGGCCTAGAGAAACTTGGAACCGACGCGAAAAATCGGACTTCAATTTTTTCAGCTTTTGACCTCACGAACCCTTTAGAAATGGTAAAAAAACGCATTTAGGCGAAAGAATGACTCAACAATGTTATCCGAGCTAGGAGTTAGGCCCAAAACACGTTTTGGGCCCAGAGCAACGTGGAACCGACGGAAAAATTGGACTTCAATTTTCTTAGCTTCTGACCTCACGAACCCTTTAGATATGGTAAAAACACATTTAGGCG
The DNA here is from genome assembly GCA_947648045.1 of Beta corolliflora. NCBI lineage: Eukaryota > Viridiplantae > Streptophyta > Magnoliopsida > Caryophyllales > Amaranthaceae > Beta > Beta corolliflora. The sequence goes on from CANSZD010001794.1 coordinate 43,484, forward strand.
AAAATATGACTCAAAAATGTTATCCGAGCAAGGAGTTAGGCCCAAAAATGTTTTGGGCCGAGAGCAACGTGGAACCGACTTGAGAAATCGGACTTCAATTTTTTCGGCTTCTGACCTCCTGAACCCTTTAGAATTGTTAAAAAAACGCATTTAGTTGAAAGAATGACTCAAAAATGTTATCCGAGCTAGGAGTTAGGCCCAAAAACTTTTTGGGCCCAGAACAACGTGGAACCGACGCGAAAAATCGGGCTTCAATTTTCTCTGCTTCAGACATCTTGAACCCTTCAGAAATGGTAAAAAAACGCATTTAGGTGAAAGAATGACTCAAAAATGTTATCCAAGCTAGGATTTAGGAACAAAACACGTTTTGGGCCCAGAGTAACGTGAAACCGACGCGAAAAAACGGACTTTAATTTTTTCAGCTTCCGACCTCACGAACCCTTTGGAAATGGTATAAAAACGCATTTAGGCGAAAGAATGAATCAAAAATGTTATCCGACCTAGGAGTTTGGCCCCAAAACACGTTTTCGGCCTTGAGAAACGTTGAACCGACGCGAAAAATTGGACTTCAATTTTATCAGCTTCCAACCTCATTAACCCTTTAGAAATGGTATTAAAACGCATTTAGGCGAAAGAATGACTCAACAATGTTATCCGAGCTAGGAGTTAGGCCCAAAACACGTTTTGGGCCCAGAGCAACGTGGAACCGACGCAAAAATCGGACTTCAATTTTTTCAGTTTCTAACCTCACGAACCCTTTAGATATGGTAAAAAAACACATTTAGGCGAAAGAATGACTCAAAAATGTTATCCGAGCTAGGAGTTAGGCCCAAAAAACGTTTTGGGCCCAAAGCAACGTGGAACCGACGCGAAAAATCGGACTTCAATTTTCTCTGCTTCAGACCTCATGAACCCTTTAGAAATGGTAAAAAAACGCATTTAGGTGAAAGAATGACTCAAAAATGTTATCCAAGCTAGGATTTAGGAACAAAACACGTTTTGGGCCCAGAGTAACGTGAAACCGACGCGAAAAAACGGACTTTAATTTTTTCAGCTTCCGACCTCACGAACCCTTTGGAAATGGTATAAAAACGCATTTAGGCGAAAGAATGAATCAAAAATGTTATCCGACCTAGGAGTTTGGCCCCAAAACACGTTTTCGGCCTTGAGAAACGTTGAACCGACGCGAAAAATTGGACTTCAATTTTATCAGCTTCCAACCTCATTAACCCTTTAGAAATGGTATTAAAACGCATTTAGGCGAAAGAATGACTCAACAATGTTATCCGAGCTAGGGGTTAGGCCCAAAACACGGTTTGGGCCCAGAGCAACGTGGAACCGACTCAAAAATCGGACTTCAATTTTTTCAGTTTCTAACCTCACTAACCCATTAGATATGGTAAAAAAACACATTTAGGCGAAAGAATGACTCAAAAATGTTATCCGAGCTAGGAGTTAGGCCCAAAACACGTTTTGGGCCCAAAGCAACGTGGAACCGCCGCGAAAAATCGGACTTCAATTTTTTCAGCTTCTGACCTCCTGAACCCTTTAGAAATGGTAAAAAAACGCATTTAGGTGAAAGAATGACTCAAAAATGTTATCCGAGCTAGGAGTTAGGCCCAAAACACGTTTTGGGCCCAGAGTAACGTGGAACCGACGCGAAAAATCGGACTTTAATTTTTTCAGCTTCTGACCTCACGAACCCTTTAGAAATGGTAAAAAAACGCATTTAGGCGAAAGAATGACTCAAAAATGTTATCCGAGCTAGGAGTTTGGCCCAAAACACGTTTTGGGCCCACAAAGCAACGTGGAACCGACGCGAAAAATCGGACTTCAATTTTTCTCCGCTTCGACCTCCCGAACCCTTTAGAAATGGTATAAAAACGCATTTAGGTGAAAGAATGACTCAAAAATGTTATCCGAGCTAGGAGTTAGGCCCAAAACACGTTTGGGCCCAAAGCAACGTGGAACTGACGCGAAAAATCGAACTTCAATTTTTTCACTTTCCGACCTCACGAAACCTTTTTAAATGGTCAAAAACACATTTAGGCGAAAGAATGACTCTAAAATGTTATCCGAGCTAGGAGTTAGGCCCAAAACACGTTTTGGGCCCAAAGCAACGTGGAACCGCCGCGAAAAATCGGACTTCAATTTTTTCGGCTTCTGACCTCCTGAACCCTTTAGAAATGTTAAAAAACGCATTTAGGTGAAAGAATGACTCAAAAATGTTATCCGAGCTAGGAGTTAGGCCCAAAACACGTTTTGGGCCCAAAGTAACGTGGAACCGACGCGAAAAATCGGACTTCAATTTTTTCAGCTTCTGACCTCACGAACCCTTTAGAAATGGTAAAAAAACGCATTTAGGCGAAAGAATGACTCAAAAATGTTATCCGAGCTAGGAGTTAGGCCCAAAACACGTTTTCGGCCCAGAGCAACGTGGAACCGACGCGAAAAATCGGACTTTAATTTTTTCAGCTTTCCGACCTCACGAACCCTTTAGAAATGGTATAAAAACGCATTTAGGCGAAAGAATGACTCAAAAATGTTATCCGAGCTAGGAGTTAGGCCCAAAACACGTTTTGGGCCCAGAGCAACTTGGAACCGACGCAAAAATCGGATTTCAATTTTTTCATTTCCGACCTCACGAACCCTTTAGATATGGTAAAAAACACATTTAAGCGAAAGAATGACTCAAAAATGTTATCCGAGCTAGGAGTTAGGCCCAAAACACGTTTTGGGCCCAAAGTAACGAGGAACCGACGCGAAAAATCGAACTTCAATTTTTTTGGCTTTCGACCTCACGAACCCTTTAGAAATGGTAAAAAAACACATTTAGGCGAAAGAATGACTCAAAAATGTTATCCGAGCTAGGAGTTAGGCCCAAAACACGTTTTGGGCCCAGAGCAACGTGGAACCGACGCGAAATATTGGACTTCAATTTTTTCGTTTCGACCTCACGAACCCTTTAGATATGGTAAAAAACACATTTAGGCGAAAGAATGACTCAAAAATGTTATCCGAGCTAGGAGTTAGGCCCAAAACACGTTTTGGGCCCAGAGCAACGTGGAACCGACGCGAAAAATCGAACTTCAATTTTTTCGGCTTCCGACCTCATGAACCCTTTAGAAATGGTAAAAAAACACATTTAGGCGAAAGAATGACTCAAAAATGTTATCCGAGCTAGGAGTTAGGCCCAAAACACGTTTTGGGCCCAAAGCAACGTGGAACCGACGCGAAAAATCGGACTTCAATTTTCTCCGCTTCGACCTCCTGAACCCATTAGAAATGGTATAAAAACGCAGTTAGGTGAAAGAATGACTCAAAAGTGTTATCCGAGCTAGGAGTTAGGCCCAAAACACGTTTTGGCCCAAACTAGCGTGGAACCGCCGCGAAAAATAGGACTTCAATTTTTTCAGCTTCTGACTTCACGAAGCCTTTTTAAATGATCAAAAATCACATTTAGGCGGAAGAATGACTCTAAAATGTTATCCGAGCTAGGAGTTAGGCCCAAAACACATTTTGGGCCCAGAGCAACGTGGAACCGCCGCGAAAAATCGGACTTCAATTTTTTTCGGCTTCGACCTCCCGAACCCTTTAGAAATGGTAAAAAAAACGCATTTAGGTGAAAGAATGACTCAAAAATGTTATCCGAGCTAGGAGTTAGGCCCAAAACACGTTTTGGGCCCAGAGCAACGTGGAACAAACGAAAAATCGGACTTCAATTTTTTCAGCTTCTGACCTCACGAACCCTTTAGAAATGGTAAAAAAACGCATTTAGGCGAAAGAATGACTCAAAAATGTTATCCGAGCTAGGAGTTAGGCCCAAAACACGTTTTGGGCCTAGAGTAACGTGGAACCGACGCGAAAAATCGAACTTTAATTTTTTCAGCTTCTGACCTCGCGAACCCTTTAGAAATGGTAAAAAAACGCATTTAGGCTAAAGAATGACTCAAAAAATGTTATCCGAGCTAGGAGTTTGGCCCAAAACACGTTTTCGGCCCACAGCAACAAGAAACCGACGCGATAAATCGGACTTCAATTTTCTCCGCTTCAGACCTCATGAACCCTTTAGAAATGGTATAAAAACGCATTTAGGCGAAAGAATGACTCAAAAATGTTATCCGAGCTAGGAGTTAGGCCCAAAACACGTTTTGGGCCCAAAGCAACGTGGAACCGACGCGAAAAATCGAACTTCAATTTTTTAAGCTTCTGACCTCACGAACCCTTTATAAATGGTCAAAAAACACATTTAGGCGAAAGAATGACTCAAAAATGTTATCCGAGCTAGGAGTTAGGCCCAAAACACGTTTTGGGCCCAAAGCAACGTGGAACCGACGCGAAAAATCGGACTTCAATTTTTTCGGCTTCTGACCTCACGAACCCTTTAGAAATGGTAAAAAAACGCATTTAGGTGAAAGAATGACTCAAAAATGTTATCCGAGCTAGGAGTTAGGCCCAAAACACGTTTTGGGCCCAGAGTAACGTGGAACCGACGCGAAAAATCGGACTTTAATTTTTTCAGCTTCTGACCTCACGAACCCTTTAGAAATGGTAAAAAAACGCATTTAGGTGAAAGAATGACTCAAAAATGTTATCCGAGCTAGGAGTTTGGCCCAAAACACGTTTTCGGCCCAGAGCAACAAGGAACCGACGCGAAAAATCGGACTTCAATTTTTTCAGCTTCTGACCTCACGAACCCTTTAGAAATGGTATAAAAACGCATTTAGGCGAAAGAATGACTCAAAAATGTTATCCGAGCTAGGAGTTAGGCCCAAAACACGTTTTCGGCCTAAAGAAACGTGGAACCGACGCGAAAAATCGGACTTCAATTTTTTCAGCTTCTGACCTCACGAACCCTTTTGAAATGGTAAAAAAACGCATTTAGGCGAAAGAATGACTCAAAAATGTTATCCGAGCTAGGAGTTAGGCCCAAAACACGTTTTGGGCCCGGAGCAACGAGGAACCGACGCGAAAAATCGGACTTCAATTTTTTCAGCTTCTGACCTAACGAACCTTTTAGAAATGGTATAAAAACGCATTTAGGCGAAAGAATGAATCAAAAATGATATCCGAGCTAGGAGTTTGGCACAAAACACGTTTTCGACCAAGAGAAACGTGGAACCGACGCGAAAAATCGGACTTCAATTTTTTCGGCTTCTGACCTCCTGAACCCTTTAGAAATGTTAAAAAAACTCATTTAGGTGAAAGAATGACTCAAAAATGTTATCCGAGCTAGGAGTTAGGCCCAAAACACGTTTTGGGCCCAGAGCAACGTGGAACCGACGCGAAAAATCGGACTTTAATTTTTTCAGCTTATGACCTCACGAACCCTTTAGAAATGGTAAAAAAACGCATTTAGGCTAAAGAATGACTCAAAAATGTTATCCGAGCTAGGAGTTTGGCCCAAAACACGTTTTCGGCCTAGAGCAACATGGAACAGACGCAAAAAATCGGACTTCAATTTTTTCAGCTTCTGACCTCACGAACCCTTTAGAAATGGTATAAAAACGCATTTAGGCGAAAGAATGAATCAAAAATGTTATCCGTGGTTGGACTTAAGCCCAAAACACGTTTTCGGCCTAGAGAAACGTGGAACCGACGCGAAAAATCCTTTAGAAATGGTGAGAAAAACGCATTTAGGCGAAAGAATGACTCAACAATGTTATCCGAGCTAGGACTTAGGCCCAAAAACGTTTTGGGCCTGGAGCACGTGGAACCGACGCGAAAAATCGGACTTTAATTTTTTCTGTTTCTGACCTTATGAACCCTTTAGATATGGTAAAAAAACACATTTAGGCGAAAGAATGACTCAAAAATGTTATCCGAGCTAGGAGTTAGGCCCAAAAACGTTTTGGGCCCCAAGCAACGTGGAACCGACGCGAAAAATCGGACTTCAATTTTCTCTGCTTCAGACCTCCTGAACCCATTAGAAATGGTATAAAAACGCATTTAGGTGAAAGAATGACTCAAAAGTGTTATCCGAGCTAGGAGTTAGGCCCAAAACACGTTTTGGGCCCAAAGCAACGTGGAACTGACGCGAAAAATCGAACTTCAATTTTTTCAGCTTCTGACCTCACGAAACCTTTTTAAATGGTCAAAAAACACATTTAGGCGAAAGAATGACACAAAATGTTATCCGAGCAAGGAGTTAGGCCCAAAACACGTTTTCGGCCCAGAGCGCACAAGGAACCGACGCGAAAAATCGGACTTTAATTTTTTCGGCTTCTGACCTCACGAACCCTTTAGAAATGGTATAAAAACGCATTTAGGCGAAAGAATGACTCAAAAATGTTATCCGAGCTAGGAGTTTGGCCCAAAACACGTTTTCGGCCTAGAGAAACGTGGAACCGACGCGAAAAATCGGACTTCAATTTTTTCAGCTTCTGACCTCACGAACCCTTTAGAAATGGTATAAAAACGCATTTAGGCGAAAGAATGAATCAAAAATGTTATCCGAGCTAGGAGTTAGGCCCAAAACACGTTTTCGGCCTAGAGAAATGTGGAACCGACGCGAAAAATCGGACTTCATTTTTTTCGGCTTCTGACCTCCTGAACCCTTTAGAAATGTTAAAAAAAACGCATTTAGGCGAAAGAATGACTCAAAAATGTTATCCGAGCTAGGAGTTAGGCCCAAAACACGTTTTGGGCCCAGAGCAACGTGGAACCGACGCGAAAAATCGGACTTTAATTTTTTCAGCTTCTGACCTCACGAACCCTTTAGAAATGGTAAAAAAACGCATTTAGGCTAAAGAATGACTCAAAAATGTTATCCGAGCTAGGAGTTTGGCCCAAAACACGTTTTCGGCCCAGAGCACACAAGGAACCGACGCGAAAAATCGGACTTCAATTTTTTCAGCTTCTGACCTCACGAACCCTTTAGAAATGGTATAAAAACGCATTTAGGCGAAAGAATGAATCAAAAATGTTATCCGAGCTAGGAGTTAGGCCCAAAACACGTTTTCGGCCTAGAGAAACGTGGAACCGACGCGAAAAATCGGACTTCAATTTTTTCAGCATCTGACCTCACGAACCCTTTAGATATGGTAAAAAAACACATTTAGGCGAAAGAATGACTCAAAAATGTTATCCGAGCTAGGAGTTAGGCCCAAAAACGTTTTGGGCCCAAAGCAACGTGGAACCGACGCGAAAAATCGGACTTCAATTTTTTCGGCTTTTGACCTCAAGAACCCTTTAGATATGGTAAAAAAACACATTTGGGCGAAAGAATGACCCAAAAATGTTATCCGAGCTAGGAGTTAGGCCCAAAAGCGTTTTGGGCCCAGAGCAACGTGGACCCGACGCGAAAAATCGGACTTCAATTTTCTCTGCTTCAGACCTCCTGAACCCATTAGAAATGGTATAAAAACGCATTTAGGTGAAAGAATGACTCAAAAGTGTTATCCGAGCTAGGAGTTAGGCCCAAAACACGTTTTGGGCCCAAAGCAACGTGGAACCGACGCGAAAAATCGAACTTCAATTTTTTCAGCTTCTGACCTCACGAAACCTTTTTAAATGGTTAAAAAACACATTTAGGCGAAAGAATGACTCAAAAATGTTATCCGAGCTAGGAGTTAGGCCCAAAAACATTTTGGGCCCAAAGCAACGTGGAACCGACGCGAAAAATCGGACTTCAATTTTTTCGGCTTCTGACCTCCTGAACCCTTTAGAAATGTTAAAAAACGCATTTAGGTGAAAGAATGACTCAAAAATGTTATCCGAGCTAGGAGTTAGGCCCAAAACACGTTTTGGGCCTAGAGCAACGTGGAACCGACGTGAAAAATCGGACTTTAATTTTTTTAGCTTCTGACCTCACGAACCCTTTAGAAATGGTAAAAAAAACGCATTTAGGCTAAAGAATGACTCAAAAATGTTATCCGAGCTAGGAGTTTGGCCCAAAACACGTTTTCGGCCCAGAGCACACAAGGAACCGACGCGAAAAATCGGACTTCAATTTTTTCAGCTTCTGACCTCACGAACCCTTTAGAAATGGTATAAAAACGCATTTAGGCGAAAGAATGAATCAAAAATGTTATCCGAGCTAGGAGTTAGGCCCAAAACACGTTTTCGGCCTAGAGAAACGTGGAACCGACGCGAAAAATCGGACTTCAATTTTTTCAGCTTTTGACCTCACGAACCCTTTAGAAATGGTGAAAAAAACGCATTTAGGCGAAAGAATGACTCAACAATGTTATCCGAGCTAGGAGTTAGGCCCAAAACACGTTTTGGGCCCAAAGCAACGTGGAACCGACGAAAATATTGGACTTCAATTTTTTCAGCTTCTGACCTCACGAACCCTTTAGATATGGTATAAAAACACATTTAGGCGAAAGAATGACTCAAAAATGTTATCCGAGCTAGGAGTTAGGCCCAAAAACGTTTTGGGCCAAGAGCAACGTGGAACCGACGCGAAAAATCGGACTTCAATTTTTTCTGCTTTCGAACCTCAAGAACCCTTTAGATATGGTAAAAAAACACATTTGGGCGAAAGAATGACCCAAAAATGTTATCCGAGCTAGGAGTTAGGCCCAAAAGCGTTTTGGGCCCAAAGCAACGTGGACCCGACGCGAAAAATCGGACTTCAATTTTTCTCGCCTGCACCTCCTGAACCCTTTAGAAATGGTATAAAAACGCATTTAGGTGAAAGAATGACTCAAAAGTGTTATCCGAGCTAGGAGTTAGGCCCAAAACACGTTTTGGGCCCAAAGCAACGTGGAACTGACGCGAAAAATCGAACTTCAATTTTTTCAGCTTCTGACCTCACAAAACCTTTTTAAATGGTCAAAAAACACATTTAGGCGAAAGAATGACTCTAAAATGTTATCCGAGCAAGGAGTTAGGCCCAAAAACATTTTGGGCCCAAAGCAACGTGGAACCGCCGCGAAAAATCGGACTTCAATTTTTTCGGCTTCTGACCTCCTGAACCCTTTAGAAATGTTAAAAAACGCATTTATGTGAAAGAATGACTCAAAAATGTTATCCGAGCTAGGAGTTTGGCCCAAAACACGTTTTGGGCCCTGAGTAACGTGGAACCGACGCGAAAAATCGGACTTCAATTTTTTCAGCTTCTGACCTCACGAACCCTTTAGAAATGGTAAAAAAACGCATTTAGGCTAAAGAATGACTCAAAAATGTTATCCGAGCTAGGAGTTTGGCCCAAAACACGTTTTCGGCCCCAAAGCAACGTGGAACCGACGCGAAAAATCGGACTTCAATTTTTTCAGCTTTTGACCTCACGAACCCTTTAGAAATGGTAAAAAAACACATTTAGGCGAAAGAATGACTCAAAAATGTTATCCGAGCTAGGAGTTAGGCCCAAAACACGTTTTGGGCCCATAGCAACGTGGAACCGACGCGAAAAATCGGACTTCAATTTTTTCGGCTTCTGACCTCACGAACCCTTTAGATATGGTAAAAAACACATTTAGGCGAAAGAATGACTCAAAAATGTTATCCGAGCTAGGAGTTAGGCCCAAAACACGTTTTGGGCCCAGAGCAACGTGGAACCGACGCGAAAAATCGAACTTCAATTTTTTCATTTCCGACCTCACGAAACCTTTATGAAATGGTAAAAAAACACATTTAGGCGAAAGAATGACTCTAAAATGTTATCCGAGCTAGGAGTTAGGCCCAAAAACATTTTGGGCCCAAAGCAACGTGGAACCGACGCGAAAAATCGGACTTCAATTTTTTCGGCTTCTGACCTCCTGAACCCTTTAGAAATGGTAAAAAAACGCATTTAGGTGAAAGAATGACTCAAAAATGTTATCCGAGCTAGGAGTTAGGCCCAAAACACGTTTTGGGCCCAGAGTAACGTGGAACCGACGCCAAAAATCGAACTTTAATTTTTTCAGCTTCTGACCTCGCGAACCCTTTAGAAATGGTAAAAAAACGCATTTAGGCGAAAGAATGACTCAAAAATGTTATCCGAGCTAGGAGTTTGGCCCAAAACACGTTTTAGGCCAAGAGCAACAAGGAACAGACGCGAAAAATCGGACTTCAATTTTTTCGGCTTCTGACCTCATGAACCCTTTAGAAATGGTAAAAAAACACATTTAGGCGAAAGAATGACTCAAAAATGTTATCCGAGCTAGGAGTTAGGCCCAAAAACGTTTTGGGCCCAAAGCAACGTGGAACCGACGCGAAAAATCGGACTTCAATTTTTTCTGCTTCAGACCTCCTGAACCCTTTAGAAATGGTAAAAAAACGCATTTAGGTGAAAGAATGACTCAAAAATGTTATCCGAGCTAGGAGTTAGGCCCAAAACACGTTTTGGGCCCAAAGCAACGTGGAACCGACGCGAAAAATCGAACTTCAATTTTTTCAGCTTCTGACCTCACGAACCCTTTTTAAATGGTCAAAAAACGCATTTAGGCGAAAGAATGACTCAAAAATGTTATCCGAGCTAGGAGTTTGGCCCAAAACACGTTTTCGGCCCAGAGCAAACAAGGAACCGACGCGAAAAATCGGACTTCAATTTTTTCAGCTTCTGACCTCACGAACCCTTTAGAAATGGTATAAAAACGCATTTAGGCGAAAGAATGACTCAAAAATGTTATCCGAGCTAGGAGTTAGGCCCAAAACACGTTTTGGGCCTAGAGAAACGTGGAACCGACGCGAAAAATCGGACTTCAATTTTTTCGGCTTCTGACCTCCTGAACCCTTTAGAAATGGTAAAAAAACGCATTTAGGTGAAAGAATGACTCAAAAATGTTATCCGAGCTAGGAGTTAGGCCCAAAACACGTTTTGGGCCAAGAGCAACGTGGAACCGACGCGAAAAATCGGACTTCAATTTTTTCAGCTTCTGACCTCAAGAACCCTTTAGAAATGGTAAAAAAACACATTTAGGCGAAAGAATGACCCAAAAATGTTATCCGAGCTAGGAGTTAGGCCCAAAACACGTTTTGGGCCCAAAGCAACGTGGAACCGACGCGAAAAATCGGACTTCAATTTTCTTCGCCTTCGACCTCCCGAACCCTTTAGAAATGGTATAAAAACGCATTTAGGCGAAAGAATGACTCAAAAATGTTATCCGAGCTAGGAGTTAGGCCCAAAACACGTTTTGGGCCCAAAGCAACGTGGAACCGACGCGAAAAATCGAACTTCAATTTTTTCAGCTTCTGACCTCACGAACCCTTTAGAAATGGTAAAAAAACGCATTTAGGCGAAAGAATGACTCAAAAATGTTATCCGAGCTAGGAGTTAGGCCCAAAACACGTTTTGGGCCCAGAATAACGTGGAACCGACACGAAAAATCGGACTTCAATTTTTTCAGCTTCCGACCTCACGAACCCCTTTAGAAATGGTAAAAAAACGCATTTAGGCTAAAGAATGACTCAAAAATGTTATCCGAGCTAGGAGTTTGGCCCAAAACACGTTTTGGGCCCAGAGCAACGTGGAACCGACGAGAAAAATCGGACTTCAATTTTTTTCAGCTTCGACCTCACGAACCCTTTACAAATGGTATAAAAACGCATTTAGGCGAAAGAATGACTCAAAAATGTTATCCGAGCTAGGAGTTAGGCCCAAAACACGTTTTGGGCCTAGAGAAACGTGGAACCGACGCGAAAAATCGGACTTCAATTTTTTCAGCTTTTGACCTCACGAACCCTTTAGAAATGGTAAAAAAAACGCATTTAGGCGAAAGAATGACTCAAAAATGTTATCCGAGCTAGGAGTTAGGCCCAAAACACGTTTTGGGCCCAGAGCAACGTGGAACCGACGCGAAAAATTGGACTTCAATTTTTTCAGCTTCTGACCTCACGAACCCTTTAGAAATGGTAAAAAACGCATTTAGGCGAAAGAATGACTCAAAAATGTTATCCGAGCTAGGAGTTAGGCCCAAAACACGTTTTGGGCCCAGAGCAACGTGGAACCGACGCGAAAAATCGGACTTCAATTTTTTTCGGCTTCCGACCTCACGAACCCATTAGATATGGTAAAAAACACATTTAGGCGAAAGAATGACTCAAAAATGTTATCCGAGCTAGGAGTTAGGCCCAAAACACGTTTTGGGCCCAGAGCAACGTGGAACCGACGCGAAAAATCGGACTTCAATTTTTTCAGCTTTTGACCTCACGAACCCTTTAGAAATGGTATAAAAACGCATTTAGGCGAAAGAATGACTCAAAAATGTTATCCGAGCTAGGAGTTAGGCCCAAAACACGTTTTGGGCCCAAAGCAACGTGGAACCGACGCGAAAAATCGAACTTCAATTTTTTCAGCTTCTGACCTCACGAACCCTTTAGAAATGGTAAAAAAACACATTTAGGCGAAAGAATGACTCTAAAATGTTATCCGAGCTAGGAGTTAGGCCCAAAAACGTTTTGGGCCCAAAGCAACGTGGAACCGACGCGAAAAATCGGACTTCAATTTTTTCGGCTTCTGACCTCCTGAACCCTTTAGAAATGGTAAAAAAACGCATTTAGGTGAAAGAATGACTCAAAAATGTTATCCGAGCTAGGAGTTAGGCCCAAAACACGTTTTGGGCCCAAAGCAACGTGGAACCGACGCGAAAAATCGGACTTCAATTTTTTCAGCTTCAGACCTCGCGAACCCTTTAGAAATGGTAAAAAACGCATTTAGGCTAAAGAATGACTCAAAAATGTTATCCGAGCTAGGAGTTTGGCCCAAAACACGTTTTCGGCCCAAAGCAACAAGGAACCGACGCGAAAAATCGGACTTCAATTTTTTCAGCTTCTGACCTCACGAACCCTTTAGAAATGGTATAAAAACGCATTTAGGCGAAAGAATGAATCAAAAATGTTATCCGAGCTAGGAGTTAGGCCCAAAACACGTTTTCGGCCTAGAGAAACGTGGAACCGACGCGAAAAATCGGACTTCAATTTTTTCAGCTTTTGACCTCACGAACCCTTTAGAAATGGTGAAAAAAACGCATTTAGGCGAAAGAATGACTCAAAAATGTTATCCGAGCTAGGAGTTAGGCCCAAAACACGTTTTGGGCCCAAAGCAACGTGGAACCGACGCGAAATATCGGACTTCAATTTTTTCGGCTTCTGACCTCACGAACCCTTTAGATATGGTAAAAAACACATTTAGGCGAAAGAATGACTCAAAAATGTTATCCGAGCTAGGAGTTAGGCCCAAAAACGTTTTGGGCCCAAAGCAACGTGGAACCGACGCGAAAAATCGGACTTTAATTTTTTCTGCTTCAGACCTCCTGAACCCTTTAGAAATGGTAAAAAAACGCATTTAGGTGAAAGAATGACTCAAAAGTGTTATCCGAGCTAGGAGTTAGGCCCAAAACACGTTTTGGGCCCAAAGCAACGTGGAACTGACGCGAAAAATCGAACTTCAATTTTTTCAGCTTCTGACCTCACGAAACCTTTTTAAATGGTAAAAAAACACATTTAGGCGAAAGAATGACTCTAAAATGTTATCCGAGCTAGGAGTTAGGCCCAAAAACGTTGTGGGCCCAAAGCAACGTGGAACCGCCTCGATAAATCGGACTTCAATTTTTTCAGCTTCTGACCACCTGAATCCTTTAGAAATGTTAAAAAAACGCATTTAGGTGAAAGAATGACTCAAAAATGTTATCCGAGTTAGGAGTTAGGCCCAAAACACGTTTTGGGCCCAGAGTAACGTGGAGCCGACGCGAAAAATCGGACTTTAATTTTTTCAGCTTCTGACCTCACGAACCCTTTAGAAATGGTAAAAAAACGCATTTAGGCGAAAGAATGACTCAAAAATGTTATCCGAGCTAGGAGTTTGGCCCAAAACACGTTTTCGGCCCAAAGCAACAAGGAACCGACGCGAAAAATCGGACTTCAATTTTTTCAGCTTCTGACCTCACGAACCCTTTAGAAATGGTAAAAAAACGCATTTAGGCGAAAGAATGAATCAAAAATGTTATCCGAGCAAGGAGTTAGGCCCAAATCACGATTCCGGCCTAGAGAAACGTGGAACCGACGCGAAAAATCGGACTTCAATTTTTTCAGCTTTCGACCTCACGAACCCTTTAGAAATGGTGAGAAAAACGCATTTAGGCGAAAGAATGACTCAACAATGTTATCCGAGCTAGGAGTTAGGCCCAAAACACGTTTTGGGCCCAAAGCAACGTGGAACCGACGCGAAAAATCGGACTTCAATTTTTTCGGCATCTGACCTCCTGAACCCTTTAGAAATGGTAAAAAAACGCATTTAGGCGAAAGAATGACTCAAAAATGTTATCCGAGCTAGGAGTTAGGCCCAAAACACGTTTTGGGCCCAAAGTAACGTGGAACCGACGCGAAAAATTGGACTTTAATTTTTTCAGCTTCTGACCTCACGAACCCCTTAGAAATGGTAAAAAAACGCATTTAGGCTAAATAATGACTCAAAAATGTTATCCGAGCTAGGAGTGTGGCCCAAAACACGTTTTCGGCCCAGAGCAACAAGGAACAGACGCGAAAAATCGGACTTCAATTTTTTCTGCTTCTGACCTCATGAACCCTTTAGAAATGGTATAAAAAACACATTTAGGCGAAAGAATGACTCAAAAATTGTTATCCGAGCTAGGAGTTAGGCCCAAAACACGTTTTGGGCCCTAGAGCAACGTGGAACCGACGCGAAAAATCGGACTTCAATTTTTTCAGCTTCTGACCTCACGAACCCTTTAGAAATGGTAAAAAAACGCATTTAGGCGAAAGAATGACTCAAAAATGTTATCCGAGCTAGGAGTTAGGCCCAAAAAACGTTTTGGGCCCAGAGAAACGTGGAACCGACGCGAAAAATCGGACTTTAATTTTTTCAGCTTGTTACCACACGAACCCTTTAGAAATGGTATAAAAACACATTTAGGCGAAAGAATGACTCAAAAATGTTATCCGAGCTAGGAGTTAGGCCCAAAACACGTTTTGGGCCTAGAGCAACGTGGAACCGACGCGAAAAATCGGACTTCAATTTTTTCGGCTTCTGACCTCAAGAACCCTTTAGATATGGTAAAAAAACACATTTGGGCGAAAGAATGACCCAAAAATGTTATCCGAGCTAGGAGTTAGGCCCAAAAGCGTTTTGGGCCCAGAGCAACGTGGAACCGACGCGAAAAATCGGACTTCAATTTTCTCTGGCTTCAGACCTCCTGAACCCTTTAGAAATGGTATAAAAACGCATTTAGGTGAAAGAATGACTCAAAAATGTTATCCGAGCTAGGAGTTAGGCCCAAAACACGTTTTGGGCCCAAAGCAACGTGGAACCGACGCGAAAAATCGAACTTCAATTTTTTCAGCTTCTGACCTCACGAACCCTTTATAAATGGTAAAAAAACACATTTAGGCGAAAGAATGACTCAAAAATGTTATCCGAGCATGGAGTTTGGCCCAAAACACGTTTTCGGCCAAGAGCACACAAGGAACCGACGCGAAAAATCGGACTTCAATTTTTTCAGCATTCGACCTCACGAACCTTTTAGAAATGGTATAAAAACGCATTTAGGCGAAAGAATGAATCAAAAATGTTATCCGAGCTAGGAGTTTGGCACAAAACACGTTTTCGGCCCAGAGAAACGTGGAACCGACGCGAAAAATCGGACTTCAATTTTTTCAGCTTCTGACCTCCTGAACCCTTTAGAAATGGTAAAAAAACGCATTTAGGCGAAAGAATGACTCAAAAATGTTATCCGAGCTAGGAGTTAGGCCCAAAACACGTTTTGGGCCCAGAGCAACGTGGAACCGAAGCGAAAAATCGGACTTTAATTTTTTCAGCTTCTGACCTCACGAACCCTTTAGAAATGGTAAAAAAACGCATTTAGGCGAAAGAATGACTCAAAAATGTTATCCGAGCTAGGAGTTTGGCCCAAAACACGTTTTGGGCCCAGAGCAACGAGGAACCGACGCGAAAAATCGGACTTCAATTTTTTCAGCTTTCGACCTCACGAACCCTTTAGAAATGGTATAAAAACGCATTTAGGCGAAAGAATGACTCAAAAATGTTATCCGAGCTAGGAGTTAGGCCCAAAACGTGTTTGGGCCTTGAGCAACGTGGAACCGACGCGGAAAAATCGGACTTCAATTTTTTCAGCTTCTGACCTCACGAACCCTTTAGATATGGTAAAAAAACACATTTAGGCGAAAGAATGACTCAAAAATGTTATCCGAGCTAGGAGTTAGGCCCAAAACACGTTTTGGGCCAAGAGCAACGTGGAACCGACGCGAAAAATCGGACTTCAATTTTTTCGGCTTCTGACCTCACGAACCCTTTAGATATGGTAAAAAAACACATTTAGGCGAAAGAATGACTCAAAAATGTTATCCGAGCTAGGAGTTAGGCCCAAAAACGTTTTGGGCCCAAAGCAACGTGGAACCGACGCGAAAAATCGGACTTCAATTTTTTCTGCTTCAGACCTCACGAACCCTTTAGAAATGGTATAAAAACGCATTTAGGTGAAAGAATGACTCAAAAATGTTATCCGAGCTAGGAGTTAGGCCCAAAACACGTTTTGGGCCCAAAGCAACGTGGAACCGACGCGAAAAATCGAACTTCAATTTTTTCAGCTTTTGACCTCACGAAACCTTTTTAAATGGTCAAAAAACACATTTAGGCGAAAGAATGACTCAAAAATGTTATCCGAGCTAGGAGTTAGGCCCAAAAACGTTTTGGGCCCAAAGCAACGTGGAACCGACGCGAAAAATCGGACTTCAATTTTTTCAGCTTCTGACCTCCTGAACCCTTTAGAAATGGTAAAAAAACGCATTTAGGTGAAAGAATGACTCAAAAATGTTATCCGAGCTAGGAGTTAGGCCCAAAACACGTTTTGGGCCCACAGTAACGTGGAACCGACGCGAAAAATCGGACTTTAATTTTTTCTGCTTCTGACCTCACGAACCCTTTAGAAATGGTAAAAAAACGCATTTAGGCTAAAGAATGACTCAAAAATGTTATCCGAGCTAGGAGTTTGGCCCAAAACACGTTTTCGGCCCAGAGCAACAAGGAACCGACGCGAAAAATCGGACTTCAATTTTTTCAGCTTCTGACCTCACGAACCCTTTAGAAATGGTATAAAAACGCATTTAGGCGAAAGAATGACTCAAAAATGTTATCCGAGCTAGGAGTTAGGCCCAAAACACGTTTTCGGCCTAGAGAAACGTGGAACCGACGCGAAAAATCGGACTTCAATTTTTTCAGCTTTGACCTCACGAACCCTTTAGAAATGGTGAAAAAAACGCATTTAGGCGAAAGAATGACTCAAAAATGTTATCCGAGCTAGGAGTTAGGCCCAAAACACGTTTTGGGCCCAGAGCAACTTGGAACCGACTTGAAAAATCGGACTTCAATTTTTTCAGCTTCTGACCTCACGAACCCTTTAGATATGGTAAAAAACACATTTAGGCGAAAGAATGACTCAAAAATGTTATCCGAGCTAGGAGTTAGGCCCAAAACACGTTTTGGGCCCAGAGCAACGTGGAACCGACGCGAAAAATCGGACTTCAATTTTTTCGGCTTCTGACCTCACGAACCCTTTAGAAATGGTAAAAAAACACATTTAGGCGAAAGAATGACTCAAAAATGTTATCCGAGCTAGGAGTTAGGCCCAAAACACGTTTTGGGCCCGGTAGCAACGTGGAACCGACGCGAAAATCTGACTTCAATTTTTTCGGCTTCTAACCTCACGAACCCTTTAGAAATGGTAAAAAAACACATTTAGGCGAAAGAATGACTCAAAAATGTTATCCGAGCTTGGAGTTAGGCCCAAAAACGTTTTTGGGCCCCGAGCAACGTGGAACCGACGCGAAAAATCGGACTTCAATTTTCTCTGCTTCAGACCTCCTGAACCCTTTAGAAATGGTATAAAAACGCATTTAGGTGAAAGAATGACTCAAAAATGTTATCCGAGCTAGGAGTTAGGCCCAAAACACGTTTTGGGCCCAAAGCAACGTGGAACCGACGCGAAAAATCGAACTTCAATTTTTTCAGCTTCTGACCTCACGAAACCTTTTTAAATGGTAAAAAAACACATTTAGGCGAAAGAATGACTCAAAAATGTTATCCGAGCTAGGAGTTAGGCCCAAAAACATTTTGGGCCCAAAGCAACGTGGAACCGACGCGAAAAATCGGACTTCAATTTTTTCGGCTTCTGACCTCCTGAACCCTTTAGAAATGGTAAAAAAAACGCATTTAGGTGAAAGAATGACTCAAAAATGTTATCCGAGCTAGGAGTTAGGCCCAAAACACGTTTTGGGCCCAGAGCAACGTGGAACCGACGCGAAAAATCGGACTTTAAATTTTTTTTTCCGACCTCACGAACCCTTTAGAAATGGTAAAAAAACGCATTTAGGCTAAAGAATGACTCAAAAATGTTATCCGAGCTAGGAGTTTGGCCCAAAACACGTTTTCGGCCCAGAAAGCAACGAGGAACCGACGCGAAAATCGGACTTCAATTTTTTCGGCTTCGACCTCACGAACCCTTTAGAAATGGTATAAAAACGCATTTAGGCGAAAGAATGACTCAAAAATGTTATCCGAGCTAGGAGTTAGGCCCAAAACACGTTTTGGGCCCGTGAGCAACGTGGAACCGAAGCGAAAAATCGGACTTCAATTTTTTCGGTTTCGACCTCACGAACCCTTTAGAAATGGTAAAAAACGCATTTAGGCGAAAGAATGACTCAAAAATGTTATCCGAGCTAGGAGTTAGGCCCAAAACACGTTTTGGGCCCAAAGTAACGTGGAACCGACGCGAAAAATTGGACTTTAATTTTTTCAGCTTCTGACCTCACGAACCCCTTAGAAATGGTAAAAAAACGCATTTAGGCTAAAGAATGACTCAAAAATGTTATCCGAGCTAGGAGTTAGGCCCAAAACACGTTTTGGGCCCAGAGCAACGAGGAACCGACGCGAAAAATCGGACTTTAATTTTTTCAGCTTCTGACCTCACGAACCCTTTAGAAATGGTATAAAAACACATTTAGGCGAAAGAATGACTCAAAAATGTTATCCGAGCTAGGAGTTAGGCCCAAAATACGTTTTGGGCCCTAAAGCAACGTGGAACCGACGCGAAAAATCGGACTTCAATTTTTTCAGCTTCTGACCTCACGAACCCTTTAGAAATGGTAAAAAACGCATTTAGGCGAAAGAATGACTCAAAAATGTTATCCGAGCTAGGAGTTAGGCCCAAAAACGTTTTGGGCCCAGACCAACGTGGAACCGAAGCGAATAATCGGACTTCAAGTTTTTCGGCTTATGACCTCAAGAACCCCTTAGATATGGTAAAAAAACACATTTGGGCGAAAGAATGACCCAAAAGTGTTATCCGAGCTAGGAGTTAGGCCCAAAAGCGTTTTGGGCCCAGAGCAACGTGGACCCGACGCGAAAAACCGGACTTCAATTTTCTCTGCTTCAGACCTCCTGAACCCATTAGAAATGGTATAAAAACGCATTTAGGTGAAAGAATGACTAAAAAGTGTTATCCGAGCTAGGAGTTAGGCCCAAAACACGTTTTGGGCCCAAAGCAACGTGGAACCGAAGGAAAAATTAGACTTCAATTTTTTCAGCTTCTGAGCTCACGAACCCTTTAGATATGGTAAAAAACACATTAAGGCGAAAGAATGACTCAAAAATGTTGTCCGAGCTAAGAGATAAGCCCAAAACACGTTTTCGGCCCAAAGTAACGTGGAACCGACACGAAAAATTGGACTTTAATTTGTTCAGCTTCTGACCTCACGAACCCCTTAGAAATGGTAAAAAAACGCATTTAGGCGAAAGAATGTCTCAAAAATGTTATCCGAGCTAGGAGTTAAGCCCAAAACACGTTTTGGGCCAAGAGACACGTTCAACCGACGCGAAAAATCGGACTTCAATTTTATCAGCTTCTTACCTCACGAACCCTTAAGAAATGAAAAAAAAACATATTTAGGCGAAAGAATGACTCAAAAATGTTATCCGAGCAAGGAGTGTGGCCCAAAACACGTTTTCGGCCCAGAGCAACAAGGAACAGACGCGAAAAATCGGACTTTAATTTTTTCAACTTCTGACCTCATGAACCCTTTAGAAATGGTATAAAAACACATTAAGGCGAAAGAATGACTCAAAAATTTTGGGCCCTTTAGAAATACGTTTTGGGCCCACAGCATCGTTGAACCGACGCGAAAAATCAGACTTCTATTTTTTCAGCTTCTGACCTCACGAACCCTTTTGAAATGGTTAAAAAACGCATTTAGGCGAAAGAATGACTCAAAAACGTTATACGAGCTAGGAGTTTGGCCCCAAACAAGTTTTGGGTCCAGAGAAACGTGGAACCGACGCGAAAAATCGGACTACAATTTTTTCAGCTTCTTACCACACGAAACCTTTAGAAATGGAATAAAAACACATTTAGGAGAAAGAATGAATCAAAAATGTTATCCGAGCTAGGAGTTAGGCCCAAAACAAGTTTTGGGCCTAGAGCAACGTGGAACCGACGCAAAAATTGGACTTCAATTTTTTCAGCTTCAGACCTAACGAACCCTTTTGATATGGTAAAAAACACAATTAGGCGAAAGAATGACTTAAAAATGTTATCTGAGCTAGGAGTTAGGCCCAAAAACGTTGTGGGCCCAAAAAGGCAACGTGGAACCGCCGCGAAAAATCGGACTTTAATTTTTTCAGCTTCTGACCACCTGAATCCTTTAGAAATGTTAAAAAAACGCATTTAGGTGAAAGAATGACTCAAAAATGTTATCCGACTTAGGAGTTAGGCCCAAAACACGTTTTGGGCCTAGAGTGACGTGGAGCTAACAAGAAAAATCGGACTTTAGTTTTTTCAGCTTCTGACCTCGCGAACCCTTTAGAAATGGTAAAAAAATGCACTTAGGCTAAAGAATGACTCAAAAATGTTATCCGAGCTAGGAGTTTGGCCCAAAACACATTTTCGGCCCACAGCAACAAGGAACCGACGCGAAAAATCGGACTTAAATTTTTCTAGCTTCTGACCTCACGAACCCTTTAGAAATGGAATAAAAACGCATTTAGGCGATAGAATGAACCAAAAATGTTATCCGAGCAAGGAGTTAGGCCCAAATCACGTTTTCGGCCTAGAGAAACGTGGAACCGACGCGAAAAATCGGACTTCAAATTTTTCTGCTTTTGACCTCACGAACCCTTTAGAAATGGTGAGAAAAACGCATTTAGGTGAAAGAATGACTCAACAATGTTCTCCGAGCTAGGAGTTAGGCCCAAAACACGTTTTGGGCCAAGAGCAACGTGGAACCGAAGGAAATATTAGA
Source organism: Beta corolliflora (assembly GCA_947648045.1). Classification (NCBI taxonomy): domain Eukaryota; kingdom Viridiplantae; phylum Streptophyta; class Magnoliopsida; order Caryophyllales; family Amaranthaceae; genus Beta; species Beta corolliflora. Next base: position 64,676 of record CANSZD010001794.1, read on the forward strand.
CTTCAATTTTTTCAGCTTCTGAGCTCACGAACCCTTTAGATATGGTAAAAAACACATTAAGGCGAAAGAATGACTCAAAAATGTTGTCCGAGCTAAGAGATAAGCCCAAAACACGTTTTCGGCCCAAAGTAACGTGGAACCGACACGAAAAATTGGACTTTAATTTGTTCAGCTTCTGACCTCACGAACCCCTTAGAAATGGTAAAAAAACGCATTTAGGCGAAAGAATGTCTCAAAAATGTTATCCGAGCTAGGAGTTAAGCCCAAAACACGTTTTGGGCCAAGAGACACGTTCAACCGACGCGAAAAATCGGACTTCAATTTTATCAGCTTCTTACCTCACGAACCCCTTAGAAATGGTAAAAAAACGCATTTAGGCTAAATAATGACTCAAAAATGTTATCCGAGCTAGGAGTGTGGCCCAAAACACGTTTTCGGCCCAGAGCAACAAGGAACAGACGCGAAAAATCGGACTTCAATTTTTTCAACTTCTGACCTCATGAACCCTTTAGAAATGGTATAAAAACACATTAAGGCGAAAGAATGACTCAAAAACGTTATACGAGCTAGGAGTTTGGTACCAAACAAGTTTTGGGCCCAAAGCAACGTTGAACCGACGCGAAAAATCGGACTTCAATTTTTTCAGCTTCTTACCTCACGAACCCTTTAGAAATGGTATAAAAACGCATTTAGGCGAAAGAATGACTCAAAAATGTTATCCGAGCTAGGAGTTAGGCCCAAAACACGTTTTCGGCCTAGAGAAACGTGGAACCGACGTGAAAAATCGGACTTTAATTTTTTCAGCTTCTGACCTCCTGAACCCTTTAGAAATGGTAAAAAAACGCATTTAGGTGAAAGAATGACTCAAAAATGTTATCCGAGCTAGGAGTTAGGCCCAAAACACGTTTTCGGCCTAGAGAAACGTGGAACCGACGCGAAAAATCGGACTTCAATTTTTTCAGCTTTCGGCCTCACGAACCCTTTAGAAATGGTGAGAAAAACGCATTTAGGCGAAAGAATGACTCAAAAATGTTATCCGAGCTAGGAGTTAGGCCCAAAACACGTTTTGGGCCCAAAGCAACGTGGAACTGACGCGAATAATCGAACTTCAATTTTTTCAGCTTCTGACCTCACAAAACCTTTTTAAATGGTCAAAAAACACATTTAGGCGAAAGAATGACTCTAAAATGTTATCCGAGCAAGGAGTTAGGCCCAAAAACATTTTGGGCCCAAAGCAACGTGGAACCGACGCGAAAAATCGGACTTTAATTTTTTCGGCTTCTGACCTCCTGAACCCATTAAAAATGTTAAAAAAAACGCATTTATGTGTAAGAATGACTCAAAAATGTTATCCGAGCTAGGAGTTAGGCCCAAAACACGTTTTCGGCCTAGAGAAACGTGGAACCGACGCGAAAAATCGGACTTCAATTTTTTCTGCTTTTGACATCACGAACCCTTTAGAAATGGTGAAAAAAACGCATTTAGGCGAAAGAATGACTCAACAATGTTATTTCGAGCTAGGAGTTAGGCCCAAAACACGTTTTGGGCCTAGAACAACGTGGAACCGACGGAAATACTGGACTTCAATTTTTTCAGCATCTGACCTCACGAATCCTTTAGATATGGTAAAAAACACATTTAGGGGAAATAATGACTCAAAAATGTTATCCGATCAAGGAGTTAGGCCCAAAAGCGTTTTGGGCCCAGTGCAACGTGGACCCGACTCGAAAAGTCGGACTTCAATTTTCTCTGCTTCAGACCTATTGAACCCATTAGAAATGGTATTTAAACGCATTTCGATGAAAGAATGACTCAAAAGTGTTATCCGAGCTTGGAGTTAGGCCTAAAACACGTTTTGGGAACAAAGCAACGTGGAACTGACGCGAAAAATCGAACTTCAATTTTTTCAGCTTCTGACCTCACAAAACCTTTTTAAATGGTCAAATAAAACATTTTAGCGAAAGAATGACTCTAAAATGTTATCCGAGCAAGGAGTTAGGCCCAAAAACATTTTGGGCCCAAAGCAACGTGGAACCGCCGCGAAAAATCGGACTTCAATTTTTTCGGCTTCTGACCTCCTGAACCCTTTAGAAATGTTAAAAAAACGCATTTATGTGAAAGAATGACTCAAAAATGTTATCCGAGCTAGGAGTTAGGCCCAAAATACGTTTTGGGCCCAGAGTAACGTGGAACCGACGCGAAAAATCGAACCTTAAATTTTTTAGCTTCTGACCTCGCGAACCCTTTAGAAATGGTAAAAAAACGCATTTAGGCTAAATAATGACTCAAAAATGTTATCCGAGCTAGGAGTGTGGCCCAAAACACGTTTTCGGCCCAGAGCAACAAGGAACAGACGCGAAAAATCGGACTTCAATTTTTTCAGCTTCTGACCTCATGAACCCTTTAGAAATGGTATAAAAACGCATTTAGGCGAAAGAATGAATCAAAAATGTTATCGGAGCTAGGAGTTAGGCCCAAAACACGTTTTCGGCCTAGAGAAACGTGGAACCGACGCGAAAAATCGGACTTCAATTTTTTCAGCTTTTGACATCACGAACCCTTTAGAAATGGTGAAAAAAACGCATTTAGGCGAAAGAATGACTCCACAATGTTATCCGAGCTAGGAGTTAGGCCCAAAACACGTTTTGGGCGGCTGGGCAACGAATGGAAACGCATTTAAATATTGGACTTCAATTTTTTTCTAACCTCACGAACCCTTTAGATATGGTAAAAAACACATTTAGGCAAAAGAATGACTCAAAAATGTTATCCGAGCTAGGAGTTAGGCCAAAAACGTTTTGGGCCCCTAGACTTTAGATGGAAGAAGTGCTCATGTTTCCGGCTGGAGTTAGGCCCAAAAACGTTTTGGGCCCAGAGCAACGTGGAACCGACGCGAAAAATCGAACTTCAATTTTTTCGGCTTCTGACCTCACGAACCCTTTAGATATGGTAAAAAAACACATTTAGGCGAAAGAATGACTCAAAAATGTTATCCGAGCTAGGAGTTAGGCCCAAAAACGTTTTGGGCCCAAAGCAACGTGGAACCGACGCGAAAAATCGAACTTTAATTTTCTCTGCTTCAGACCTCCTGAACCCTTTAGAAATGGAAAAAAAACGCATTTAGGTGAAAGAATGACTCAAAAGTGTTATCCGAGCTAGGAGTTAGGCCCAAAACACGTTTTGAGCCCAAAGCAACGTGGAACTGACGCGAAAAATCGAACTTCAATTTTTTCAGCTTCTGACCTCACGAAACCTTTTTAAATGGTAAAAAAAACACATTTAGGCGAAAGAATGACTCTAAAATGTTATCCGAGCTAGGAGTTAGGCCCAAAAACGTTGTGGGCCCAAAGCAACGTGGAACCGCCGCGAAAAATCGGACTTCAATTTTTTCAGCTTCTGACCACCTGAATCCTTTAGAAATGTTAAAAAAACGCATTTAGGTGAAAGATTGACTCAAAAGTGTCCTCCGAGTTAGGAGTTAGGCCCAAAACACGTTTTAGGCCCAGAGTAACGTGGAGCCGACGGGAAAAATCGGACTTTAATTTTTTCAGCTTCTGACCTCGCGAACCCTTTAGAAATGGTAAAAAAAACGCATTTAGGCTATAGAATGACGTACAGCCTTCTCTTCCTCGGGCTGCGATAGCACCTTATCTTACTCGGGCTAGGTTAAAGGATGCATCTAATCAAGCTTTGGCTATATACATTGGTGCATCATTGGTCAAGTGTGTTGCTTTTGAAGAATTTGATCATCTTTGTGTTTTATTTGGCTATAGGTAATGGGTACAATCTGATGACTTTGGACATGTTCATCATATGTTTACTACATGTACATCAGTGCTACACTAAAAGTACATTAAATTTCAAGGACATTATTAAGTACAAGTTGGGAATTTATATTGAATAAAAGGAAACAAGTTGATTAACGAAAGCATATAAAAGAAAGAGAATCGTATAGAGGTGTAGGGAGAGAAGTGCAATGGGAAGTTTAGAAGAGTTAGTAGTTTAGAAGAGTAGTAGAACAAAGGAGGTAATAATCATGAGGGTATCTTTAAAATAGAAGAAAATTGTAGGTTCGATAAGGGTAGCCTATAACTAGCTTAATATGTTTTGACCTCTAGTCTAACACCTTTTGGTGTATGATGCATAGCTAGTGTTTGCTTTCTATCCTTTGGTGTACCAATACAACTCATGTACATCAGATCTTTGTCATATATACATCATCAGATTCCTACAAGTACATTAAATCTCTTATAAATATAGAAGTTGGGTTTTGGGAAATATCATACACAAACATGAAATATGGTTTATGCATATCTAATTTATTCTTGTCTACTGTTTTGCATAATTAAGCTTAATTCATATATGATATATGCTTTCCTATTCAGCTCCAACTGAGAGTGCTCCAATACCTAGTTCTTCCAATACAACTACATGGGTCAATCCTAGAGCACGCCCTTTTGTTACCCCCGGAGGAACAAGGGAGTGGATGCCTTTGTGCTCTAATGAGTTAACACCTATGTTAGAGATGAAGTTTGATACTTTGGAAGAAGGGATTAAATTCTATGATGCTTATGCTCTACATTGTGGCTTCAACACTCGAAAGTCGACGACCAACAAGAACAAAAGTGGTGTTGTTGCAATAAAATATTGCCTATGCAATAAGGCGGATTTTAAAGAGAAGCGTAAGGCAAATAATGAGGATAAGCCCAAACAAAAGGAGGGTGAAAAGCAGCTACAAGAAAAAGGTTGGTGACAAGAGTGGGGTGTAAAGCTCAGTTAGTTCTTAAGATTCGGGAAGAAGGGGGATATTTTGTGAAAAACTTCTATGAGGGACACACCCACCCTCTTTACACACCGAGTTGTAGGAAATTCCAAAAGCACGGTAGGAAAATGACAATTTTGCACAAGAAGTTCATAGTTGACAATTCAAAGTTGAATATTGGGCCAACAAAAAGTTTTAGAATCTTAAAAGAGAATGTTGGTGGATATGATAATATCGGAGCTTCAAAGCAAGATTTCAAGAACTTCTCAAGAGATCTAAAAGCATATATTGATGGCTCTGATGCTCAAATGTTTGTGGACAACTATAAAATGAAAAAGTTATTTTGGGGTGCCTTCTTTTATGACTTTGAGGTAGATGATGAGCAGTGTCTTACTAAGGCTTTTTGGGCGGACCCAATTTGTAAAAAAAACTATGCTTTGTTCGGGGATATGGTCTCCTTTGATACCACTTATAAGACTAATCGGTACAATATGGTCTTTGGGCCTTTTACTGGTGTCGAACACCATAAAAGATGTATCACATTTGGTGCCGGTTTTATTGCCAAGGAGGACATAAGCTCCTTTGAGTGGTTGTTTACCACTTTCTTGATGGCAATGGGAAATATGTTATCCGAGCTAGGAGTTTGGCCCAAAACACGTTTTCGGCCCAGAGCAACAAGGAACCGACGCGAAAAATCGGACTTCAATTTTTTCAGCTTCTGACCTCACGAACCCTTTGGAAATGGAATAAAAACACATTTAGGCGATAGAATGAATCAAAAATGTTATCCGAGCAAGGAGTTAGGCCCAAATCACGTTTCCGGCCTAGAGAAACGTGGAACCGACGCGAAAAATCGGACTTCAATTTTTTCAGCTTTTGACCTCACGAACCCTTTAGAAATGGTGAGAAAAACGCATTTAGGCGAAAGAATGACTCAACAATGTTATCCGAGCTAGGAGTTAGGCCCAAAACACGTTTTGGGCCCAAAGCAACGTGGAACCGCCGCGAAAAATCGGACTTCAATTTTTTCGGCATCTGACCTCCTGAACCCTTTAGAAATGTTAAACAAACGCATTTAGGCGAAAGAATGACTCATAAATGTTGTCCGAGCTAGGAGATAGGCCCAAAACACGTTTTGGGCCCAAAGTAACGTGGAACCGACGCGAAAAATTGGACTTTAATTTTTTCAGCTTCTGACCTCACGAACCCCTTAGAAATGGTAAAAAAAACGCATTTAGGCTAAATAATGACTCAAAAATGTTATCCGAGCTAGGAGTGTGGCCCACAACACGTTTTCGGCCCAGAGCAAAAAGGAATAGACGCGAAAAATCGGACTTCAATTTTTTCAGCTTCTGGCCTCATGAACCCTTTTGAAATGGTATAAAAACACATTAAGGCGAAAGAATGACTCAAAAATTTTATCTGAGCTAGGAGTTAGGCCCAAAATACGTTTTGGGCCTAGAGCAACGTGGAACCGACGCGAAAAATCGGACTTCTATTTTTTCAGCTTCTGACCTCACGAACCCTTTAGAAATGGTAAAAAACGCATTTAGGCGAAAGAATGACTCAAAAACGTTATACGAGCTAGGAGTTTGGCCACAAACAAGTTTTGGGCCAAGAGAAATGTGGAACCGACGCGAAAAATCGGACTTTAATTTTTTCAGCTTCTTACCACACGAACCCTTTGGAAATGGTATAAAAACACATTTAGGCGAAAGAATGAAACAAAACACGTTATCCGAGCTAGGAGTTAGGCCCAAAACACGTTTTCGACCTAGAGAAACGTGGAACCGACGTGAAAAATCGGAATTCAATTTTTTCAGCTTTTGACCTCACAAAGCCTTTAGAAATGGTGAAAAAAACGCATTTAGGCGAAAGAATGACTCAACAATGTTATCCGAGCTCGGAGTTAGGCCAAAACACGTTTTGGGCCTAGAGCAACGTGGAACCGACGCAAAAATCGGACTTCAATTTTTTCAGCTTCTTACCACACGAACCCTTTAGAAATGGTATAAAAACACATTTAGGCGAAAGAATGAATCAAAAATGTTATCCGAGCTAGAAGTTAGGCCCAAAACACGTTTTTGGCCCAGAGCAACGTGGAACCGCCGCGAAAAATCGGACTTCAATTTTTTTGGCTTCTGACCTCCTGAACCTTTATAAATGGTAAAAAAACGCATTTAGGTGAATGAATGACTCAAAAATGTTATCCGAGCTACGAGTTATGCCCAAAAGACGTTTTGGGCCCAAAGCAACGTGGTACCGACGCGAAAAATCGAACTTCAATTTTTTTAGCTTCTGACCTCACGAACCCTTTACAAATGGTAATAATACGCATTTAGGCTATAGAATGACATAAAAATGTTATCCGAGCAATGAGTTAGGCCCCAAACACGTTTTGGGCTAGAGCAACGTGGAACCGACGCGAAAAATCGAACTTCAATTTTTTTGGATTCTGACCTCACTAACAGTTTTAAATGTTAAAAAAACGCATTTAGGGGAAAGAATGTCTCAAAAATGTTATCCGAACTAGGAGTTATTCCCAAAACACGTTTTGGGCCAAGAGGAACGTTCAACCGACACGAAAAATCGGACTTCAATTTAATCAGCTTTTTACCTCACGAACCCTTAAGAAATGAAAAAAAACATATTTAGGCGAAAGAATGACTCAAAAATGTTATCCGAGCTAGGAGTTAGGCCCCAAACACGTTTTCGGCCTAGAGAAACGTGGAACCGACGTGAAAAATTGGACTTCAAGTTTTTCAGCTTCTGACATCACGAACCCTTCAGATATGGTAAAAACGCATTTATGCGAAAGAATGACTCAAAAATGTTATCCGAGCTAGGAGTTAGGCCCAAAAACGTTTTGGGCCCAAAGCAAAGTGGAACCGACGCGAATAATCAGACTTCAATTTTTTCGGCTTCTGACCTCCTGAATCCTTTAGTAATGTTAAACAAACGCATTTTGGCGAAAGAATGACTCAAAAATGTTGTCCGAGCTAGGAGATAGGCCCAAAAACGTTTTGGGCCCAAAGCAACGTGGAACCGCCGCGAAAAATCGGATTTCAATTTTTTCGGCTTCTGACCTCCTGAACCCTTTAGAAATGTTAAACAAACGCATTTAGGCGAAAGAATGACACAAAAATGTTGTCCGAGCTAGGAGATAGGCCCAAAACACGTTTTGGGCCTAAAGTAACGTGGAACCGACGCGAAAAATTGGACTTTAATTTTTTCAGCTTCTGACCTCACGAACCCCTTAGAAATGGTAAAAAAACGCATTTAGGCTAAATAATGACTCAAAAATGTTATCCGAGCTAGGAGTGTGGCCCAAAACACGTTTTCGGCCCAGAGCAAAAAAGGAACAGACGCGAAAAATCGGACTTCAAGTTTTTCAGCTTCTGACCTCATGAACCCTTTAGAAATGGTATAAAAACACATTAAGGCGAAATAATGACTCAAAAATTTTATCTGAGCTAGGAGTTAGGCCCAAAATAAATTTTGGGCCCAGAGCAACGTGGAACCGACGCGAAAAATCAGACTTCTATTTTTTCAGCTTCTTACCTCACGAACCCTTTAGAAATGGTTAAAAAACGCATTTAGGCGAAAGAATGACTCAAAAACGTTATACGAGCTAGGAGTTTGGCCCCAAACAAGTTTTAGGTCCAGAGAAACGTGGAACCGACACGAAAAATCGGACTTCAATTTTTTCAGCTTCTTACCACACGAACCCTTTAGAAATGGTATAAAAATAAATTTAGGCGAAAGAATGAATCAAAAATGTTATCCGAGCTAGGAGTTAGGCCCAAAACACGTTTTCGGCCTAGAGAAACGTGGAACCGACGTGAGAATTCAATTTTTTCAGCTTTTGTCCTCACGAAGCCTTTAGAAATGGTGAAAAAAACGCATTTAGGCGAAAGAATGACTCAACAATGTTATCCGAGCAAGGAGTTAGGCCAAAACACGTTTTGGGCCTAGACCAACGTGGAACCGACGCTAAAATCGGACTTCAATTTTTTCTGCTTCTTACCACACGAACCCTTTAGAAATGGTATAAAAACACATTTAGGTGAAAGAATGAATCAAAAATGTTATCCGAGCTAGGAGTTAGGCCCAAAAACGTTTTTGGCCCAGAGCAACGTGGAACCGCCGCGAAAAATCGGACTTCAATTTTTTCGGCTTCTGACCTCCGAACCCTTTAGAAATGGTAAAAAAACGCATTTAGGGGAAAGAATGACTCAAAAATGTTATCCGAGCTAGGAGTTAGGCCAAAACACGTTTTGGGCCTGAAAGAACGTGGAACCGGACGCAAAAATCGGACTTCAATTTTTTCAGCTTCTTACCACACGAACCCTTTAGAAATGGTATAAAAACACATTTAGGCGAAAGAATGAATCAAAAATGTTATCCGAGCTAGGAGTTAGGCCCAAAACACGTTTTTGGCCCAGAGCAACGTGGAACCGCCGCGAAAAATCGGACTTCAATTTTTTTGGCTTCTGACCTCCTGAACCCTTTAGAAATGGTAAAAAAACGCATTTAGGTGAATGAATGACTCAAAAATGTTATCCGAGCTACGAGTTATGCCCAAAAGACGTTTTGGGCCCAAAGCAACGTGGTACCGACGCGAAAAATCGAACTTCAATTTTTTTAGCTTCTGACCTCACGAACCCTTTACAAATGGTAATAATACGCATTTAGGCTATAGAATGACACAAAAATGTTATCCGAGCAATGAGTTAGGCCCCAAACACGTTTTGGTCTAGAGCAACGTGGAACCGACGCGAAAAATCGAACTTCAATTTTTTTAGATTCTGACCTCACTAACAGTTTTAAATGTTAAAAAAACGCATTTAGGCGAAAGAATGTCTCAAAAATGTTATCCGAACTAGGAGTTAGGCCCAAAACACGTTTTCGGCCTAGAGAAACGTGGAACCGACGTGAAAAATCGAACTTTAATTTTCTCTGCTTCAGACCTCCTGAACCCTTTAAAATGGAAAAAAAACGCATTTAGGTGAAAGAATGACTCAAAAGTGTTATCCGAGCTAGGAGTTAGGCCCAAAACACGTTTTGAGCCTAAAGCAACGTGGAACTGACGCGAAAAATCGAACTTCAATTTTTTCAGCTTCTGACCTCACGAAACCTTTTTAAATGGTAAAAAAAACACATTTAGGCGAAAGAATGACTCTAAAATGTTATCCGAGCTAGGAGTTAGGCCCAAAAACGTTGTGGGCCCAAAGCAACGTGGATCCGCCGCGAAAAATCGGACTTCAATTTTTTCAGCTTCTGACCACCTGAATCCTTTAGAAATGTTAAAAAAACTCATTTAGGTGAAAGATTGACTCAAAAATGTCCTCCGAGTTAGGAGTTAGGCCCAAAACACGTTTTGGGCCCAGAGTAACGTGGAGCCGACGAGAAAAATCGGACTTTAATTTTTTCGGCTTCTGACCTCACGAACCCTTTAGAAATGGTAAAAAAACGCATTTAGGCTAAAGAATGACTCAAAAATGTTATCCGAGCTAGGAGTTTGGCCCAAAACACGTTTTCGGCCCAGAGCAACAAGAAACCGACGCGAAAAATCGGACTTCAATTTTTTCAGCTTCTGACCTCACGAACCCTTTGGAAATGGAATAAAAACGCATTTAGGCGATAGAATGAATCTAAAATGTTATCCGAGCAAGGAGTTAGGACCAAATCACGTTTCCGGCCTAGAGAAACGTGGAACCGACGCGAAAAATCGGACTTCAATTTTTTCGGCTTCTGACCTCTTGAACCCTTTAGAAATGTTAAAAAAACGCATTTATGCGAAAGAATGACTCAAAAATGTTATCCGAGCTAGGAGTTAGGCCCAAAAACGTTTTGGGCCCAGAGCAAAGTGGAACCGACGCGAAAAATCGGACTTCAATTTTTTCGGCTTCTGACCTCCTGAACCTTTATAAATGGTAAAAAAACGCATTTAGGCGAAAAGTCGGACTTCAATTTTCTCTGCTTCAGACCTCCTGAACCCATTAGAAATGGTATTTAAACGCATTTCGATGAAAGAATGACTCAAAAGTGTTATCCGAGCTTGGAGTTAGGCCTAAAACACGTTTTGGGAACAAAGCAACGTGGAACTGACGCGAAAAATCGAACTTCAATTTTTTCAGCTTCTGACCTCACAAAACCTTTTTAAATGGTCAAATAACACATTTTAGCGAAAGAATGACTCTAAAATGTTATCCGAGCAAGGAGTTAGGCCCAAAACACGTTTTCGGCCCAGAGCACACAAGGAACCGACGCGAAAAATCGGACTTTAATTTTTTCTGCTTCTGAACTCAAGAACCCATTAGATATGGTAAAAAAACACATTTGGGCGAAAGAATGACCGAAAAATGTTATCCGAGCAAGGAGTTAGGCCCAAAAGGGTTTTGGGCCCAAAGCAACGTGGACCCGATGCGAAAAATCGAACTTCAATTTTCTCTGCTTCAGACCTCCTAAACCCATTAGAAATGGTATAAAAACGCATTTAGGTGAAAGAATGACTCAAAAGTGTTATCCGAGCTAGGAGTTAGGCCCAAAACACGTTTTGGGCCCAAAGCAACGTGGAACTGACGAGAAAAATCGAACTTCAATTTTTTCAGCTTCTGACCTCACAAAACCTATTTAAATGGTAAAAAACACATTTTGGCGAAAGAATGACTCTAAAATGTTATCCGAGCAAGGAGTTAGGCCCAAAAACATTTTGGGCCCAAAGCAACGTGGAACCGCCGCGATAAATCGGACTTCAATTTTTTCGGTTTCTGACCTCCTGAACCCTTTAGAAATGTCAAAAAAACGCATTTATGTGAAAGAATGACTCAAAAATGTTATCCGAACTAGGAGTTAGGCCCAAAACACTTTTTGGGCCCAGAGTAACGTGGAATCGACGCGAAAAATCGAACCTTAAATTTTTTAGCTTCTGACCTCGCGAACCCTTTAGAAATGGTAAAAAAAGCATTTAGGCTAAATAATGACTCAAAAATGTTATCCGAGCTAGGAGTGTGGCCCAAAACACGTTTTCGGCCAAGAGCAACAAGGAACAGACGCGAAAAATCAGACTTCAATTTTTACAGCTTCTGACCTCATGAACCCTTTAGAAATGGCATAAAAACGCATTTAGGCGAAAGAATGAATCAAAAATGTTATCGGAGCTAGGAGTTAGGCCCAAAATACGTTTTCGGCCCAGAGAAACGTGGAACCGACATGAAAAATCGGACTTCAATTTTTTCAGCTTTTGACATCACGAACCCTTTAGAAATGGTGAAAAAAACGCATTTAGGCGAAAGAATGACTCCACAATGTTATCCGAGCTAGGAGTTAGGCCCAAAACACGTTTTGGGCCAGAGCAACGTGGAACAGACAGAAATATTGGACTTCAATTTTTTCTGCTTCTAACCTCACGAACCCTTTAGATACGGTAAAAAAGACATTTAGGAAAAAGAATGACTCAAAAATGTTATCCGAGCTAGGAGTTAGGCCCAAAAACGTTTTGGGCCCAGAGCAACGTGGAACCGACGCGAAAAATCGAACTTCAATTTTTTCGGCTTCTGACCTCACGAACCCTTTAGATATGGTAAAAAAACACATTTAGTTGAAAGAATGACTCAAAAATGTTATCCGAGCTAGGAGTTAGGCCCAAAAACGTTTTGGGCCCAAAGCAACGTGGAACCGACGCGATAAATCGAACTTTAATTTTCTCTGCTTCAGACCTCCTGAACCCTTTAAAATGGAAAAAAAACGCATTTAGGTGAAAGAATGACTCAAAAGTGTTATCCGAGCTAGGAGTTAGGCCCAAAACACGTTTTAAGCCTAAAGCAACGTGGAACTGACTCGAAAAATCGAACTTCAATTTTTTTAGCTTCTGACCTCACGAAACCTTTTTAACTGGTAAAAAAAACACATTTAGGCGAAAGAATGACTCTAAAATGTTATCCGAGCTAGGAGTTAGGCCCAAAAACGTTGTGGGCCAAAAGCAACGTGGAACCGCCGCGAAAAATCGGACTTCAATTTTTTCAGCTTCTGACCACCTGAATCCTTTAGAAATGTTAAAAAAACTCATTTAGGTGAAAGATTGACTCAAAAGTGTCCTCCGAGTTAGGAGTTAGGCCCAAAACACGTTTTAGGCCCAGAGTAACGTGGAGCCGACGGGAAAAATCGGACTTTAATTTTTTCAGCTTCTGACCTCGCGAACCCTTTAGAAATGGTAAAAAAAACGCATTTAGGCTATAGAATGACGTACAGCCTTCTCTTCCTCGGGCTGCGATAGCACCTTATCTTACTCGGGCTAGGTTAAAGGATGCATCTAATCAAGCTTTGGCTATATACATTGGTGCATCATTGGTCAAGTGTGTTGCTTTTGAAGAATTTGATCATCTTTGTGTTTTGTTTGGCTATAGGTAATGGGTACAATCTGATGACTTTGGACATGTTCATCATATGTTTACTACATGTACATCAGTGCTACACTAAAAGTACATTAAATTTCAAGGACATTATTAAGTACAAGTTGGGAATTTATATTGAATAAAAGGAAACAAGTTGATTAACGAAAGCATATAAAAGAAAGAGAATCGTATAGAGGTGTAGGGAGAGAAGTGCAATGGGAAGTTTAGAAGAGTTAGTAGTTTAGAAGAGTAGTAGAACAAAGGAGGTAATAATCATGAGGGTATCTTTAAAATAGAAGAAAATTGTAGGTTCGATAAGGGTAGCCTATAACTAGCTTAATATGTTTTGACCTCTAGTCTAACACCTTTTGGTGTATGATGCATAGCTAGTGTTTGCTTTCTATCCTTTGGTGTACCAATACAACTCATGTACATCGATCTTTGTCATATATACATCATCGATTCCTACAAGTACATTAAATCTCTTATAAATATAGAAGTTGGGTTTTGGGAAATATCATACACAAACATGAAATATGGTTTATGCATATCTAATTTATTCTTGTCTACTTGTTTTTGCATAATTAAGCTTAATTCATATATGATATATGCTTTCCTATTCAGCTCCAACCGAGAGTGCTCCAATACCTAGTTCTTCCAATACAACTACATGGGTCAATCCTAGAGCACGCCCTTTTGTTACCCCGGAGGAACAAGGGAGTGGATGCCTTTGTGCTCTAATGAGTTAACACCTATGTTAGAGATGAAGTTTGATACTTTGGAAGAAGGGATTAAATTCTATGATGCTTATGCTCTACATTGTGGCTTCAACACTCGAAAGTCGACGACCAACAAGAACAAAAGTGGTGTTGTTGCAATAAAATATTGCCTATGCAATAAGGCGGATTTTAAAGAGAAGCGTAAGGCAAATAATGAGGATAAGCCCAAACAAAAGGAGGGTGAAAAGCAGCTACAAGAAAAAGGTTGGTGACAAGAGTGGGGTGTAAAGCTCAGTTAGTTCTTAAGATTCGGGAAGAAGGGGGATATTTTGTGAAAAACTTCTATGAGGGACACACCCACCCTCTTTACACACCGAGTTGTAGGAAATTCCAAAAGCACGGTAGGAAAATGACAATTTTGCACAAGAAGTTCATAGTTGACAATTCAAAGTTGAATATTGGGCCAACAAAAAGTTTTAGAATCTTAAAAGAGAATGTTGGTGGATATGATAATATCGGAGCTTCAAAGCAAGATTTCAAGAACTTCTCAAGAGATCTAAAAGCATATATTGATGGCTCTGATGCTCAAATGTTTGTGGACAACTATAAAATGAAAAAGTTATTTTGGGGTGCCTTCTTTTATGACTTTGAGGTAGATGATGAGCAGTGTCTTACTAAGGCTTTTTGGGCGGACCCAATTTGTAAAAAAAACTATGCTTTGTTCGGGGATATGGTCTCCTTTGATACCACTTATAAGACTAATCGGTACAATATGGTCTTTGGGCCTTTTACTGGTGTCGAACACCATAAAAGATGTATCACATTTGGTGCCGGTTTTATTGCCAAGGAGGACATAAGCTCCTTTGAGTGGTTGTTTACCACTTTCTTGATGGCAATGGGAAATATGTTATCCGAGCTAGGAGTTTGGCCCAAAACACGTTTCGGCCCCGAGCAACAAGGAACCGACGCGAAAAATCGGACTTCAATTTTTTCAGCTTCTGACCTCACGAACCCTTTAGAAATGGAATAAAAACGCATTTAGGCGATAGAATGAATCAAAAATGTTATCCGAGCAAGGAGTTAGGCCCAAATCACGTTTTCGGCCTAGAGAAACGTGGAACCGACGCGAAAAATCGGACTTCAATTTTTTCAGCTTTTGACCTCACGAACCCTTTAGAAATGGTGAGAAAAACGCATTTAGGCGAAAGAATGACTCAACAATGTTATCCGAGCTAGGAGTTAGGCCCAAAACACGTTTTGGGCCCAAAGCAACGTGGAACCGCCGCGAAAAATCGGACTTCAATTTTTTCGGCATCTGACCTCCTGAACCCTTTAGAAATGTTAAACAAACGCATTTAGGCGAAAGAATGACTCAAAAATGTTGTCCGAGCTAGGAGATAGGCCCAAAACACGTTTTGGGCCCAAAGTAACGTGGAACCGACGCGAAAAATTGGACTTTAATTTTTTCAGCTTTTGACCTCACGAACCCCTTAGAAATGGTAAAAAACGCATTTAGGCTAAATAATGACTCAAAAATGTTATCCGAGCTAGGAGTGTGGCCCAAAACACGTTTTCGCCCAGAGCAAAAAGGAATAGACGCGAAAAATCGGACTTCAATTTTTTCGACTTTTCGGCCTCATGAACCCTTTAGAAATGGTATAAAAACACATTAAGGCGAAAGAATGACTCAAAAATTTTATCTGAGCTAGGAGTTAGGCCCAAAATACGTTTTGGGCCCAAAGCAACGTGGAACCGACGCGAAAAATCGGACTTCTATTTTTTCAGCTTCTGACCTCACGAACCCTTTAGAAATGGTAAAAAAACGCATTTAGGCGAAAGAATGACTCAAAAACGTTATACGAGCTAGGAGTTTGGCCACAAACAAGTTTTGGGCCCAGAGAAACGTGGAAGCGACGCGAAAAATCGGACTTTAATTTTTTCAGCTTGTTACCACACGAACCCTTTAGAAATGGTATAAAAACACATTTAGGCGAAAGAATGAATCAAAAATGTTATCCGAGCTAGGAGTTAGGCCCAAAACACGTTTTCGGCCTAGAGAAACGTGGAACCGACGTGAAAAATCGGAATTCAATTTTTTCAGCTTTTGACCTCACGAACCCTTTAGAAATGGTGAAAAAAAGCATTTAGGCGAAAGAATGACTCAACAATGTTATCCGAGCTAGGAGTTAGGCCCAAAACACGTTTTGGGCCTAGAGCAACGTGGAACCGACGCAAAAATTGGACTTCAATTTTTTCAGCTTCTGACCTCACGAACCCTTTAGAAATGGTATAAAAACACATTTAGGCGAAAGAATGAATCAAAAATGTTATCCGAGCTAGGAGTTAGGCCCAAAAACGTTTTGGGCCCAGAGCAACGTGGAACCGCCGCGAAAAATCGGACTTCAATTTTTTCGGCTTCTGACCTCCTGAACCCTTTAGAAATGGTAAAAAAACGCATTTAGGTGAATGAATGACTCAAAAATGTTATCCGAGCTAGGAGTTAGGCCCAAAACACGTTTTGGGCCCAAAGCAACGTGGTACCGACGCGAAAAATCGAACTTCAATTTTTTCAGCTTCTGACCTCACGAACCCTTTACAAATGGTAATAATACGCATTTAGGCTATAGAATGACACAAAAATGTTATCCGAGCAATGAGTTAGGCCCCAAACACGTTTTGGGCCAGAGCAACGTGGAACCGACGCGAAAAATCGAACTTCAATTTTTTTAGATTCTGACCTCACGAACAGTTTTAAATGGTAAAAAAACGCATTTAGGCGAAAGAATGTCTCAAAAATGTTATCCGAGCTAGGAGTTAGGCCCAAAACACGTTTTGGGCCAAGAGGAACGTTCAACCGACGCGAAAAATCGGACTTCAATTTTATCAGCTTCTTACCTCACGAACCCTTAAGAAATGGAAAAAAAACATATTTAGGCGAAAGAATGACTCAAAAATGTTATCCGAGCTAGGAGTTAGGCCCAAAACACGTTTTCGGCCTAGAGAAACGTGGAACCGACGTGAAAAATTGGACTTCAATTTTTTCAGCTTCAGACATCACGAACCCTTCAGATATGGTAAAAACACATTTATGCGAAAGAATGACTCAAAAATGTTATCCGAGCTAGGAGTTAGGCCCAAAAACGTTTTGGGCCCAGAGCAAAGTGGAACCGACGCGAAAAATCAGACTTCAATTTTTTCGGCTTCTGACCTCCTGAACCCTTTAGAAATGTTAAACAAACGCATTTAGGCGAAAGAATGACTCAAAAATGTTGTCCGAGCTAGGAGATAGGCCCAAAACACGTTTTGGGCCTAAAGTAACGTGGAACCGACGCGAAAAATCAGACTTCAATTTTTTCGGCTTCTGACCTCCTGAACCCTTTAGAAATGTTAAACGAACACATTTAGGCGAAAGAATGACTCAAAAATGTTGTCCGAGCTAGAAGTTAGGCCCAAAACACGTTTTGGGTCTAGAGCAACGTGGAACCGAAGGAAAAATTAGACTTCAATTTTTTCAGCTTCTGACCTCACAAACCCTTTAGATATGGTAAAAAACACATTAAGGCGAAAGAATGACTCAAAAATGTTATCCGAGCTAGGAGTTAGTTTTTGGGCCCAAAGCAACGTGGAACCGCCGCGAAAAATCGGATTTCACTTTTTTCGGCTTCTGACCTCCTGAACCCTTTAGAAATGTTAAACAAACGCATTTAGGCGAAAGAATGACACAAAAATGTTGTCCGAGCTAGGAGATAGGCCCAAAACACGTTTTGGGCCCAAAGTAACGTGGAACCGACGCGAAAAATTGGACTTTAATTTTTTCAGCTTCTGACCTCACGAACCCCTTAGAAATGGTAAAAAAACGCATTTAGGCTAAATAATGACTCAAAAATGTTATCCGAGCTAGGAGTGTGGCCCAAAACACGTTTTCGGCCCAGAGCAAAAAAGGAACAGACGCGAAAAATCGGACTTCAATTTTTTTAGCTTCTGACCTCATGAACCCTTTAGAAATGGTATAAAAACACATTAAGGCGAAAGAATGACTCAAAAATTTTATCTGAGCTAGGAGTTAGGCCCAAAATACGTTTTGGGCCCAAAGCAACGTGGAACCGACGCGAAAAATCGGACTTCTATTTTTTCAGCTTCTTACCTCACGAACCCTTTAGAAATGGTTAAAAAACGCATTTAGGCGAAAGAATGACTCAAAAACGTTATACGACCTAGGAGTTTGGCCCCAAACAAGTTTTAGGTCCAGAGAAACGTGGAACCGACACGAAAAATCGGACTTCAATTTTTTCAGCTTCTTACCACACGAACCCTTTAGAAATGGTATAAAAATAAATTTAGGCGAAAGAATGAATCAAAAATGTTATCCGAGCTAGGAGTTAGGCCCAAAACACGTTTTCGGCCTAGAGAAACGTGGAACCGACGTGAAAATCGGAATTCAATTTTTTCAGCTTTTGTCCTCACGAAGCCTTTAGAAATGGTGAAAAAAACGCATTTAGGCGAAAGAATGACTCAACAATGTTATCCGAGCTAGGAGTTAGGCCAAAACACGTTTTGGGCCTAGACCAACGTGGAACCGACGCTAAAATCGGACTTCAATTTTTTCTGCTTCTTACCACACGAACCCTTTAGAAATGGTATAAAAACACATTTAGGCGAAAGAATGAATCAAAAATGTTATCCGAGCTAGGAGTTAGGCCCAAAAACGTTTTTGGGCCCAGCGCAACGTGGAACCGCCGCGAAAAATCGGACTTCAATTTTTTCGGCTTCTGACCTCCGAACCCTTTAGAAATGGTAAAAAAACGCATTTAGGGGAAAGAATGACTCAAAAATGTTATCCGAGCTAGGAGTTAGGCCAAAACACGTTTTGGGCCTAGAGCAACGTGGAACCGACGCAAAAATCGGACTTCAATTTTTTCAGCTTCTTACCACACGAACCCTTTAGAAATGGTATCAAAACACATTTAGGCGAAAGAATGACTCAAAAATGTTATCCGAGCTAGGAGTTAGGCCCAAAACACGTTTTGGGCCCAGAGCAACGTGGAACCGCCGCGAAAAATCGGACTTCAATTTTTTTGGCTTCTGACCTCCTGAACCCTTTAGAAATGGTAAAAAAACGCATTTAGGTGAATGAATGACTCAAAAATGTTATCCGAGCTAGGAGTTAGGCCCAAAACACGTTTTGGGCCCAAAGCAACGTGGAACCGACGCGAAAAATCGAACTTCAATTTTTTTAGCTTCTGACCTCACGAACCCTTTACAAATGGTAATAATACGCATTTAGGCTATAGAATGACACAAAAATGTTATCCGAGCAATGAGTTAGGCCCCAAACACGTTTTGGGCCAGAGCAACGTGGAACCGACGCGAAAAATCGAACTTCAATTTTTTTAGATTCTGACCTCACGAACAGTTTTAAATGGTAAAAAAACGCATTTAGGCGAAAGAATGTCTCAAAAATGTTATCCGAGCTAGGAGTTAGGCCCAAAACACGTTTTCGGCCTAGAGAAACGTGGAACCGACGTGAAAAATCGAACTTCAATTTTCTCCGCTTCAGACCTCCTGAACCCTTTAGAAATGGAAAAAAAACGCATTTAGGCGAAAGAATGACTCAAAAATGTTATCCGAGCTAGGAGTTAGGCCCAAAACACGTTTTGGGCCTAAAGCAACGTGGAACCGACGCGAAAAATCGGACTTCAATTTTTTCAGCTTCTGACCTCACGAACCCTTTTAAATGGTAAAAAAAACACATTTAGGCGAAAAAATGACTCAAAAATGTTATCCGAGCTAGGAGTTAGGCCCAAAAACGTTTTGGGCCCAGAGCAAAGTGGAACCGACGCGAAAAATCAGACTTCAATTTTTTCGGCTTCTGACCTCCTGAACCCTTTAGAAATGTTAAACAAACGCATTTAGGCGAAAGAATGACTCAAAAATGTTGTCCGAGCTAGGAGATAGGCCCAAAACACGTTTTGGGCCCAAAGTAACGTGGAACCGACGCGAAAAATTGGACTTTAATTTTTTCAGCTTCTGACCTCACGAACCCCTTAGAAATGGTAAAAAAAACGCATTTAGGCTAAAGAATGACTCAAAAATGTTATCCGAGCTAGGAGTTTGGCCCAAAACAAGTTTTGGGCCCAGAGAAACGTGGAACCGACGCGAAAAATCGGACTTCAATTTTTTCAGCTTCTTACCACACGAACCCTTTAGAAATGGTATAAAAACACATTTAGGCGAAAGAATGAATCAAAAATGTTATCCGAGCTAGGAGTTAGGCCCAAAACACGTTTTCGGCCTAGTGAAACGTGGAACCGACGCGAAAAATCGGAATTCAATTTTTTCAGCTTTTGACCTCACGAACCCTTTAGAAATGGTAAAAAAACGCATT
The DNA here is from genome assembly GCA_947648045.1 of Beta corolliflora. Taxonomy (NCBI): domain Eukaryota; kingdom Viridiplantae; phylum Streptophyta; class Magnoliopsida; order Caryophyllales; family Amaranthaceae; genus Beta; species Beta corolliflora. The sequence goes on from CANSZD010001794.1 coordinate 84,938, forward strand.
TAGGCGAAAGAATGACTCAACAATGTTATCCGAGCTAGGAGTTAGGCCAAAACACGTTTTGGGCCTAGAGCAACGTGGAAGCGACGCAAAAATCGGACTTCAATTTTTTCAGCTTGTAACCACACGAACCCTTTAGAAATGGTATAAAAACACATTTAGGCGAAAGAATGAATCAAAAATGTTATCCGAGCTAGGAGTTAGGCCCAAAACACGTTTTTGGCCCACAGCAACGATGGAACCGACGAAAAATCGGACTTCAATTTTTTCGGCTTCTGACCTCCTGAACCCTTTAGAAATGGTAAAAAAACGCATTTAGGCGAAAGAATGACTCAAAAATGTTATCCGAGCTAGGAGTTAGGCACCAAACACGTTTTGGGCCCGGAGCAACGTGGAACCGACGCGAAAAATCGGACTTCAATTTTATCAGCTTCTGACCTCACGAACCCTTTTAGAAATGGTAAAAAACGCATTTAGGCGAAAGAATGACTCAAAAACGTTATACGAGCTAGGAGTTTGGTCCCAAACAAGTTTTGGGCCCAAATCATCGTTGAACCGACGCGAAAAACCGGATATCAATTTTTTAAGCTTCTTACCTCACGAACCCTTTAGAAATGGTATAAAAACGCATTTAGCCGAAAGAATGAATCAAAAATGTTATCTGAGCTAGGAGTTAGGCCCTAAACACGTTTTCGCCCTAGAGAAACTTGGAACCGACGTGAAAAATTGGACTTCAATTTTTTCAGCTTCTGACATCACGAACCCTTCAGATATGGTAAAAACGACGCGAAAAATCGAATGACTCAAAATTTTTTCAGCTTCTGACCTCCTGAACCCTTTAGAAATGTTAAACGAACGCATTTAGGCAAAAGAATGACTCAAAAATGTTGTCCGAGCTAGGAGATAGGCCCAAAACACGTTTTGGGCCCAAAGTAACGTGGAACCGACGCGAAAAATTGGAATTTAATTTTTTCAACTTCTGACCTCAGGAACCCCTTAGAAATGGTAAAAAACGCATTTGGGCTAAATAATGACTCAAAAATGTTATCCGAGCTATGAGTGTGGCCCAAAACACGTTTTCGGCCCAGAGCAACAAGGAACAGACGCGAAAAATCGGACTTCAATTTTTTCAGCTTCTGACCTCATGAACCCTTTAGAAATGGTATAAAAACACATTAAGGCGAAAGAATGACTCAAAAATTTTATCTGAGCTAGGAGTTAGGCCCAAAATACGTTTTGGTCCCCGAGCAACGTGGAACCATCGCGAAAAATCGGACTTCTATTTTTTCAGCTTCTGACCGCACGAACCCTTTAGAATTGGTAAAAAAACGCATGTAGGCGAAAGAATGACTCAAAAACGTTATACGAGCTAGGAGTTTGGTCCAAAACACGTTTTCGGCCTAGAGAAACTTGGAACCGACGTGAAAAATCGGAATTCAATTTTTTCAGCTTTTTACCTCACGGGCCCTTTAGAAATGGTGAAAAAAACGTATTTAGGCGTAAGAATGACTCAACAATGTTATCCGAGCTAGGAGTTAGGCCCAAAACACGTTTTGGGCCTAGATCAACGTGGGACCGACGCAAAAATTGGACTTCAATTTTTTCAGCTTCTGACCTCACGAACCCTTTTGATATGGTAAAAAACACAATTAGGCGAAAGAATGACTCAAAAATGTTATCCGAGCTAGGAGTTAGGCCCAAAAACGTTTTGGGCCAGAGCAACGTGGAACCGACGCGAAAAATCGAACATCAATTTTTTTAGATTCTGACCTCACGAAGAGTTTTAAATGGTAAAAAACGCATTTAGGCGAAAGAATGTCTCAAAAATGTTATTCGAGCTAGGAGTTAGGCCCAAAACACGTTTTGGGCCAAGAGGAACGTTCAAACGACGCCAAAAATCGGACTTCAATTTTATCAGCTTCTTACCTCTTGAACCCTTAAGAAATGGAGAAAAAAATATTTAGGCGAAAGAATGACTCAAAAATGTTATCCGAGCTAGGAGTTTGGCCCAAAATACGTTTTGCGCCCAGAGCAACGTGGAAACGACGCGAAAAATCGGACTTCAATTTTATCAGCTTCTGACCTCACGAACCCTTTAGAAATGGTAAAAAACGCATTTAGGCGAAAGAATGACTCAAAAACGTTATACGAGCTAGGAGTTTGGTCCCAAACAAGTTTTGGGCCCAAAGCAACGTTGAACCGACGCGAAAAATCGGACTTCAATTTTTTCAGCTTCTTACCTCACGAACCCTTTAGAAATGGTATAAAAACGCATTTAGGTGAAAGAATGAATCAAAAACGTTATACGAGCTAGGAGTTTGGTCCCAAACAAGTTTTGGGCCCAGAGCAAAGTGGAACTGACGCGAAAAATCGGACTTCAATTTTTTCGGCTTCTGACCTCCTGAACCCTTTAGAAATGGTAAAAAAACGCATTTAGGTGAAAGAATGGCTCAAAAATGTTATCCGAGCTAGGAGTTAAGCCCAAAACACGTTTTGGGCCACAACAACGTGGAACCGACGCGAAAAATCGAACTTCAATTTTGTTAGATTCTGACCTCACGATCAGTTTAGAAATGGTAAAAAAACATATTTAGGCGAAAGAATGACTCAAAAAAGTTATCCGAGCTAGGAGTTAGGCCCAAAACACGTTTTGGGCCCATAACAACGTGGAACCGACGCGAAAAATCGGACTTCAATATTTTCAGCTTCTGACCTCACGAACCCAATAGAAATGGTAAAAAAACGCATTTAGGCAAATGAATGACTCAAAAACGTTATACGAGCTTAGAGTTAGGCCCCAAACAAGTTTTGGGCCCAGAGCAACGTGGAACTGACGCGAAAAATCGGACTTCAATTTTTTCATCTTCTGACCTCACGAACCCTTTAGAAATGGTATAAAAACGCATTTAGGCGAAAGATTGAATCTAAAATGTTATCCGAGCTAGGAGTTAGGCACAAAACACGTTTTCGGCCTAGAGAAACGTGGAACCGACGCGAAAAATAGGACTTTAATTTTTTCAGCTTTTGACCTCCCGAACCCTTTAGAAATGGTAAAAAAACGCATTTAGGCGAAAGAATGACTCAAAAATGTTATCCGAGCTAGGAGTTAGGCCCAAAAACGTTTTGGGCCCAAAGCAAAGTGGAACCGACGCGAAAAATCAGACTTCAATTTTTTCGGCTTCTGACCTCCTGAACCCTTTAGAAATGTTAAACAAACGCATTTAGGCGAAAGAATGACTCAAAAATGTTGTCCGAGCTAGGAGATAGGCCCAAAACACGTTTTGGGCCCAAAGTAACGTGGAACCGACGTGAAAAATTGGAATTTAATTTTTTGAGCTTCTGACCTCACGAACCCCTTAGAAATGGTAAAAAAACGCATTTAGGCTAAATAATGACTCAAACATTTTATCCGAGCTAGGAGTGTGGCCCAAAACACGTTTTCGGCCCAGAGCAACAAGGAACAGACGCGAAAAATCGGACTTCAATTTTTTCAGCTTCTGACCTCATGAACCCTTTAGAAATGGTAAAAAAACGCATTTAGGGGAAATAATGACTCAAAAATGTTATCCGAGCTAGGAGTTAGGCACCAAACACGTTTTGGGCCCAGAGCAAAGTGGAACCGACGCGAAAAATCGGACTTCAATTTTATCAGCTTCTGACCTCACGAACCCTTTTAGAAATGGTAAAAAACGCATTTAGGCGAAAGAATGACTCAAAAACGTTATACGAGCTAGGAGTTTGGTCCCAAACAAGTTTTGGGCCCAAAGCAACGTTGAACCGACGCGAAAAATCGGACATCAATTTTTTCAGCTTCTTACCTCACGAACCCTTTAGAAATGGTATAAAAACGCATTTAGCCGAAAGAATGAATCAAAAATGTTATCCGAGCTAGGAGTTAGGCCCAAAACACGTTTTCGGCCTAGAGAAACGTGGAACCGACGTGAAAAATTGGACTTCAATTTTTTCAGCTTCTGACATCACGAACCCTTCAGATATGGTAAAAACGACGCGAAAAATCGAATGACTTAAAATTTTTTCAGCTTCTGACCTCCTGAACCCTTTAGAAATGTTAAACAAACGCATTTAGGCGAAAGAATGACTCAAAAATGTTGTCCGAGCTAGGAGATAGGCCCAAAACACGTTTTGGGCCCAAAGTAACGTGGAACCGACGCGAAAAATTGGAATTTAATTTTTTCAACTTCTGACCTCACGAACCCCTTAGAAATGGTAAAAAACGCATTTGGGCTAAATAATGACTCAAAAATGTTATCCGAGCTAGGAGTGTGGCCCAAAACACGTTTTCGGCCCAGAGCAACAAGGAACAGACGCGAAAAATCGGACTTCAATTTTTTCAGCTTCTGACCTCATGAACCCTTTAGAAATGGTATAAAAACACATTAAGGCGAAAGAATGACTCAAAAATTTTATCTGAGCTAGGAGTTAGGCCCAAAATACGTTTTGGGCCCAGAGCAACGTGGAACCGACGCGAAAAATCGGACTTCTATTTTTTCAGCTTCTGACCGCACGAACCCTTTAGAAATGGTAAAAAAACGCATGTAGGCGAAAGAATGACTCAAAAACGTTATACGAGCTAGGAGTTTGGCCCAAAACACGTTTTCGGCCTAGAGAAACGTGGAACCGACGTGAAAAATCGGAATTCAATTTTTTCAGCTTTTGACCTCACGAACCCTTTAGAAATGGTGAAAAAAAGCATTTAGGCGAAAGAATGACTCAACAATGTTATCCGAGCTAGGAGTTAGGCCCAAAACACGTTTTGGGCCTAGAGCAACGTGGGACCGACGCAAAAATTGGACTTCAATTTTTTCAGCTTCTGACCTCACGAACCCTTTTGATATGGTAAAAAACACAATTAGGCGAAAGAATGACTCAAAAATGTTATCCGAGCTAGGAGTTAGGCCCAAAAACGTTTTGGGCCAGAGCAACGTGGAACCGACGCGAAAAATCGAACATCAATTTTTTTAGATTCTGACCTCACGAAGAGTTTTAAATGGTAAAAAACGCATTTAGGCGAAAGAATGTCTCAAAAATGTTATCCGAGCTAGGAGTTAGGCCCAAAACACGTTTTGGGCCAAGAGGAACGTTCAACCGACGCGAAAAATCGGACTTCAATTTTATCAGCTTCTTACCTCTCGAACCCTTAAGAAATGGAGAAAAAACATATTTAGGCGAAAGAATGACTCAAAAATGTTATCCGAGCTAGGAGTTAGGCCCAAAACACGTTTTGGGCCCAGAGCAACGTGGAACCGACGCGAAAAATCGGACTTCAATTTTATCAGCTTCTGACCTCACGAACCCTTTAGAAATGGTAAAAAACGCATTTAGGCGAAAGGACTCAAAAACGTTATACGAGCTAGGAGTTTGGTCCCAAACAAGTTTTGGGCCCAAAGCAACGTTGAACCGACGCGAAAAATCGGACTTCAATTTTTTCAGCTTCTTACCTCACGAACCCTTTAGAAATGGTATAAAAACGCATTTAGGCGAAAGAATGAATCAAAAACGTTATACGAGCTAGGAGTTTGGTCCCAAACAAGTTTTGGGCCCAGAGCAAAGTGGAACTGACGCGAAAAATCGGACTTCAATTTTTTCGGCTTCTGACCTCTTGAACCCTTTAGAAATGGTAAAAAAACGCATTTAGGTGAAAGAATGGCTCAAAAATGTTATCCGAGCTAGGAGTTAGGCCCAAAACACGTTTTGGGCCACAACAACGTGGAACCGACGCGAAAAATCGAACTTCAATTTTGTTAGATTCTGACCTCACGATCAGTTTAGAAATGGTAAAAAAACATATTTAGGCGAAAGAATGACTCAAAAATGTTATCCGAGCTAGGAGTTAGGCCCAAAACACGTTTTGGGCCCATAACAACGTGGAACCGACGCGAAAAATCGGACTTCAATTTTTTCAGCTTCTGACCTCACGAACCCTTTAGAAATGGTAAAAAAACGCATTTAGGCAAAAGAATGACTCAAAAATGTTATCCGAGCTAGGAGTTAGGCCCAAAACAAGTTTTGGGCCCAGAGCAACGTGGAACCGACGCGAAAAATCGGACTTCAATTTTTTCATCTTCTGACCTCACGAACCCTTTAGAAATGGTATAAAAACGCATTTAGGCGAAAGAATGAATCAAAAATGTTATCCGAGCTAGGAGTTAGGCCCAAAACACGTTTTCGGCCTAGAGAAACGTGGAACCGACGCGAAAAATAGGACTTTAATTTTTTCAGCTTTTGACCTCCCGAACCCTTTAGAAATGGTAAAAAAACGCATTTAGGCGAAAGAATGACTCAAAAATGTTATCCGAGCTAGGAGTTAGGCCCAAAAACGTTTTGGGCCCAAAGCAAAGTGGAACCGACGCGAAAAATCAGACTTCAATTTTTTCGGCTTCTGACCTCCTGAACCCTTTAGAAATGTTAAACAAACGCATTTAGGCGAAAGAATGACTCAAAAATGTTGTCCGAGCTAGGAGATAGGCCCAAAACACGTTTTGGGCCCAAAGTAACGTGGAACCGAGGCGAAAAATTGGAATTTAATTTTTTCAGCTTCTGACCTCAAGAACCCCTTAGAAATGGTAAAAAAACGCATTTAGGCTAAATAATGACTCAAAAATGTTATCCGAGCTAGGAGTGTGGCCCAAAACACGTTTTCGGCCCAGAGCAACAAGGAACCGACGCGAAAAATCGGACTTCAATTTTTTCAGCTTCTGACCTCATGAACCCTTTAGAAATGGTAAAAAAACGCATTTAGGCGAAAGAATGACTCAAAAATGTTATCCGAGCTAGGAGTTAGGCCCCAAAACACGTTTTGGGCCCGGAGCAAAGTGGAACCGACGCGAAAATCGGACTTCAATTTTATCAGCTTCTGACCTCACGAACCCTTTAGAAATGGTAAAAAAACGCATGTAGGCGAAAGAATGACTCAAAAACGTTATACGAGATAGGAGTTTGGCCCCAAACAAGTTTTGGGCCCAGAGAAACGTGGAACCGACGCGAAAAATCGGACTTCAATTTTTTCAGCTTCTTACCACACGAACCCTTTAGAAATGGTATAAAAACGCATTTAGGCGAAAGAATGAATCAAAAATGTTATCCGAGCTAGGAGTTAGGCTCAAAACACGTTTTGGGCCCTAGAGAAACTTGGAACCGACGTGAAAAATTGTACTTCAATTTTTTCCCCTTTTTTCACGAACCCTTCAGATATGGTAAAAACGACGCGAAAAATCGAATGACTCAAATTTTTTTCAGCTTCTGACCTCCTGAACCCTTTAGAAATGTTAAACGAACGCATTTAGGCAAAAGAATGACTCAAAAATGTTGTCCGAGCTAGGAGATAGGCCCAAAACACGTTTTGGGCCCAAAGTAACGTGGAACCGACGCGAAAAATTGGAATTCAATTTTTTCAACTTCTGACCTCAGGAACCCCTTAGAAATGGTAAAAAACGCATTTAGGCTAAATAATGACTCAAAAATGTTATCCGAGCTAGGAGTGTGGCCCAAAACACGTTTTCGGCCCAGAGCAACAAGGAACAGACGCGAAAAATCGGACTTCAATTTTTTCAGCTTCTGACCTCATGAACCCTTTAGAAATGGTATAAAAACACATTAAGGCGAAAGAATGACTCAAAAATTTTATCTGAGCTAGGAGTTAGGCCCAAAATACGTTTTGGTCCCCGAGCAACGTGGAACCAACGCGAAAAATCGGACTTCAATTTTTTTCAGCTTCGACCTCACGAACCCTTTAGAAATGGTTAAAAAAACGCATTTAGGCGAAAGAATGACTCAAAAACGTTATACGAGCTAGGAGTTTGGTCCAAAACACGTTTTCGGCCTAGAGAAACTTGGAACCGACGTGAAAAATCGGAATTCAATTTTTTCAGCTTTTGACCTCACGAACCCTTTAGAAATGGTGAAAAAAACGCATTTAGGCGAAAGAATGACTCAACAATGTTATCCGAGCTAGGAGTTAGGCCCAAAACACGTTTTGGGCCTAGAGCAACGTGGAACCGACGCAAAAATTGGACTTCAATTTTTTCAGCTTCTGACCTCACGAACCCTTTTGATATGGTAAAAAACACAATTAGGCGAAAGAATGACTCAAAAATGTTATCCGAGCTAGGAGTTAGGCCCAAAAACGTTTTGGGCCCAAAGCAACGTGGAACCGACGCGAAAAATCGAACTTCAATTTTTTTAGATTCTGACCTCACGAACCCGTTAGATATGGTAAAAAACACATTTAGGCGAAAGAATGACTCAAAAATGTTATCCGAGCTAGGAGTTAGGCCCAAAACACGTTTTGGGCCAAGAGCAACGTTCAAACGACGCCAAAAATCGGACTTCAATTTTTTCGGCTTCCTACCTCTTGAACCCTTTAGAAATGGTAAAAAAACGCATTTAGGCGAAAGAATGACTCAAAAATGTTATCCGAGCTAGGAGTTTGGCCCAAAACACGTTTTGGGCCCAGAGCAACGTGGAAACGACGCGAAAAATCGGACTTCAATTTTTTCGGCTTCGACCTCACGAACCCTTTAGAAATGGTAAAAAAACGCATTTAGGCGAAAGAATGACTCAAAAATGTTATCCGAGCTAGGAGTTTGGCCCCAAACACGTTTTGGGCCCCAAAGCAACGTTGGAACCGACGCGAAAAATCGGACTTCAATTTTTTCAGCTTCTTACCTCACGAACCCTTTAGAAATGGTAAAAAAACGCATTTAGGCGAAAGAATGACTCAAAAATGTTATCCGAGCTAGGAGTTAGGCCCCAAACACGTTTTGGGCCCAGAGCAAAGTGGAACCGACGCGAAAAATCGGACTTCAATTTTTTCGGCTTCTGACCTCCTGAACCCTTTAGAAATGGTAAAAAAACGCATTTAGGTGAAAGAATGACTCAAAAATGTTATCCGAGCTAGGAGTTAGGCCCAAAACACGTTTTGGGCCTAAACAACGTGGAACCGACGCGAAAAATCGAACTTCAATTTTGTTAGATTCTGACCTCACGATCAGTTTAGAAATGGTAAAAAAACACATTTAGGCGAAAGAATGACTCAAAAATGTTATCCGAGCTAGGAGTTAGGCCCAAAACACGTTTTGGGCCCATAGCAACGTGGAACCGACGCGAAAAATCGGACTTCAATTTTTTCGGCTTCTGACCTCACGAACCCATTTAGAAATGGTAAAAAAACGCATTTAGGCGAAAGAATGACTCAAAAATGTTATCCGAGCTAGGAGTTAGGCCCCAAACAAGTTTTGGGCCCAGAGCAACGTGGAACCGACGCGAAAAATCGGACTTCAATTTTTTCATCTTCTGACCTCACGAACCCTTTAGAAATGGTATAAAAACGCATTTAGGCGAAAGAATGAATCAAAAATGTTATCCGAGCTAGGAGTTAGGCCCAAAACACGTTTTCGGCCGAGAGAAACGTGGAACCGACGCGAAAAATAGGACTTTAATTTTTTCAGCTTTTGACCTCCCGAACCCTTTAGAAATGGTAAAAAAACGCATTTAGGCGAAAGAATGACTCAAAAATGTTATCCGAGCTAGGAGTTAGGCCCAAAAACGTTTTGGGCCCAAAGCAAAGTGGAACCGACGCGAAAAATCAGACTTCAATTTTTTCGGCTTCTGACCTCCTGAACCCTTTAGAAATGTTAAACAAACGCATTTAGGCGAAAGAATGACTCAAAAATGTTGTCCGAGCTAGGAGATAGGCCCAAAACACGTTTTGGGCCCAAAGTAACGTGGAACCGACGCGAAAAATTGGAATTTAATTTTTTCAGCTTCTGACCTCACGAACCCCTTAGAAATGGTAAAAAAACGCATTTAGGCTAAATAATGACTCAAAAATGTTATCCGAGCTAGGAGTGTGGCCCAAAACACGTTTTCGGCCCAGAGCAACAAGGAACAGACGCGAAAAATCGGACTTCAATTTTTTCAGCTTCTGACCTCATGAACCCTTTAGAAATGGTAAAAAAACGCATTTAGGCGAAAGAATGACTCAAAAATGTTATCCGAGCTAGGAGTTAGGCCCCAAACACGTTTTGGGCCCAGAGCAACGTGGAACCGACGCGAAAAATCGGACTTCAATTTTATCAGCTTCTGACCTCACGAACCCTTTTAGAAATGGTAAAAAACGCATTTAGGCGAAAGAATGACTCAAAAACGTTATACGAGCTAGGAGTTTGGCCCCAAACAAGTTTTGGGCCCAGAGAAACGTGGAACCGACGCGAAAAATCGGACTTCAATTTTTTCAGCTTCTTACCTCACGAACCCTTTAGAAATGGTATAAAAACGCATTTAGGCGAAAGAATGAATCAAAAATGTTATCCGAGCTAGGAGTTAGGCCCAAAACACGTTTTGGGCCTAGAGAAACGTGGAACCGACGTGAAAAATTGGACTTCAATTTTTTGATTTCGATATGGTAAAAACGCGAATGATTTTTCAGCTTCCCCCCCTCCCGAACCCTTTAGAAATGTTAAAAAGAACGCATTTAGGCTAAAGAATGACTCAAAAATGTTGTCCGAGCTAGGAGATAGGCCCAAAACACGTTTTGGGCCCAAAGTAACGTGGAACCGACGCGAAAAATTGGACTTCAATTTTTTCAACTTCCGACCTCACGAACCCTTTAGAAATGGTAAAAAACGCATTTAGGCTAAATAATGACTCAAAAATGTTATCCGAGCTAGGAGTTAGGCCCAAAACACGTTTTGGGCCCAAAGCAACGTGGAACAGACGCGAAAAATCGGACTTCAATTTTTTCAGCTTCTGACCTCATGAACCCTTTAGAAATGGTATAAAAACACATTTAGGCGAAAGAATGACTCAAAAATGTTATCCGAGCTAGGAGTTAGGCCCAAAACCCGTTTTGGGCCCCAAGCAACGTGGAACCGTCGCGAAAAATCGGACTTCAATTTTTTCGGCTTCGACCTCACGAACCCTTTAGAAATAATAAAAAAAACGAATTTAGGCGAAAGTATGACTCAAAACTGTTATACGAGCGAGGAGTTATGTCCAAAATACGTTTTGGGCCTAAAGAAAAGTGGAATTGTCGCGAAAAATCGGACTTCAATTTTTTCAGCTTTTGACCTCACGAACCCTTTAGAAATGGTAAAAAAACGCATTTAGGCGAAAGAATGACTCAAAAATGTTATCCGAGCTAGGAGTTAGGCCCAAAACACGTTTTGGGCCCAGAGCAACGTGGAACCGACGCGAAAAATCGGACTTCAATTTTTTCAGTTTCTGACCTCACGAACCCTTTAGAAATGGTAAAAAAACACATTTAGGCGAAAGAATGACTCAAAAATGTTATCCGAGCTAGGAGTTACGCCTAAAAACGTTGTGGGCCTAGAGCAACGTGGAACCGACGCGAAAAATCGAACTTCAATTTTTTTAGATTCTGACCTCATGAACAGTTTAGAAATGGTAAAAAAACGCATTTAGGCGAAAGAATGACTCAAAAATGTTATCCGAGCTAGGAGTTAGGCCCAAAACACGTTTTGGGCCAAGAGCAACGTGGAACCGACGCAAAAATCGGACTTCAATTTTTTCAGTTTCGTACCTCATGAACCCTTTAGAAATGGAGAAAAAAACGCATTTAGGCGAAAGAATGACTCAAAAATGTTATCCGAGCTAGGAGTTAGGCCCAAAACACGTTTTGGGCCTGCAGCAACGTGGAAACGACGCGAAAAATCGGACTTCAATTTTTATCGGCTTCGACCTCACGAACCCTTTAGAAATGGTAAAAAACGCATTTAGGCGAAAGAATGACTCAAAAATGTTATCCGAGCTAGGAGTTAGGCCCAAAACACGTTTTGGGCCCAAAGCAACGTGGAACCGACGCGAAAAATCGGACTTCAATTTTTTCAGCTTCTTACCTCACGAACCCTTTAGAAATGGTAAAAAAACGCATTTAGGCGAAAGAATGACTCAAAAATGTTATCCGAGCTAGGAGTTAGGCCCAAAACACGTTTTGGGCCCAAAGAAAAGTGGAACCGACGCGAAAAATCGGACTTCAATTTTTTCAGCTTCTGACCTCACGAACCCTTTAGAAATGGGAAAAATACGCTTTTAGGAGAAAGAATGACTCAAAAATGTTATCCGAGCTAGGAGTTAGGCCCAAAACACGTTTTGGGCCAAAGCAACGTGGAACCGACGCGAAAAATCGAACTTCAATTTTTTAGCTTCGACCTCACGAACCCTATAGAAATGGTAAAAAAAACACATTTAGGCGAAAGAATGACTCAAAAATGTTATCCGAGCTAGGAGTTAGGCCCAAAACACGTTTTGGGCCCAAAGCAACGTGGAACCGACGCGAAAAATCGGACTTCAATTTTTTCGGCTTCTGACCTCACGAACCCTTTAGAAATGGTAAAAAAACGCATTTAGGCGAAAGAATGACTCAAAAATGTTATCCGAGCTAGGAGTTAGGCCCAAAACACGTTTTGGGCCCAGAAGCAACGTGGAACCGACGCGAAAAATCGGACTTCAATTTTTTCAGCTTCTGACCTCACGAACCCTTTAGAAATGGTATAAAAACGCATTTAGGCGAAAGAATGAATCAAAAATGTTATCCGAGCTAGGAGTTAGGCCCAAAACACGTTTTCGGCCTAGAGAAACGTGGAACCGACGCGAAAAATCGGACTTCAATTTTTTCAGCTTTTGACCTCACGAACCCTTTAGAAATGGTAAAAAAACGCATTTAGGCGAAAGAATGACTCAAAAATGTTATCCGAGCTAGGAGTTAGGCCCAAAACACGTTTTGGGCCCAAAGCAACGTGGAACCGACGCGTAAAATCGGACTTCAATTTTTTCGGCTTTGACCTCACGAACCCTTTATAAATGGTAAAAAACGCATTTAGGCGAAAGAATGACTCAAAAATGTTATCCGAGCTAGGAGTTAGGCCCAAAACACGTTTTGGGCCCAAAGCAACGTGGAACCGACGCGAAAAATCGGACTTCAATTTTTTCGGCTTCTGACCTCATGAACCCTTTAGAAATGGTAAACAAACGCATTTAGGCGAAAGAATGACTCAAAAATGTTGTCCGAGCTAGGAGATAGGCCCAAAACACGTTTTGGGCCCAAAGTAACGTGGAACCGACGCGAAAAATTGGACTTTAATTTTTTCAGCTTCTGACCTCACGAACCCTTTAGAAATGGTAAAAAAACGCATTTAGGCTAAATAATGACTCAAAAATGTTATCCGAGCTAGGAGTGTGGCCCAAAACACGTTTTCGGCCCAGAGCAACAAGGAACAGACGCGAAAAATCGGACTTCAATTTTTTCAGCTTCTGACCTCATGAACCCTTTAGAAATGGTATAAAAACACATTAAGGCGAAAGAATGACTCAAAAATTTTATCTGAGCTAGGAGTTAGGCCCAAAACACGTTTTGGGCCCAGAGAAACGTGGAACCGACGCGAAAAATCTGGACTTCAATTTTTTCAGCTTTTCGACCTCACGAACCCTTTAGAAATGGTAAAAAAACGCATTTAGGCGAAAGAATGACTCAAAAATGTTATACGAGCTAGGAGTTAGGCCCAAAACACGTTTTGGGCCTAGAGCAACGTGGAACCGACGCGAAAAATCGGACTTCAATTTTTTCAACTTTTGACCTCAAGAACCCATTAGAAATGGTATAAAAACGCATTTAGGCGAAAGAATGACTCAAAAATGTTATCCGAGCTAGGAGTTAGGCCCAAAACACGTTTTGGGCCCAGAGCAACGTGGAACCGACGCGAAAAATCGGACTTCAATTTTTTCAGCTTCTGACCTCACGAACCCTTTAGAAATGGTAAAAAACGCATTTAGGCGAAAGAATGACTCAAAAATGTTATCCGAGCTAGGAGTTAGGCCCAAAACACGTTTTGGGCCCAAAGCAACGTGGAACCGACGCGAAAAATCGAACTTCAATTTTTTCGGCTTCTGACCTCACGAACCCTTTAGATATGGTAAAAAACACATTTAGGCGAAAGAATGACTCAAAAATGTTATCCGAGCTAGGAGTTAGGCCCAAAACACGTTTTGGGCCCAAAGCAACGTGGAACCGACGCGAAAAATCGGACTTCAATTTTTTCGGCTTTTGACCTCACGAACCCTTTAGAAATGGTAAAAAAAACGCATTTAGGCGAAAGAATGACTCAAAAATGTTATCCGAGCTAGGAGTTAGGCCCAAAACACGTTTTGGGCCCAGAAGCAACGTGGCACCGACGCAAAAATCGGACTTCAATTTTTTCGGCTTTCGACCTCACGAACCCTTTAGAAATGGTAAAAAACGCATTTAGGCGAAAGAATGACTCAAAAATGTTATCCGAGCTAGGAGTTAGGCCCAAAACACGTTTTGGGCCCAGAGCAACGTGGAACCGACGCGAAAAATCGGACTTCAATTTTTTCAGCTTTTGACCTCACGAACCCTTTAGAAATGGTAAAAAACGCATTTAGGCGAAAGAATGACTCAAAAATGTTATCCGAGCTAGGAGTTAGGCCCAAAACACGTTTTGGGCCCAGAGCAACGTGGAACCGACGCGAAAAATCGGACTTCAATTTTTTCAGCTTCTGACCTCACGAACCCTTTAGAAATGGTAAAAAAACGCATTTAGGCGAAAGAATGACTCAAAAATGTTATCCGAGCTAGGAGTTAGGCCCAAAACACGTTTTGGGCCCAGAGCAACGTGGAACCGACGTGAAAAATTGGACTTCAATTTTTTCGCTTCGACCTCACGAACCCTTTAGAAATGGTAAAAAAAGCAAAAAGAAAAAATTTTTTTTTTTCACAACCCTTTAGAAATGTAAAAACGCATTTAGGCGAAAGAATGACTCAAAAATGTTATCCGAGCTAGGAGTTAGGCCGAAAACACGTTTTGGGCCCAAAGCAACGTGGAACCGACGCGAAAAATTCGAATTCAATTTTTTCAGGTTTCGACCTCACGAACCCTTTAGAAATGGTAAAAAAACACATTTAGGCGAAAGAATGACTCAAAAATGTTATCCGAGCTAGGAGTTAGGCCCAAAAACGTTTTGGGCCCAAAGCAACGTGGAACCGACGCGAAAAATCGGACTTCAATTTTTTCCACTTTCGACCTCACGAACCCTTTAGAAATGGTAAAAAAACGCATTTAGGTGAAAGAATGACTCAAAAATGTTATCCGAGCTAGGAGTTAGGCCCAAAACACGTTTTGGGCCCGAAAGCAACGTGGAACCGACGCGAAAAATCGAACTTCAATTTTTTTCGGCTTTTGACCTCACGAACCCTTTAGATATGGTAAAAAAAACACATTTAGGCGAAAGAATGACTCAAAAATGTTATCCGAGCTAGGAGTTAGGCCCAAAACACGTTTTGGGCCCAAAGCAACGTGGAACCGACGCGAAAAATCGGACTTCAATTTTTTCAGCTTCTGACCTCATGAACCCTTTAGAAATGGTAATAAAACGCATTTAGGTGAAAGAATGACTCAAAAATGTTATCCGAGCTAGGAGTTAGGCCCAAAACACGTTTTGGGCCTAGAGCAACGTGGGGACCGACAGCAAAAATTGGACTTCAATTTTTTTCAGCTTTTGACCTCACGAACCCTTTAGAAATGGTGAGAAAAACGTATTTAGGCGAAAGAATGACTCAACAATGTTATCCGAGCTAGGAGTTAGGCCCAAAACATGTTTTGGGCCTAGAGCAACGTGGAACCGAAGGAAAAATTAGACTTCAATTTTTTCAGCTTCTGAGCTCACGAACCCTTTAGATATGGTAAAAACCACATTAAGGCGAAAGAATGACTCAAAAATGTTATCCGAGCTAGAAGTTAGGCCCAAAAAGGTTTTGGGGCCAAAGCAACGTGGAACCGCCGCGAAAAATCGGACTTCAATTTTTTCGGCTTCTGACCTCCTGAACCCTTTAGAAATGTTTAACAAACGCATTTAGGCGAAAGAATGACTCAAAAATGTTGTCCGAGCTAGGAGATAGGCCCAAAACACGTTTTGGGCCCAAAGGAACGTGGAACCGACGCGAAAAATTGGACTTTAATTTTTTCAGCTTCTGACCTCACGAACCCCTTAGAAATGGTAAAAAAACGCATTTAGGCTAAATAATGACTCAAAAATGTTATCCGAGCTAGGAGTGTGGCCCAAAACACGTTTTCGGCCCAGAGCAACAAGGAACAGACGTGAAAAATCGGACTTCAATTTTTTCAGCTTTTGACCTCATGAACCCTTTAGAAATGGTATAAAAACACATTAAGGCGAAAGAATGACTCAAAAATTTTATCTGAGCTAGGAGTTAGGCCCAAAATACGTTTTGGGCCCAGAGCAACGTGGAACCGACGCGAAAAATCGGACTTCTATTTTTTCAGCTTCTGACCTCACGAACCCTTTTGAAATGGTTAAAAAACGCATTTAGGCGAAAGAATGACTCAAAAACGTTATACGAGCTAGGAGTTTGGCCCCAAACAAGTTTTGGGCCCAGAGAAACGTGGAACCGACGCGAAAAATCGGACTTCAATTTTTTCAGCTTCTTACCACACGAACCCTTTAGAAATGGTATAAAAACACATTTAGGCGAAAGAATGAATCAAAAATATTATCCGAGCTAGGAGTTAGGCCCAAAACACGTTTTCGGCCTAGAGAAACGTGGAACCGACGTGAAAAATCGGAATTCAATTTTTTCAGTTTTTGACCTCACGAACCCTTTAGAAATGGTGAAAAAAACGCATTTAGGCGAAAGAATGACTCAACAATGTTATCCGAGCTAGGAGTTAGGCCAAAACACGTTTTGGGCCTAGAGCAACGTGGAACCGACGCAAAAATCGGACTTCAATTTTTTCAGCTTCTTACCACACGAACCCTTTAGAAATGGTATAAAAACACATTTAGGCGAAAAGAATGAATCAAAAATGTTATCCGAGCTAGGAGTTAGGCCCAAAAACGTTTTGGGCCCAGAGCAACGTGGAACCGCCGCGAAAAATCGGACTTCAATTTTTTCGGCTTCTGACCTCCTGAACCCTTTAGAAATGGTAAAAAAACGCATTTAGGTCAATGAATGACTCAAAAATGTTATCCGAGCTAGGAGTTATGCCCAAAAGACGTTTTGGGCCTAAAGCAACGTGGTACCGACGCGAAAAATCGAACTTCAATTTTTTGAGTTTATGACCTCACGAACCCTTTACAAATGGTAATAATACGCATTTAGGCTATAGAATGACACAAAAATGTTATCCGAGCAATGAGTTAGGCCCCAAACACGTTTTGGGCCAGAGCAACGTGGAACCGACGCGAAAAATCGGACTTCAATTTTTTTAGCTTCTGACCTCACGAACCCTTTTAAATGTTAAAAAAAATGCATTTAGGCGAAAGAATGTCTCAAAAATGTTATCCGAGCTAGGAGTTAGGCCCAAAACACGTTTTGGGCCAAAAGGAACGTTCAACCGACGCGAAAAATCGGACTTCAATTTTATCAGCTTTTTACCTCACGAACCCTTAAGAAATGAAAAAAAAACATATTTAGGCGAAAGAATGACTCAAAAATGTTATCCGAGCTAGGAGTTAGGCCCCAAACACGTTTTGGGCCCAGAGCAACGTGGAACCGACGCGAAAAATCGGACTTCAATTTTATCAGCTTCTGACCTCACGAACCCTTTTAGAAATGGTAAAAAACGCATTTAGGCGAAAGAATGACTCAAAAACGTTATACGAGCTAGGAGTTTGGTCCCAAACAAGTTTTTGGCCCAAATGAACGTTGAACCGACGCGAAAAACCGGATATCAAATTTTTCAGCTTCTTACCTCACGAACCCTTTAGAAATGATATAAAAACGCATTTAGCCGAAAGAATGAATCAAAAATGTTATCCGAGCTAGGAGTTAGGCCCAAAACACGTTTTCGGCCTAGAGAAACGTGGGAACCGACGTGAAAATCGACTTCAATTTTTTTCAGCTTTTCGACCATCACGAACCCTTTAGAAATGGTAAAAAACGCATTTAGGCGAAAGAATGACTCAAAAATGTTATCCGAGCTAGGAGTTAGGCCCAAAACACGTTTTGGGCCCAAAGTAACGTGGAACCGACGCGAAAAATTGGACTTCAATTTTTTCAACTTCGACCTCACGAACCCTTTAGAAATGGTAAACAAACGCATTTAGGCGAAAGAATGACTCAAAAATGTTATCCGAGCTAGGAGTTAGGCCCAAAACACGTTTTGGGCCCAAAGCAACGTGGAACCGACGTGAAAAATCGGACTTCATTTTTTCAGCTTCGACCTCACGAACCCTTTAGAAATGGTAAAAAACACATTTAGGCGAAAGAATGACTCAAAAATTTTATCCGAGCTAGGAGTTAGGCCCAAAACACGTTTTGGGCCCAGAGCAACGTGGAACCGACGCGAAAAATCGGACTTCAATTTTTTCAGCTTCTGACCTCACGAACCCTTTAGAAATGGTAAAAAAACACATTTAGGCGAAAGAATGACTCAAAAATGTTATCCGAGCTAGGAGTTAGGCCCAAAACACGTTTTGGGCCTAGAGAAACGTGGAACCGACGCGAAAAATCGGACTTCAATTTTTTTCAGCTTTTTACCTCACGAACCCTTTAGAAATGGTAAAAAAACGCATTTAGGCGAAAGAATGACTCAAAAATGTTATCCGAGCTAGGAGTTAGGCCCAAAACACGTTTTGGGCCCGAGAGCAACGTGGAACCGACGCAAAAATAGGACTTCAATTTTTTCGGCTTTCGACCTCCTGAACCCTTTAGAAATGGTAAAAAAACGCATTTAGGCGAAAGAATGACTCAAAAATGTTATCCGAGCTAGGAGTTAGGCCCCAAACACGTTTTGGGCCCAGAGCAACGTGGAACCGACGCGAAAAATCGGACTTCAATTTTTTAGCTTTCTACCTCACGAACCCTTTAGCAATGGGAAAAAAAACGCATTTAGGCGAAAGAATGACTCAAAAATGTTATGTGAGCAGGGAGTTTGGCCCCAAACAAGTTTTGGGCCCAAAGCAACGTGGAACCGAAGGAAAAATTGGACTTCAATTTTATCAGCTTCGACCTCACGAACCCTTTTAGAAATGGTAAAAAACGCATTTAGGCGAAAGAATGACTCAAAAATGTTATCCGAGCTAGGAGTTTGGCCCAAAACACGTTTTGGGCCCAAAGCAACGTGGAACCGACGCGAAAAATCGGACTTCAAATTTTTCAGCTTTTGACCTCACGAACCCTTTAGAAATGGTAAAAAACGCATTTAGGCGAAAGAATGACTCAAAAATGTTATCCGAGCTAGGAGTTAGGCCCAAAACACGTTTTGGGCCCAGAGCAACGTGGAACCGACGTGAAAAATCGGACTTCAATTTTTTTCTGCTTCTGACCTCATGAACCCTTTAGATATGGTAAAAAAACACATTTAGGCGAATGAGTGACTCAAAAATGTTATCCGAGCTAGGAGTTAGGCCCAAAACGTTTTTGGGCCTAGAGCAACGTGGAACCCACGCGAAAAATCGGACTTCAATTTTTTCGGCTTTCCGACCTCCCGAACCCTTTAGAAATGGTAAAACAAACGCATTTAGGCGAAAGAATGACTCAAAAATGTTATCCGAGCTAGGAGTTAGGCCCAAAACACGTTTTGGGCCACAGCAACGTGGAACCGACGCGAAAAATTGGAACTTCAATTTTTTTAGATTCTCGACCTCACGAACCCTTTAGAAATGGTAAAAAAACACATTTAGGCGAAAGAATGACTCAAAAATGTTATCCGAGCTAGGAGTTAGGCCCAAAACACGTTTTGGGCCCAAAGCAACGTGGAACAGACGCGAAAAATCGGACTTCAATTTTTTCAGCTTTTGACCTCACGAACCCTTTAGAAATGGTATAAAAACACATTTAGGCGAAAGAATGACTCAAAAATTTTATCCGAGCTAGGAGTTAGGCCCAAAACACGTTTTGGGCCCAGAGCAACGTGGAACCGACGCGAAAAATCGGACTTCAATTTTTTCAGCTTCTGACCTCACGAACCCTTTAGAAATGGTAAAAAAACGCATTTAGGCGAAAGAATGACTCAAAAATGTTATCCGAGCTAGGAGTTAGGCCCAAACACGTTTTGGGCCCATAGAGCAACGTGGGAACCGACGCAAAAATCGGACTTTAATTTTTTCAGCTTTCGACCTCACGAACCCTTTAGAAATGGTAAAAAAAACGCATTTAGGCGAAAGAATGACTCAAAAAATGTTATCCGAGCTAGGAGTTAGGCCCAAAACAAGTTTTGGGCCCAAAAGCAACGTGGAACCGACGCGAAAAATCGGACTTCAATTTTTATCGGCTTTGACCTCACGAACCCTTTAGAAATGTAAAAAAACACATTTAGGCGAAAGAATGACTCAAAAATGTTATCCGAGCTAGGAGTTAGGCCCAAAACACGTTTTGGGCCCAAAGCAACGTGGAACCGACGCGAAAAATCGGACTTCAATTTTTTCAGCTTCTGACCTCACGAACCCTTTAGAAATGGTAAAAAAAATGCATTTAGGCGAAAGAATGACTCAAAAATGTTATCCGAGCTAGGAGTTAGGCCCAAAACACGTTTTGGGCCCAAAGCAACAAGGAACCGACGCGAAAAATCGGACTTCAATTTTTTCGACTTCGACCTCACGAACCCTTTAGAAATGGTATAAAAACACATTTAGGCGAAAGAATGACTCAAAAATGTTATCCGAGCTAGGAGTTAGGCCCCAAACACGTTTTGGGCCCAGAGCAACGTGGAACCGACGCGAAAAATCGGACTTCAATTTTATCAGCTTCTGACCTCACGAACCCTTTTAGAAATGGTAAAAAACGCATTTAGGCGAAAGAATGACTCAAAAACGTTATACGAGCTAGGAGTTTGGCCCCAAACAAGTTTTGGGCCCAAAGCAACGTGGAACCGACGCGAAAAATCGGACTTCAATTTTTTCAGCTTCTTACCTCACGAACCCTTTAGAAATGATATAAAAACGCATTTAGGCGAAAGAATGAATCAAAAATGTTATCCGAGCTAGGAGTTAGGCCCAAAACACGTTTTGGGCCTAGAGAAACGTGGAACCGACGCGAAAAATCGGACTTCAATTTTTTCAGCTTTTGACCTCACGAACCCTTTAGAAATGGTAAAAACACATTTATGCGAAAGAATGACTCAAAAATGTTATCCGAGCTAGGAGTTAGGCCCAAAAACGTTTTGGGCCCAGAGCAAAGTGGAACCGACGCGAAAAATCAGACTTCAATTTTTTCGGCTTCTGACCTCCTGAACCCTTTAGAAATGGTAAAACAAACGCATTTAGGCGAAAGAATGACTCAAAAATGTTATCCGAGCTAGGAGTTAGGCCCAAAACACGTTTTGGGCCCAAAGCAACGTGGAACCGACGCGAAAAATCGAACTTCATTTTTTTCAGCTTTTGACCTCACGAACCCTTTAGAAATGGTAAAAAAACGCATTTAGGCTAAATAATGACTCAAAAATGTTATCCGAGCTAGGAGTTTGGCCCAAAACACGTTTTGGGCCCGAGAGCAACGTGGAACCGACGCGAAAAATCGGACTTCAATTTTTTCAGCTTCGACCTCACGAAACCTTTAGAAATGGTATAAAAACGCATTTAGGCGAAAGAATGACTCAAAAATTTTATCCGAGCTAGGAGTTAGGCCCAAAACACGTTTTTGGGCCAAGAGCAACGTGGCAACCGACGCGAAAAATCGGACTTCAATTTTTTCAGCTTCTTACCTCACGAACCCTTTAGAAATGGTGAAAAAAACGCATTTAGGCGAAAGAATGACTCAAAAATGTTATCCGAGCTAGGAGTTAGGCCCAAAACACGTTTTGGGCCCAGAGCAACGTGGAACCGACGCGAAAAATCGGACTTCTATTTTTTCAGCTTCTGACCGCACGAACCCTTTAGAAATGGTAAAAAAACGCATGTAGGCGAAAGAATGACTCAAAAACGTTATACGAGATAGGAGTTTGGCCCCAAACAAGTTTTGGGCCAAGAGGAACGTTCAACCGACGCGAAAAATCGGACTTCAATTTTATCAGCTTCTTACCTCACGAACCCTTAAGAAATGAAAAAAAACATATTTAGGCGAAAGAATGACTCAAAAATGTTATCCGAGCTAGGAGTTAGGCCCCAAACACGTTTTGGGCCCAGAGCAACGTGGAACCGACGCGAAAAATCGGACTTCAATTTTTTCAGCTTCTGACCTCACGAACCCTTTGAGAAATGGTAAAAAACGCATTTAGGCGAAAGAATGACTCAAAAACGTTATACGAGCTAGGAGTTTGGTCCCAAACAAGTTTTGGCCCAAATGAACGTGGGAACCGACGCGAAAAATCGGACTTCAATTTTTTCAGCTTCCTACCTCACGAACCCTTTAGAAATGGTAAAAAAACGCATTTAGGCGAAAGAATGACTCAAAAATGTTATCCGAGCTAGGAGTTAGGCCCAAAACACGTTTTCGGCCCAGAGCAACGTGGAACCGACGCGAAAAATCGGACTTCAATTTTTTCAGCTTCTGACATCACGAACCCTTCAGATATGGTAAAAAACGCATTTAGGCGAAAGAATGTCTCAAAAATGTTATCCGAGCTAGGAGTTAGGCCCAAAACACGTTTTAGGGCCCAAGTAACAACGTGGAACCGACGCGAAAAATCGGACTTCAATTTTTTCGGCTTCGACCTCACGAACCCTTTAGAAATGGTAAAACAAACGCATTTAGGCGAAAGAATGACTCAAAAATGTTATCCGAGCTAGGAGTTAGGCCCAAAACACGTTTTGGGCCCAAAGTAACGTGGAACCGACGTGAAAAATCGGACTTCAATTTTTTCATCTTCGACCTCACGAACCCTTTAGAAATGGTAAAAAAAACGCATTTAGGCGAAATAATGACTCAAAAATGTTATCCGAGCTAGGAGTTTGGCCCAAAACACGTTTTGGGCCTTGAAGCAACGTGGAACCGACGCGAAAAATCGGACTTCAATTTTTTCACTTCTTCGACCTCACGAACCCTTTAGAAATGGTATAAAAACACATTTAGGCGAAAGAATGACTCAAAAATGTTATCCGAGCTAGGAGTTAGGCCCAAAATACGTTTTGGGCCCAAAGCAACGTGGAACCGACGCGAAAAATCGGACTTCAATTTTTTCAGCTTCTGACCTCACGAACCCTTTAGAAATGGTAAAAAAACGCATTTAGGCGAAAGAATGACTCAAAAATGTTATCCGAGCTAGGAGTTAGGCCCAAAACACGTTTTCGTCCTTGAGAAACGTGGAACCGACGTGAAAAATCGGAATTAAATTTTTTCAGCTTTTGACTCACGGACCCTTTAGAAATGGTGAAAAAAACGCATTTAGACGAAAGAATGACTCAACAATGTTATCCGAGCTAGGAGTTAGGCCCAAAACACGTTTTGGGCCTAGAGCAACGTGGGACCGACGCAAAAATTGGACTTCAATTTTTTCAGCTTCTGACCTCACGAACCCTTTTGATATGGTAAAAAACAAAATTAGGCGAAAGAATGACTCAAAAATGTTATCCGAGCTAGGAGTTAGGCCCATAAATGTTTTGGGCCCAGAGCAACGTGGAACCGACGCGAAAAATTGGACTTCATTTTTTTCGGCTTCTGACCTCACGAACCCTTTAGAAATGGTAAAAAAACGCATTTAGGCGAAAGAATGACTCAAAAATGTTATCCGAGCTAGGAGTTAGGCCCAAAACACGTTTTGGGCCCAAAGCAACGTGGAACCGACGAAAAATCGGACTTCAATTTTTTCGGCTTCGACCTCACGAACCCTTTAGAAATGTTAATAAAACGCATTTAGGCGAAAGAATGACTCAAAAATGTTGTCCGAGCTAGGAGTTAGGCCCCAAACACGTTTTGGGCCCGGAGCAACGTGGAACCGACGAAAAATCGGACTTCAATTTTTTAGGCTTCGACCTCACGAACCCTTTAGAAATGGTAAAAAAACGCATTTAGGTGAAAGAATGACTCAAAAATGTTATCCGAGCTAGGAGTTAGGCCCAAAACACGTTTTGGGCCAAGAGCAACGTGGAACCGACGCGAAAAATCGAACTTCAATTTTTCATCTTCTGACCTCACGAACCCTTTAGAAATGGTATAAAAACGCATTTAGGCGAAAGAATGACTCAAAAATGTTATCCGAGCTAGGAGTTAGGCCCAAAACACGTTTTGGGCCTAGAGCAACGTGGAACCGACGCGAAAAATCGGACTTCAATTTTTTCAGCTTCTGACCTCACGAACCCTTTTGAAATGGTAAAAAATGCATTTAGGTGAAAGAATGACTCAAAAATGTTATCCGAGCTAGGAGTTAGGCCCAAAACACGTTTTGGGCCCAAAGCAACGTGGAACCGACGCGAAAAATCGGACTTCAATTTTTTCGGCTTCTTACCTCCAGAACCCTTTAGAAATGGTAAAAAAACACATTTAGGCGAAAGAATGACTCAAAAATGTTATCCGAGCTAGGAGTTAGGCCCAAAACACGTTTTGGGCCTAGAGCAACGTGGAACCGACGCAAAAATCGGACTTCAATTTTTTCAGCTTCTGACCTCACGAACCCTTTAGAAATGGTAAAAACACATTTAGGCGAAAGAATGACTCAAAAATGTTATCCGAGCTAGGAGTTAGGCCCAAAACACGTTTTGGGCCAGAGCAACGTGGAACCGACGCGAAAAATTGAACTTCAATTTTGTTAGATTTTGACCTCACGATCAGTTTAGAAATGGTAAAAAAACGCATTTTGGCTAAAGAATGTCTCAAAAATGTTATCCGAGCAAGGAGTTAGAGCCCAAATACGTTTTGGGTGGAACCGACGCGAAAAATCGGACTTCAATTTTTTCAGCTTCTGACCTCACGAACCCTTTAGAAATGGTAAAAAAACGCATTTAGGCGAAAGAATGACTCAAAAATGTTATCCGAGCTAGGAGTTAGGCCCCAAACACGTTTTGGGCCCAGAGCAACGTGGAACCGACGCGAAAAATCGAACTTCAATTTTTTTAGATTCTGACCTCACGAACAGTTTAGAAATGGTAAAAAACGCATTTAGGCGAAAGAATGTCTCAAAAATGTTATCCGAGCTAGGAGTTAGGCCCAAAACACGTTTTGGGCCTAGAGGAGCGCTCAACCGACGCGAAAAATCGGACTTCAATTTTTTCAGCTTCTTACCTCACGAACCCTTAAGAAATGGTAAAAAAACATATTTAGGCGAAAGAATGACTCAAAAATGTTATCCGAGCTAGGAGTTAGGCCCAAAACACGTTTTCGGCCTAGAGAAACGTGGAACCGACGCGAAAAATCGGACTTCAATTTTTTCAGCTTTTGACCTCCCGAACCCGTTAGAAATGGTAAAAAAACGCATTTAGGCGAAAGAATGACTCAAAAATGTTATCCGAGCTAGGAGTTAGGCCCAAAACACGTTTTGGGCCTAGAGCAACGTGGAACCGACGCAAAAATTGGACTTCCATTTTTCCAGCTTCTGACCTCACGAACCCTTTAGATATGGTATAAAAACACATTTAGGCGAAAAAATGACTCAAAAATGTTATCCGATCTAGGAGTTAGGCCCAAAAACGTTTTGGGCCCAGAGCAACGTGGAACCGACACGAAAAATCGGACTTCAATTTTATCAGCTTCTGACCTCACGAACCCTTTAGAAATGGTAAGAATGACTCAAAAACGTTATACGAGCTTGGAGTTTGGTCCCAAACAAGTTTTGGGCCCAAAGCAACGTTGAACCGACGCGAAAAATCGGACATCAATTTTTTCAGCTTCTTACCTCACGAACCCTTTAGAAATGGTATAAAAACGCATTTAGGCGAAAGAATGAATCAAAAACGTTATACGAGCTAGGAGTTTGGTCCCAAACAAGTTTTGGGCCCAGAGCAAAGTGGAACCGACGCGAAAAATCGGACTTCAATTTTTTCGGCTTCTGACCTCCTGAACCCTTTAGAAATGGTAAAAAAACGCATTTAGGTGAAAGAATGGCTCAAAAATGTTATCCGAGCTAGGAGTTAGGCCAAAAACACGTTTTGGGCCAAGAGGAACGTTCAACCGACGCGAAAAATCGGACTTCAATTTTATCAGCTTCTTAACTCACGAACCCTTAAGAAATGGAAAAAAAACATATTTAGGCGAAAGAATGACTCAAAAATGTTATCCGAGCTAGGAGTTAGGCCCAAAACACGTTTTGGGCCTAGAGCAACGTGGAACCGACGCGAAAAATCGGACTTCAATTTTATCAGCTTCTGACCTCCTGAACCCTTTATAAATGGTAAAAAAACGCATTTAGGTGAAAGAATGACTCAAAAGAGTTATCCGAACTAGTAGTTAGGCCTAAAACACGTTTTGGGCCTAGAGCAACGTGGAACCGACGCGGAAAATCGAACTTCAATTTTTTCGGCTTCTGACCTCCTGAACCCTTTAAAAATGGTAAAAAAACGCATTTACTGGAAAGAATGGCTCAAAAATGTTATCCGAGCTAGGAGTTAGGCCCAAAACACGTTTTGGGCCCAGAGCAACGTGGTACCGACGCGAAAAATCAAATTTCAATTTTTTCTGCTTCCGACCTCACGAAACCTTTTTAAATGGTCAGAAAACACATTTAGGCGAAGGAATGACTGAAAAATGTTATCCGAGATAGGAGTTAGGCCCAAAAACGTTTTGGGCCCAGAGCAACGTGGAACCGCCGCGAAAAATCGGACTTCTATTTTTTCGGCTTCTGTCCTCCTGAACCCTTTAGAAATGGAAATAAAACGCATTTAGGTGAAAGAATGACTCAAAAATATTATCCGAGCTAGGAGTTAGGCCCAAAACGTGTTTTGGGCCTAGAGTAACGTGGAACCGACGCGAAACATTGGACTTTAATTTTTTTAGCTTCTGACCTCACGAACCCTTTAGAAATGGTAAAAATACGCATTTAGGCTAAAGAATGACTCAAAAATGTTATCCGAGCAACGAGTTAGGCCCAAAACGTTTGGGCCAGAGCAACGTGGAACCAACGCGAAAAATCGAACTTCAATTTTTTTAGATTATAACCTCACGAACAGTTTAGAAATGGTAAAAAACGCATTTAGGCGAAAGAATGTCTCAAAAATGTTATCCGAGCTAGGAGTTAGGCCCAAAACACGTTTTGGGCCTAGAGGAACGTTCAACCGACGCGAAAAATCGGACTTCAATTTTTCCAGCTTCTTACCTCACGAACCCTTATGAAATGGTAAAAAAACGTATTTAGGCGAAAGAATGACTCAAAAATATTATCTGAGCTAGGAGTTAGGCCCAAAACACGTTTTGGGCCCAGAGCAACGTGGAACCAACGCGAAAAATCGGACTTCAATTTTTTCAGCTTCTGACCTCACGAACCCTTTAGAAATGGTAAAAAAAACACATTTAGGCGAAAGAATGACTCAAAAACGTTATACGAGCTTGGAGTTTGGCCCCAAACAAGTTTTGGGTCAGAGCAACGTGGAACCGACGCGAAAAATCGGACTTCAATTTTTTCAGCTTCTTACCCCACGAACCCTTTAGAAATGGTAAAAAAACGCATTTAGGCGAAAGAATGACTCAAAAATGTTTTTTTTTTTTTGGTAAAAGTAAAAATGTATTACCGCAAGAAACAAGTACATCCTAAAGCCTTAACTAAGGAAAGCAACCCTACTAGGTAGGCTCCCCTTCCTTAGAAAGGCCCATTTCAAAAACTCCTGGAACAAACCTCCAAGTAGACAACTAAGTGGCTGAAACATCTAACCACTCCTGTATACACTTTGGCACTTTACAATTACCTAAACCATTACATCTTTGTATAACAAAAAACTTTACTTTACTAACTATGCTATTACATGTAGGACTTTTGATTGCCAAAAAGTGGTATTTCTAGCCTTCCAAATTTTATATAAGACAGCAGCACAAACTGAAATGATGAACTTGCTTTTGGCTTGAGTGCTTCTACATCTTCTTTTACACCAAAGCAACAAGGATTGCATATTTAGAACTTGGTTCCTGATTTGCAGCCACTAGAATATCTGAGTCCAGACTTCTTGTGCCAACTGACACAGAAAGAAAATGTGATCATGTGTTTCTTCCTGATTCATGCAGATACAACATAGGTTATCTTGGCATACTCCATGCTTGAACAACCTCTGCTTGACCTGTAACCTCTGCTGAACAACCAACCACCAAATAAAATTATGTTTGGGGAAGGAGAGTCTGTTCCATGTAATAGGTGCCCAAGGGGTCTTCTCATCACTATCTTTGAGCTTTTTATAGGCTCTAAATATGGAATAGGAAGAACCAGTTTTAGGCCACTATTCATCCTTGTTCAATTTACACAGGTCCTCCTTTGTTGCACACAAGCTCTTCCATAACCAGCTTGTCAAAGTGGAGGGCCTGTACTCCCACCAGTCCTTGTCTTTTAAGTAGACAGAATGGACCCATCTGACCCACAAAGTGTCCTTCTTCTCTGAGATTTGCCACACAATCTTCCCAACAGCTAGGGTGTTCCACAAAGACAGATCCCTTATGCCCAGCCCTCCAGATTTTTTTGGTTTACAAGCTTGTTGCCAACTGACATAACCAGGTTTGTTGCAATGCAAGTGTCCCTCCCATAAGAATTTCCTGCAGATTCTATTAATTTCCTTGATCACAGCTTTGGGAATTACCATTATTTGCATCCAATATGTGCAAATACTCATTAAAACTGAGTTGACCAACTGCAATCTCCCACCAAAGGAGATATGTCTAGACTGCCAACCTCTGATTCTACTTGTCATCTTTATGATTAGTTGCTCACAGTCCTTCCTACTCAGCCTTGTATTACAAATAGGAGTGCCTAGATATCTGAAAGGCCAAGATCCCCTAGAAAACCCCGACTTCTTGCAAAGCAGTTCCACTTGTTCCTCAGGCATATTAGCAGTATAGATATCACATTTTGCCTTATTAGCTTGTAGGCCAGAGACATCCTGAAAGTGTTTCAGCCCTTTAAAAACTAGCACTTGACCACTCACCTTTGCAAAACACCATCAAATCATCTGCAAAACAAAGGTTATTCAACCTCAAAGTCCCACATCTGGGATGGAACATGAACATCTTTTTGGATCCAACATATTGCAAAGTTCTGGTCAAGTACTCCATACACAAAACAAATAAAAGGGGAGATATAGGATCCCCTTGTCTCAAACCTCTATTTGCTTTAAAGAACCCACAAGTAGTACCATTGATCAGAATGGTGAAGCTAGCAGTTTGTACACACTCCATGACAATCTGAATAAACTTTCCTGGAAAATTAAGAGCTTGCATCAGCTGGGACAAAAAAGACCACTCTATTGTATCATAAGCTTTTTGGAGGTCTATCTTCATGAGGCATCCTTGTGGCCCACTTTTCCTGGCATAGTGCCTAACAACATCTTGACAAACTAGGATGTTGTTAATGATGCTCCTGCCTGTAACAAAAGCTCCCTGACTGTCCGAAACAATTGTTGGGAGAATCAGCTTCATTCTACTGCAAATCAGCTTAGAGATGGCTTTGTAGAGTATAGAACAGCAAGCAATTGGTCTGTACTCAGTCACTTGTGTAGGACATTCCACCTTTGGAACCAATGTAACAGAAGTGGCATTTAGGGACTTAAGCATTTAACCTGAATTAAAGAACTCTTTCACAGCACATATCACATCCCCACCAACCACACTCCAGGCTTTCTTAAGGAAACCACTCCCATACCCATCTATACCAGGGGCTTTGTTTTCAGGGATGCTCCAGATTGCATCCTTTATTTCCTCATCTGAGAATTGCAAATCAAGGAGTTGAGCTTGTTGTTCAGTGAGGATTGCTCCTTGATTAACAATCTTCTTTTTGATTGTTGGACATTTGCCTTTACTCCCTTGCATGAAAGAAGAGAAATGATTCACAAATTCTTGGCTAACCAGTTAAGGATCAAGTAGCCATTGCCCCTCTTTGTTTTGTACAGTATTAATTCTGTTCTGGTTCACCCTGCCTTTAATAGCTTTATGGAATAAATTGGTATTTGCATCACCCTGAACTTCCCACTCCCCTTTAGCTTTTTGCTTTAGGAAAGTGAGAAATTTCTCATGAGCCTCCTTATACTCTTGATGTGCTTGATATTCAGCTTGAATTTTGGTAATATCCTTTGGTTATGCATGTAATTCCTTTTGAGCCTTCTAGAGCTTTTCCTTGGCCTTGTACTCAGCGGCCCCTACATCCCCAAATTGATCCCTATTGAATTGTTTGAGAGGAGTCTTCAGCTTTTTGAGCTTCTGTGCTATTTGGAACATTTTATAGCCAGGAACTTGTACTTGCCATTGATTCTGGACTAACTCCAAGAAGTGAGGGTGATTCCCCCACATATTAAAGTACTTGAAAGGCCTATGCCCTTGCATATCATCAAAACATTTAAGTAGGCCTGGACTGTGATCAAAATCCCCTTATGGGAGGAATAACACCTCAGCATTGGTAAAATTTGACAACCATTCATGATTAGCCAAGATTCTATCAATCTT
The DNA here is from genome assembly GCA_947648045.1 of Beta corolliflora. Taxonomy (NCBI): domain Eukaryota; kingdom Viridiplantae; phylum Streptophyta; class Magnoliopsida; order Caryophyllales; family Amaranthaceae; genus Beta; species Beta corolliflora. The sequence continues at coordinate 115,446 of CANSZD010001794.1, forward strand.
GGACATAACTCTCCTTTCAACATCTTGTTTATTATTCCATGTAAAAACCCTGCCTGTAAATTTAACATCAACCAACTCACATCTGTTTATGCAGTCTTGAAAGTGATGCATTTCAGTTCTGCTAGTTATCTCACCAGTCTTCTCATTGGCATTTAAGATGGTATTGAAATCACCAGCCACCAGCCATGCTCCTGAGATCTGTTGAGATAAGTGACACAAGTCACTCCATAGCTTTATTCTTTCCTCTCTCCCATTGTGTGCATACACAAAAGTACAAGCAAAAGCCTGCTTAGATATTCTAGGAGTAATTACAGTATGAATAAATTGATCAGAGCACTGTCTTACATCCACTACAAATGCTTTTGGATTCCAAGCTAGAACCAGTCTACCCTTCCCATGCCAAGGAAGGTTATTTGTGAAACACCAATTAGGCCATAAGTTCAGGCAAAGGATTCCCATGTTTTTAGCCCTTACCTTAGTTTCCAGGAGGCAAACATGTAACAACCCTCCCCAAATAGCAGCTTAATTTACGACCAACTATACTTAATTAAAGAGTTAAGCTGCTAATTAGAGATGCTGTTAGTGCAGGTTTCTAACCCACCCTGCCCTTGGGAGGTTAAGAAATCTGGAAGTATCTAAGCATATTATGGAAACAACCTAAATTATTTAATTATTACATCATAGTCTAAGTATTTAGATAACCGAGTTCAAAATATAGTTACATAACATAGTTGATATAATACAGAAAACACAACGCAGTGGCAGTTCACATAACACAAACATTCCAGACTAAGCTAATCTTTAACCTTCAGTTTAATCCTGCAAAATAGCTGAATCTGCCCCCACCAGGATAGGTTCAAGAGAACAAAACAGTCAGCTTACGCCGGTACACAAGTCCCACCAGTTACAAAATAGTAAGGTGGCTGAAAATAGACTTTATTTCGAAGTGATAACATAACTGTTATTTCAAACACCTTTATTCGCTTAATTACAAAGTTACTTTCTCCTTTTGAATAATGTAGAAATAATAACAACATCATGAACATATCAAGTGACCTTCCATGAGCAACATTTATACTCTTTTCAACAATTACTTAAACATTTTATACATAAATCCAAAATATTTCTACTTTGGGAAGGAACACGAATGGAGGGCAAAGCCGACTCTCCAAACTTTTGAGGGACGTCTCCCCACCTTTCTTATTTTCTGCTTGCAAGACTTTCTAGGTCATGACCCTTCATAATGGAGCAATACCCGCTCCGTAGCAATACCCGCTCCAAATACTTAAAGAGCAAACCCGCTCTGTGAGTGTTGTTCATCACTGCTTACGCAGCTACTTCCCTTCTAGAACTAGAATTTTAATAATTGCAAAACTTATACTCAACTATACAAAAACTTTAGTCTCAAATACGTGATGGAACCAACTTTCATAATTATCTCAATTTATCAAAACAAGTTTCGTAAAACAAGCTTGCTATATCAAGTTCCACTATTTTTGGAAAGGTGACTTAACAATCAGGTTTCGAAAGAATGTTGTGATCAGTTAAGGTAGTTAAAGGTGGTATTATCAAGACATGGCAGTATAGAAAAGGTTATAGAAGGCTCTTAAGATATGGAAATATTATCTCACACAAGCACCACATATGATAATTCCCATGGTTCTCGATTTGGTGTTAAAGAACAATGGTTTTTATGCAAAGATCACTTGTAACTCTTGTGCCAAGCCAAAGTTTTGGTTTACCATTTAATTTAGGAATAGGGCAGTAGGTGTCCATCTTTCAAAAGTATATTAAGAACCAGAAGAACAAGGGTTTACTAGCTCGGAAATAAATTGAGCGATAAGTCGAGTTTTAAGTATTGTTTACTTCTCAAAAGAAGGTTATACTTGTCTTAAGTGGGTAAATACGAAACAAGGATTTATCAAAACTCAAGATATGGAATTTCCAGCAGTATACAATGAAAGGACAGCAACATTTAAGGCATTTAATCAAAGGTACACTCAAAGTAGAAGCACGGTTTGATCGGTTTTAGAGGAACTTGACATGCAACGCTTTATATTTCGGAAATCATTACCAAAACTCACATGCAACACATTGAAATCAACTACTTATAATTCATTAACAAATCAGTAAGTTCCCAACCAAATATACATTCGAACCACTCACAAATTCCATAAAACGAGTGTTATTTAATCAACTAGAAAGCAAGGATTCAAAGGGTGGTTCTTGTGTACCTTAACTCGATGCTTAGGAGTCAAGTATTGCTTAACCACTTCTATAACTTCTCCAGCAATTCCTTAGGACCTTAAAGAAAACATTCATCACTTAAAAGTTAGTAATTAACCCAAAGAGATCAAGGTTTAACCTAATACACCTCAATAATGCTGAAATTCAGCCACAACTCACCTCAATAATGGTAAAAAAACGCATTTAGGAAAAAGAATGACTCAAAAATGTTATATGAGCTAGGAGTTAAGCCCAAGTCACGTTTTGGGCCTAGAGCAACGTGGAACCGACGGGAAAAACCGGACTTCAATTTTTTCAGCTTCCGACCTCCTGAACGATTTAGAAATGGTAAAAAAACGTAATTAAGCAAAAGAATGACTCAAAAATGTTATCCGAGTTAGGAGTTAGCCCCAAAACATGTTTTTGGCCCCGAGCAACGTGGAACCGACGCGAAAAGTCGGACATCATTTTTTTCAGCTCCTGACCTCACGAACCATTTATAAATGGTAAAAAAACGCATTTAGGCGAAAGAAAGACTCAAAAATGTTATATGAGCTAGGAGTTAGGCCCAAGTCACGTTTTGGGCCTTGATCAACGTGGAACCGACGCGAAAAATCGGACTTCAATTTCTTCAGCTTCTGACCTCTTGAACGCTTTAGAAATGGTAAAAAAACGCATTTAAGCAAAAGAATGACTAAAAAATGTTATCCGAGCTAGGAGTTAGCCCCAAAACACGTTTTTGGCCCCGGGCAACGTGGAACCGACGCGAAAAGTTTGACTTCATTTTTTTCAGCTTCTAACCTCACGAACCCTTTAGAAATGGTAAAAAAACGCATTTAGGCGAAAGAATGACTCAAAAAAGTTATCCGAGCTAGGAGTTTGGCCCAAAACGTGTTTTGGGCCCAGAGTAAGGTGGAACCGATGCGAAAAATCGAACTTCATTTTTTTGAGGTTCTGACCTCACGTACCCTTTAGAAATGGTAAAAAATCGCATTTAGGCGAAAGAATGCCTCAAAAATGTTATCCAACAGTTTGTAAATGGTAAAAAAACGCATTTTGGCGAAAGAATGGCACAAAAATGTTATCTGAGCTGGGAGTTAGGCCCAAAACACGTTTTGGGTCAACCGCAACGTGAAACCGACGCGAAAAATCGGACTTCAATTTTTTCAACTTCTGACCTCCTGAACCCTTTAGAAATGGTAAAAAAACGTATTTCGGCGAAAGAATGACTCAAAAATGTTATCCGAGCTAACGTGGAACCGAGGCGAAAAATCGGACTTCAATTTTTTCCGCTTCTGACCTCACGAACACTTTAGAAATGGTAAAATAACGCATTTAAGCGAAAAGAATGACTCAAAAATGTTTTTTTTTTGGTAAATGAACAAATATTATTACCAAAGAAACCACCAATTTACAACCTAGACAGCCAAAGGGTAACAACCCTTCTAGGAAGGCTCATTAACCCTTAGGTTGCTATACAACTTGGTAATAGACTACCAGACACAAATTCAACTATGTAAACTATACAACCAATTCCTATCATCATTTCTAAGTTTACTTACATCAAGTAACAAACATCTTTTTATAACAAAAAAATTCACTTTATGTACAATTTCTTTTGTAGTAATGTCTTTGTTCTGCCAATATTTGATGTTCCTAGCCTTCCACAAGTTGTACAGCAGAGCAGCCACTGTAGCAATATAGATCTTGGTTTTAAGCTTTGAGCCTGCTCTTCCTCTTTTGAGCCAATGAACCATCTGCTCAACACTATTAAAGCTCCTGATGCAGCCCATCCAATGCAGAATGCAGTCCAATATTCCTTAGCTAAAGAACAGCTAAAGAACACATGATGGTGATTCTTTGGATCCTGCTCACAAAGACAACATTTCTCATCCTCACTAATTCCGTGGGCATAGAGCCTTGCTTTAACTTGCAATCTTTGCTGGATGATGAGCCACCACATAAATTTGTGCTTTGGGATTATGAGTCTGCTTCATATTATTCTATGCCAATGGACTTTCTCACCCTGACTTGTGAGGGCTTTATAAGCCTTTGAGATTGAATAATAATTTTGCTGCTTGCACCATCAATCCTCATGTTGTTGTAGTTTGATGAAGTCCTTAACTCGAGATCTTCTTCCATATCCAGCTAGCCAGGGTGGAATATTTGTAATTCCACCAATCATGATTCTTCAAGTACACCTCATGGATCCACCTGACCCACAAGGAGTCTTTCTTTTTGGCAATCTACCACACAATCTTCCCCACAACAAGCTTGTTCCATAGACTGATATCCCTTATGCCTAAGCCTCCAAACTTTTTTGGTAAACAAGCCTTCTTCCATCTCACATATCCAGCTCTTGTACCATTCAGATGACCTTCCCACAAGAATTTTCTTTAAAGTTTGTTAATCTCCTTGATCACTGCTGCTGGAATTATCATGATTTGCATCCAATAAGTGCAAATGCTCATGAGAACTGAATTCACTAATTGAAGCCTACCAGCAAAAGAGATATGCCTAGATTGCCAAGTTCTTATTTTCACCATCATTTTCTGAATCAGCTGAGAACAATCTTTAGCATTGAGGGATCTATTGCAAATTGGAGTACCTAGGTATTTGAAAGGCCAAGAACCTTTACTGAACCCAGATCTTTGGCACAAGACCTCCAGATCATTATCATCCATGTTTAACTCAGACTTGGCCCTATTTGCTTTAAGACCAGACACCTTCTCAAAGTGGTTTAGCCCTTGCAGGAGATAGGAAGCACTGATTAGATCACCCCTGCTGAAAAGCATCAAATCATCAGCAAAGCAAAGATGATTCAATTGTAACCCACTGCATCTTGGATGAAATTTGAATTGCTTTTTGGAACCAACATATTGCATGGTTCTTGTTAAGTACTCCATGCATAGAACAAATATCAAAGGGGAGACATGTCACCCTGTCTTAGACCCCTATTTGCTTTGAAGAACCCTTGTGAAGTACCATTGATCAACAAAGAGAACTGAACAATTGTTACACAGGCCATAATCACCATGATGAAGTGAGTAGGGAAGTTTAAAGCCTCCAAACAAATCTCGTAAAAGACTCCACTCAATTGTATCATAAGCCTTTTGTAAATCCACTTTCGTAAGGCAACCTTTAGGAATGTTCTTCCTAGCATAGTGCCTCACAATGTCTTGGCAGACCAAGATGTTATTGATAATGCTCCTCCCTTTGACAAAAGCACCTTGTGTATCAGAAATGATCTTAGGCAAAACAGTGCTAAGCCTTAGACATATAAGCTTAGAGATACACTTATAGATGACTGAGCAACAGGCAATGGGCCTATACTCAGTGACCTTTGTAGGGCAAGCAATCTTAGGCACTAGAGTAATTGAAGTTATATTAATGGCCTTAAGCAAGTCTCCAGTCTTGAAGAAATCCTTCACAGCCTTGATAATGTCAGGGCCTACAACATGCCAAGTCTTTTTGAAGAAGAGACTATCGAAACCATCAAGCCACGGGGCTTTATCAACTCGGAATGGACCGAGAGCCTCCTTAATCTCCTCATCGGAAAATTCCAAGCTTATTTGAGATTGGAGATGAGGCCGATAATGTAGCTCCTTGCTCAATGATCTTCTTTTTGATCTTACGTGTAGGTTTCGACTTCCATTCATGAAGCTAGAAAAATCTTTGAACAAATTCCTTGCAAACTAGATCGGGATCAAATGACCATTGGCCCTCTTTATTCTAAATAGTGTTGATTCTGTTCATGTGAGTTCGGCTTTAATGACCTTATGGAAAACTCGCTTTTTTCATCACCATACACAACCCAATCTTCTTTTGCTTTTTGCTTAAGGAAAGAGATATATGGTTGATGGGCTTCCTTGTATCTCTTTTGGGCTTCATACTCCTTAGAGATTGCATCAATGTTGGTAGGTTGATTGTGCATATTCCATTTGTGCCTCCTTTAATTCCTTAGCACATTCTTTTTCCGGTTGAATGACATTCCCAAAGAAATCTTGGTTTAGTTTCCTCAATTTTAGCTTCAGGCTTTTCAATTTGTGAAAAATCTAGAACATTGTGTAACCCTTGACAAGAATAGCCCAATGATCTTCCACAATCTCCATGATATTGGGGATTGTAGCCCACATATTGAAGAACCTAAAAGGCTTAAAACCTTGGACATCGGGAAAACATTTAATCAAAGCGGGACTATGATCAAACGGACCTTCGAGCAAGAAAATAGCTTCAGCATTGACAAAAGCACCCATCCATTCATCATTTACCATTATTCAGTCCAATTTGGACATTACTCTAGCATCTCCATCTTGTTTGTTAGTCCGGTGTACAACCTACCCGAGCTTTTGATATCCATTAAGCCCCCATACTCCACACACTCCTTAAACTGTTTCATTTTTGTTCTCTCGGTAATATGTCCAGTTTTCTCATCATCATTTAGGATGATATTGAAATCACCCCCAATAAGCCAAGCACCTTCCTTATTATCCCTGTCCCGAAGATCCGAACACTTGTTGGGACACGTAGTTTAAGGTAATAAGTTGTGGTGTGGTTATCAAATGTTATTTTATTTAAAAGTAGATGTGATAGGAGTTGGTGGGGTATTTTTATTAGAGGAAAGAAAGTTGGGTAACTTTTTATTGATAAAAGTAGAGTGTGGACCAAAAATGTGTAAAAGAAATAATATATTAGTGGTGGGACCATGCCAAGAATGGAAGTGTTTAAACTAATTTGGGACAAACATAAAAGGAAGTTTCGTTCGGGCGGAGGTAGTATCCAACCTGTCTAAGATCATTCCAGAGTTTTTCCCTGGCACCACCATCATTATGGGCATAGATAAAAGTACATTCAAATGATTTCCTACTAAGTTTAGGACAGACTTTGCAATGACCAAATTTGATCAGAACACTTTAGGACATTTACCTCAAAAATAAGAGGATTCCAAGGAAGGTTTGTTGTAAAACACCAAAGCTCCACATTAATCGCTTCCAAGGAAGGTTTGTTGTAAAACACCAAAGCTCCACATTAATGCGCTTCTCCTTTAGTATAATATTTTGATTATTCTGAGATCGTTAAAAACTACCTTTGTAGTATTTTTTAATATATATTTTATAGGATTAATTGTATCTAATAATCCAACTTTTTAGCGTTTGGCAAACATTAATCCAACTTTAGAAGTGATGTAGGGGTAGTGTAGGTGTTATTTGAATGGATAGGTGATTGGTTTAAAGTGTTGGGAGGTAAACCACCAAAACAAATACTTAAACTACCCTTAAAATCACTATTGAAATTTAGTTTAGGTTTAGTATTCAGGAATAATCATCTCCACATTATTCCGCTTCTCCTTTAGTATAATATTTTGATTAGTCTGAGATCGTTAAAAACTACATTTGTAGTATTTTTTAATATATATTTTTTAGGATAATTGTATCTAATAATCCAACTTTTTAGCATTTGGCAAACATTAATCCAACTTCAGAAGTGATTTAGGGGTAGTGTAGGTGTTATTTGAATTGATAGGTGATTGGTTTAAAGGGTTGGGAGGTAAACCACCAAAACAAATACTTAAACTACCCTTAAAATCACTATTGAAATTTAGTTTTGATTTAGTATTCAGGAATAATTAAAAGGTTGGATTATTATTTGCCAAAGGCCAAAAGGTTAGATTATTAGATACAATTAATCCTATTTTTTATATCAAAAGCAGTGCCATAAGCATTGACTTTGTTTCTTTTCATAGTTTTGAGCATGCCTCCCTCAACAAAAACAATTTTACGCATCTATTGTTTCAGTTTCATGAGTCTTTCGTAACCCCTCTTTCGTAATCCCCAATTAAACTCTTTGTTTATCACCCAAATCCCCAAAACAACATAATTAGGGCCTGTTTACGTTTGCTGAAAACTCCTGAACTGAAATGAAAATAATTATTTATGAGAGAAGGAAATTGAGAACTAAAAACTCTTGAGCTGAAATTAAGCTGAAGTACACATGCCCTTATTCTTCAATTTTCAAGTCTTCTCCTGGTAGCTAATGAGAGAGGAGATGGAGTATTCTGGCTCTGGTAGGGGATTTTGGTTTTAGTTGGTGGGACTTAATGATGAAGATAAGTGTGAATGTAAATTAAAGAAGATGAAAGAGGGGGTAGCAAGATAGGTTAAATTGGGAGGATTTATTTTCATATCATGGCCTGAAACAAAAGTACAAGCATGTAATTGAATTTGCCCAAAATCAAAGTCGAGCCATAAAATGGACTCTTTTGGCTGTAAATTCCAATGAAAATCCGATAAAGCTACTCCCTCTGTCCTCAAAAAATTACAACAATTTCCTTTTTGATATATCCCAAAATATTTGCAACATTCCATATAAATACATATGAGACCACCACATTACTCCCACGTAAAATTATATGGGCCCCACCATATTTCTCTCTCGTCCACTTAAACACTACAATCACCACAACTCACACCACTACAAGACAAAAAAATTAAAAAGTAAAAATTTCTCAATGTTGCAATTTTTTGGAGACTGAGGGAGTACTATCTTTAATAGAATTGTAAAAATTAAGGTACTTTTTTTTCTTACAACTTCAGACTAGTAAGCTACTAATTTCCCAACTATTTAAACAAAAAGAAAACAGTACCTTTTGATAACTTTGCCTTGTTACTATTTAAAATGAGTTTATTGATCTTTCTCTTTTTTTTGTAAATTAATCTTAGACCTTTTAAAAGTTGGAAGATTGGCTACTATTCATTTGAACAGTGTTATGAGTCACAAAAGCTTGTAATTCACTATTCACAAGCGGTCCACGTGCTGTTCACGTGTTCCCAAGTTGTTACGTTTCCCACGCGTCCTTCACGTGACATTAGGCGCACTCTCATCTTTGGGCAATTCCCTATGAGCCACAAGTTCTCTTATTCTCTCTCCTCTTCTTCACGTCTCTCTTCTCTCTCCTCTCTCCTCTCTCCTCTGTTGCGATTGCAATGAAATCCTCCCATATGAAACCCTAATTTCATCACCAGCAAACATCATCTATGATACCATCGTCTTTTGTCGTCAAGCTTCAAAGCACCGTTAAGTTCAATCACGGAGGTAAGAGTTCTTGATTTTTCTTTCATATTTTCGTTCTTTTACCTTTTCAAAGACTTTGCTCTAATTCGAATTGAAAGAATGGGCCACGGTTTGATAAATTCCAGTTCTGATACATTTTTTTTGGTGATTTATGAGTTAGGCTGCTTCTTCTACAACAAAATGCAGCAAGATCAGCGCATAAGGTTTTATTTCTTTCCATTTTCTCTGTCTTCATTTCTTTTTTTTGTGTTTGATCTTGTGAAGCAAGTTGAGATCTAGAGTAATGTTGACCGAAAAACTTAGTCGGTATCTCAATAGTTTAAATATTTGAGGAATTAGATAGATTTTGATTAGTGGGTGTTTCAAAAGATTCAATCTTTGAGTAATGGGATTGATTTTGTTAAGTGGGTTTGGGTAAAGTTTCGAGTGTCAATTTATTTGATCTCATTTCCGTGTCTGAGTTTATTCAATATAGCATCTCAATTATATTTGATTTCAAGAGATCATTTAATATGAGTTTTTTCAATATTGCATCTCAATTGTATTTGATTTCAAGAGCTTAGATTTGGCATTATTAATGTAAAGAGAACTGACTGCAGTCCATAACTGACTCGATTTTTTACTTCTATTTGTTTCAGCAAATGAGGAAACTTCGAAAGAAGTAGCTTCAGCTGAGATTGAAATGGAAGAAATTGAGGTCTGATTGTTAAGAAAGACCATCGATTTCTTATGGCAAAGTGGTCAAAACACTTATATTCATGTTTGGCCGGTAAGTTTAACATTTTCTTTTCGGTAAGATTTTGTTTTATTGGATTTATAAGTCAATTTCAAAATCTCAAGTGATTCATCTTTGAGTTTGGTTGGTCATTGATTTTGAGTTGGAATTATGATTGATAACAGGAAATGGAATTTGATTGGAGAATTATTGTGGGTTCATTGATTGGATTCTTTGGAGCTTCATTTGGTAGTGTTTGAGGTGTTGGTGGGGGGTGGTATTTCGGTTCCTATGCTTACCCCGATCATTGGGTTTGATTCCAAATCTTCAACAGCCATATCAAAGTGTAAGGATTCTTTACTCAATTCTTATGTTATCAAGGGGTTTCCTGCCCTTATTGTATGTTATCCGGGCTTCGGATTAACAATTTGATTAGTGGGTATCTCAATAGTTTCAATATTTGAGGAATTAGATAGCTTTGTTAGTTAATAGTTCCTCTTCAAATCATCATAGTTCGTTTTCATTTTTCTTCAGTTTTAGCTTATTTTTAATTTTTTTCCATATGCTTTCAAGCTCCCCTTTGCTTGCTTTTCCAATAGATCCCACAAATTATGTAGTGCAAGCTCCTTTCTCTAAGCAAGAGGTTTGGTTTTCTCTCTCTAAATCTCCTTTTTTTTTCATGCAGGGATTAAATTTCCTTTCCTTTTATGCAATCGATTTCTAGGGTTTTATTTCCTAAATGTCAGTTTGATGTATCCTTTTAATTCATGGGTTTTTTCCTTTTGTGTTTTTGTTGTAGGCTTACTTTTATGGGTTTGAAAATCAAGTATGGAGGAGCCCTGAATTTTATGTCACTGATGATTTTGTAGCCATTTTTCAAGAATCAGTTGAGGCCCTCCTTTGAAGCACGCTAATTTGTTTCTTTTAAAGATGAACCCTGGTGAGGGTCGTGAAGACTGATCCATTGGAATCGACAATGCCTGAACCACTTTCAGTCCGACTAATTGTTCATGGCCCCATTGGCCTCGAGCCGTGGCCAGAGACGAACCCTGATCCTGAGGATCGTGAAGCCTGAACCGTTGGAAGCGATACAACCATCTCCTTTAAGGTTCATTTACAAATTCACCGTTTAAGTAGTTCCTCACTTTTATTCAACATTTGCCACCTACTTTCTTCTATGGATCGTGAGTTGATTATGGTATATTTTGTTTGGTTGAGATTGTATTGGTGCATTTTGATTGATTTTTTGTTGTGTTTAGTTGTTGATTTAGTTGATTCAATGCATAATGTATTGATATAAGTTGGAATCCATGAAACAGTAATCATGAAACTCCGTTTTGGGTTGTCTTTGATTTTAACTTCCACTTTTGCATTTTGACTTGTTAAATTAGTCTTTATCTTCATTCTTTGAAAGCTTAATTACAGTTATATAGTAGAGGTATGGTTCATGCTATATTCCTGCCTTGTTTGTGTCTCTAATTCTTAGCTTCATTCACATATTGATTCTCTTGATTTAACGAAAAATAATGTATTAATTCTTGATCTCTCAGCAATAATAAAAGATGCACATGACATATGCGTTAAGTAGAACGTTTATGTCATGATGTCTTTATAGACCCATCCACAATCTTGGTATAAAAAAGTATAGCCAATACACCTACTTCGAATGCTGCTGTTCACTATCTAATTTTTTCCTTCTTATTTTATTTTTTATTGTTTCTCACATAATATTTATATGAGTATTGAGTAAGTAAGATGATCAATATGTTTCATACTTCATATAGAGTTATGCAGTAGGAATTTCCTAAATTTGGAAGAATAATGAAGATATCAAGTCTTCTGTCAGCAATAAAGATTATTATAAACTGTAGGTCCTAAAACACATAACGTAGAAACAGTCCTATCTTATAATATGTATGGGTTTTGATTCCTGATTCCATTGCTACATCATTCTATTTGATAGTACACTGGGTCAGTTGCTATGATGAAAATTTTAGATGCCATGGATCTTTGATTGACTATTATGCAATGTTTGATTGTTTCATATGTCGATTTTATTTTTAGGTGTAGTTGACTATGGAGAATTTAGAAATTTATTAAAGATTGTAGCTTGAATTACATTATTATTTCTATTGATTGTTACTAAATTAGTTAACTGAGTCTGAAATTTGAATCTTTTGTAGTTCAGCTTGAACTGAAATGATTGTAGGATTAGGATTGCCTATCTATAATTGGATGCTAGGAGGATATAATTGGATGCTATAATTTGGAGCCCAGGATGTAAAGTGATTTTGGTTTCTAAGCAGTTCTGATATTAGCTGTGTGGATCTCAATGAAAACTACCAGTGGTCTTGCAAGTCTGGTTCATGTGATATATGTATTTGTATTTATGTTTGTCCTTGAGGGATCATTTTCATTTCGATGCCCTATATGTGTCCTTCACCACATCTCCCTTTTTTGTGTACATTTTCTTCTTTTTCTTGGTTTTTTTTTTTTTTGGGGGGGGGAGGTTAGGAGAATTGACTTTTTCCTTGGAAGTGGTTAGAAGTTACCATCCATCCAAATTAGATGCGTGGATGAATAGATTAGGACAACCAAAGCTGCCTTAGGGGTGAATGATCTTTTCAGGGGAGTTTGGTTGACCTATGGTTGGGAATTTTGGTTAGGTTGGGAATGTGTCAGATCTTGATTGACTAAATTGCCTTTTTACCTGTTTCTGATCTTTTATGCAGAAAGCTCATATTGACCCTTTTAGTAAAGAAAGTGCCAACCTTCAGCATCTCAAGGAGTACCGCTGGGAGGAATGTGGGTAATAATATTGCTTTCTTCTTGAAAAAGTGTGTCTCGCACTTGGCTTTTGGACTTTTGGTTTATCTCATCTGAAGTCAAACATTTTGCTCAACTGTGTCGCAGAAGTGGCAGCATATCTAGAGGTGTCAGGGGAGAGTTTAGGCAATGGTAAATTATTCCTGGTCTATGTGAGGCTTCCCCTGTCATGGCCAATCAATTTTCAGTAAAGCTCTAACCTATAACATGCACTTTTGTTCATTTCTTCTTTCATGCGCTAATATTGGGGGCTGAAGGCTACATTCTGCATTGGCAATAGTTTTCTCTTGTATAGGGTGATCCTAAAAGTCATTCATTTCTTACGTCTATAACGAAATAGTAGTACTCTTCATTTCTCATCTCAGGAACATGGGAACTAAAATTTGTATTATTTTTGGTGGTACATCAACAAAGCGTTACGTGAATTTTCTCAAATTTTGAAGATAATTTTATGTTTCTGTTCTTGTTAAATCATCTTCAATGCAATTAGGCTGTTTAAAATATTTCAAATACAATATCTTGGGGAAGGATTTGATCTTATTTATTTGTATTAAATAGATTCCATAATCTCATTAGAGCACCAATAATGGTGCTTAATCACCCTCTCCATTTCAGTAAAAGGGGGAAAAATCACCTCCTCCATCATTGTTAGTTGCTCCCCGTAAACAGTTTATTTTTATTTATTTATGTGAAAACTAATGTTAAAACCTCAATCTTATCTCAGTCAATTATGTAACGTAAATCATTAACATGCTAATCTAGTCTAATTCGAATATCATAAATACGCCATTTTGGGGTGCCGAGCGCGTAGGCACGCGGTGCAACAACTAGTCTTACTAAAATTTTCAACTTCCAGGACTTCTCACAATCTACCCTTTTCTCATCACAAGCTGTTTGTCACAAGGTGGTGTGTCCATAGGTTTTATTGTGATCTTTGTGGACATGTGTGCTATACATGTAAACTAGTATGATAACATCTTTGTTTTGTTTTATGCGAACAATTTGGTTGATTGTGGGAATAAGTTTGATGTCTTTGTTTAAGAATATGTATGTACGGTATATGTATTGGACTACTGGCAATAATTCAGCACATAAATTCTCTATTCTTTAATTTCTTGGGTTGTAACTATGTATTTTGCTTCATTTTCATTTTTGACAAATTTTTTCACTAGGTAAATGTTTATTGCCTTATTGTGATGTATCCGTATGTTTGTCTCAAAATTTGCAAAAACTCTATTTAATCAAAGCATTGAACAAATTACTCTCTCCGATCCACAAAATAGTGGACATTTGGGTTTTTACACTATTTGCAAGTCAAGGGAATCTTTTAAATAACTTTCAATATATAAGAAAAAAATATAGTCATGTGGGGTCTTATTTGATTCGTCTTAATGAGTACATTATTAATATTCAATCGTTACAACTTTTACGTTTGTATAATTATAGAAATTGAAGACGCAATATGTGCATTGGTAAACGTGAAAAGTGCAAATGTACACTATTTTGTGGAACGGAGGGAGTATAACATGTGAGCAAGCAAAGTATCTATCCCTCACCTCATCACATACCCCACTTTATCTGTCTATTCCTTTTACATTCAAAATTCTATTCCTTTTAGTCAGAACAAAACCAAGTGTTGCAAATAAAATGGAACGGAGGAAGTGTTATCGAATTATTCTTAAGTGTCCAATTATTATTATTGATCACTTAAGGGCCCAAATTTCTTTTAATATTATTCTTAATGTTTGTTTGTCTCCTTAGTATAAATTTTATGAAGAATATGATGTTTAATACTCCGTAGTTGTAATTTGATCCCAGGCAATGTCAAAACATTAGTTTTATTATTAAAAATAACTTAGCATTTTTTTTTCAAAATAGATTATTTTAGTAATCAAGTTCTAAAAGTACTGTTTATATTATATATAAATAGACATGTATCAAAGTACATGTCAATATTCAATTTTCACATTTAAAACAGGCCATGAACAAAAGAATAAAATAATTTCACCTTCAAAACCAAACAACTTAAAATTACTCAATTCGTCCAAATTTAGTTGTTACACTTTCCTTTTTTTTTTCTTCCCAAAGTATTGGTTACATTTATATTTTGAGAATGATCCCACTAATATGTTATTACTTTCTTTATTCCTCATACATAAAAGTTTTTTTTTTTTTTTGAAGAATCTGGAAGCTTTTCTAAAATCAAACAATGTCACAAGCATCCATTGCAACAACATCAACAATAAAACAAGGAGCTACCTCCAACCATACATCCTCACATAACTCCATAGAACTACTTTTTGCCAACATATAAGCAACAACATTACCTTCACGATTTACATGGCTCCATTTTACTAGAGTAAAACAATCTGCTAACATAAGGATATCTCTATTGACAATGACAATCGAGGAGAAATCAACGACTTTTCCTTGGAGCAAGTGGATTAGTCAGAGACAATTACTTTTGATCTCCACCCGATCATATCCAGCACTAAGCGCCAACTTCATAGCGTAAAGCAACGCATTTGCCTCCGCCACATCTGCCGTCCAATAGGCTCTTACCCGTTCGAGGCTGCAAGTAGAACGTTTCCAAGCTCATCTTTGATCACAGCACTCAGCACCATACCCAACAATTCCTTTCCCGAAAAATCCGGCATCGCAATTAATCTTAACCGCACCATCACCAGGGGGGACCAACCAAGCTTGGAAGATCTACCTGCACCATCACCATTCGCACATACCCACTCCTGCGAAGCCATCTCTTTGAATGAATTAAGGAAACCTAAAGTGGCACCCACCACATTTTCATAGCACCTGGGTCTTTCATTATGAGTAAATTCATTACTTGCACGCCATAAACCCTAGTATATAGTCGTAACCCTGTCCAAATGTTCACTGCTGACCACGTCACAAAGCCCAGCCCACCAATCAATGAAAGTAGTACAGCGTTTGGCCAAACAAACGTAGTCTGATAAATCCTCCATGCACCAAACAGCCGCTGCTGTAGGACAGCTTATAAGGGCATGTAACACCTCTTCCACACCTGAACTTCAAACCTGACAGGCTGACACCACGCATTCACATACGGTAATTGAACACTAACGCCCTTGTTCGTGGACAAAGCATCCACGCAGGCCCGCCATATGAAAGTACGAATCTTTGGAGGAACTTTCATGTTCCACACAGCTTTCCAGACTTTGCTACACAAGGTCGAACTAGACCCTTCCCATCTCAACTCGTTATACCATGTCACAAAATGATAGCCAGATGTAGTAGTGTAAACCCCGTCCTTCGAGTAGTGCCATATGAGCTCATCACCTGTCAAACAGTCTCCAATGGGAATGCTCAATATCAATTCTGCCTCAAAATCAAATAATCAATAAACATGTCACATATTAATTCTTCATTCCAGCACACATTATTAATATCAATTAAATCACACACCCTCAAATCTATACTACAGGAATTCTAAGGAGATATAACTTGAAATGAGGGAGGAGTTGGTAGCCATTTATCAAGCCAAACATTAATATGATTCCCATTTCCAACCCTCCACCTACAACCCTCCAATATGATCCACTTCGCACCATGAATACTCCTCCAAATAAAACTAGGATTAAAACCAATATTAGCCTCCAAAGCCGAACTATTGGGAAGATATCTAGCTTTTAAAACTTTAGATGCAAGAGAATTTGGGGATTTTAAGAATCTCTAAAATTGTTTATGTTATTTAGGATGAAATACTACAGGGGGGTGAATTGTAGTACGGAACGCGTTAGTAACTTTTGAGAATTTTGATGGAACTTAAAAAAAATTAAAGAGATAGAAAACCAATGCAAGAGATATTTAGCGAGGAAAACTACCTAGGCCCAATATGAAGTGAAAAACCTCGACCACGTAGAATTTTGACTCAAACTTTCCTCTATAATAGGGCAACCAACTTTGTACAACCTATTAGAAATTTTAGTTAACACCTTGAGTTCCACAACTCAATTTCCCAAGAACTATTCCCTCTAATAGTTCATTTCTCTCCCTCACACTCAACTCAAGTCTACTCCGACTTCAACACAAGATCTCTCTCTCTCTTTACTCTCATGTTCCACTCAGAACTTCTCTTTATTCTCCCCTTATTCCACTCAGAACAGTTTCTAACACACTCGTGTTTTCCACTCTACTCGAACTCACTCAAGTTCCACACCCCCTCTACGGTGTTTCTCTCAACTCATCACTTTAAGAGTTTACTCAAACCTCTTAAACACTCCTCACAAACAAATATATGAAAAACTCAATGATCTAATACGTTGAACACTTTAAATGTGATTGGAACTTGAAACCGTGAGCTTAAGATCCAGATGCAACTTGTCTGGATCTGACTATGGAACTAACTCTATTACGTGGTTAATAATGATTTAATTCATAGGTTTTAACACACCCAAAAAATATTAGGCTAAACTCAAATGAAAACATCATTTTACTTCAGTATTTATAGCCCTTTAAGTGATACATCCTCCGTAACTAGGGATGGGCATGGGTCCAGGACCCGACCCGGACCCTACTGGACCCGACCCTAATTTAAGGGTCTGGGTCCAACTTTTTCAGACCCTAAAGGTCCGGGTCCGGGTCCAAGTAAATTTTTTAGGGTCCGGGTCCGGGCCTTGATATTTTAGACCCAGACCCGACCCTTAGACCCTAAATTTATTTAATATATAAATTTTAACTTTTTATTTTTTAAAACAAAATGATTTCCTAAACTAAAACAGTAAAACACCATTCACTTTGAAGTTTGAAAACCTATTTTCTACCCTAGCCACAACACTACAGCAGCAGACTAAATTTTAGCTCACATTTTCTCTCTCCTCATTCATCAATGGCGATCTCAATTTTAGATCTCTAATCTTTTAATTTTTGTCTCTTATCAATGGCGTCGTCTCAAGCACAGGTGGCTCTACTCGCTGCGGCAAAATCTTAGGTCCATCGTTCGACAAAATCATCAAGAATGTCGCATGGCGGAAACACAACTCCATCAACTTTTAATGTACTCATTAGATTGTGATTCAGTATCACTTACATCAGGATATAATGTACTCTTTAGATTTTTCGTTTTCTTTTTTAAAGTACTTAATTTTTCTGTTTTTTAATGTTATCTCTGTCAAAAAAGAAATTTCTTTTTTTTTTGTCCTTTTTATAATTGCTTTAAGATGAAACTGTGATTGTAGATTTAGATTGCAAGTTTTATTTAAAAAGGAATAAATTTTATCCCTGTTGAATTGTTCAAATATGAATGAGATAAATCTGAATCTGGTTCTAAAAACAAAGATGCATATCAGAATATTGAAGAAATTTGGCAAAAATAAAGAAATAGGCTTGGACCCTAGACCCGGACCCTAGACCCTACAGACCCTAAGGGTCTAGGTCTGGGTCCAATTTTCCTAGACCCGTAGGGTCCGGGTCTGGGTCCGCAACAAAAATTAGGGTCCGGGTCTAGGGTCCAGCTGGACCCGACCCAGACCCGACCCTTGCCCATCCATATCCGTAACAAAATAGATGTTACACTTTAATAATATACCTCTCACATTTATTATAAAAGTGTAACATCTATTTTGTTACGGAGGAAGTAAACAAAATCTTATCCTTTTGGAATCTAAATCCTTGATGAATAAGTAAACTCTAGATACAACAAACTTAGACACTAAACCCTTAAACCTTAAGCACGAATTTATCCTTGTTAAACCAGATTTTAATCCTTAAGTATCTATCTAATTAGTTAGTAAACGTGACTAAGTAAAACCCTAAACTTTTACTTAACCGACATAAGGTAAATAGATAGGATTAGAAGCCTAGTTCCATAAGGATAATACTTTATCTTTCTAAGTTCTTAGATAAAACAGAATGAGATATTCATTAAGATATTTTTGACTCAATCTTATCCTATAGACTTTAACAAATTTATCCTTAATTAACTAAGTCAATTTGATAAGATTTTATCATGTTTACTCACCCACATAAAATGATCATGTTCCACGTATCTTTATCTTTTCTTAACAACTCATTAATAAAAGATAAACCTACGTTTAAACACTTCATTTTATCAGACTTTCTCTAATTCCAACTTTTATTAAGACTTTGACAACTTATATAACTAGACGGACTATTGTTCCACTTGGAACTGACATACTCTGACTCTTGTTCCATACCGACTTCAGTTCTAACAAAGTTTCTTATAGTTATTCCAACCAAACTAAAGTGATCCAACATACTTACATGAATTCTAGAAAATTCATTCTTCATTTTTCTTGTCTTCATGTTGATCCTTCACTCTGAATCTGGAATTTGCTCTGATGTTGGTGTTCCTCCTGGAACTTACTCTAATGTTTGATACGCTCAAGTTATACGGTGTTTATATTATATTTTGGGTGCTTTTTGCTAAGGGTCTTGATCATAATTGTTAACGTTTGCGTTTTATTTAGCTCTTAGCGGAAGTTCGGAATTTTGTATATTAATTATAGTTAAAGTTGTAAGTTCCGAGCTCCTAGAAGCATTAGTGTTTGGAGCGACTCAAACATCGTTATACTTGCCAAGCGTCGCCACATGTTCCAATCAAGCATCGTCGCAAGCCGTAGCCGAGCATAGCACCAAGCCTATCGAGCAGCCAGCATCATCGCCCACTACCGCAAGCCTGCCCAGCAGCCTCGCCCAGCTCTCGCATGCGCGCTCGAAGCAACAGCCTCGCCCAGCTCTCGCGTGCGCGCTCGAAGCAGCAGCCTCGCCCAGCTCTCGCAGCTCGCACCTCGCGAGCTAGGTCGCACCTCGCGACCTGCTTGCTCGCGACTCGCGAGGTCCTTCGCACCTCGCGGCTTCCTTTGCCCAGCCAAGTTTGCGGTAGACAGAACACTCTTCGCACCTCGCGACCTGTACCGCACCTCGCAACCCCTAGGTCGGTGTAATTGTCGGCTGATTTTTATGCTTTAGTATAAATACCAAACTTGTTTTTGGGCCTAAGGGGGCAGCATCCACAAGGAGAGGGAGTCTCCAAAACTCCACTCTTCTCTTGTTGTCTTCTCTTTTTAGTTTTTATTTTCTAGTTTAGTTTTAGGAGATTTCAACTATGAGATTGGCTTATGCTATGCCGATTGTAGCTTGAACCGTTCTTGAACGAGATTAATATGGAGCTTCAAGCATTATTGTGAGATCTTTCCTCTCTATTTAGTTTCTTTGATTATGGTTTAATTTCTATGATTGCTTTCTATGATTTTTGCATAATTATGCTAGGAACGTTACTAGTTTGATTGTGTAATTAATCTAATGCTAGATTTAAGAATAGAATCGGATTGTTTTATTCTTTTATCAATTTGTAGCAAACTAGGGAGTAACTTAGATGCTGATCGTCTTGGTTATTTCTTGGGGAAATTGAATAAACTATTGAATGTTTATCGCTTGTATGACGTTAGCAGGTCTGTTGGTTCTCTGTGTTTATTGCTGCTATTGGATTGAACTTAGACGCTATCGGACTAGGTTATCCTTTAGTTAGGGTTTTATAGTCACGCTGATCGTGCTATTCAACTAAAGATAAGGAGAATGCGAGATTAATTCTCAACAATAGATAATTATGGAATTAATTAGAGTCGGGGTTCAATGATCGATAATGAATTGAAGTGGATGTTTATCGGATTCAAGATCTTTCCATATTGATTTCTCATTTTATTTAATTATGCTAGTTAGTTGTAGTTTAATTATAATCTACTTGAAACCCCCCCTTGTTATTAGGTTTCTCGGCCCTTAGCTTAATCTAGGTATTGAATCCCGCCAAGTATAAAACTCGTCCCTGTTTCCCTGTGGATACGACCCCTACTTCCATTATACTTGCTTAGTGTAAAAGAGAGTAGCAGAAATTTTATCTTTGGCCGGGTGCGGTGCACAACGACACATCCGCACCCACCAAATTTTGGCGCCGTTGCCGGGGAAACGGTGTTACTTGTTTGTATTTGACGTGATTTTTGGATGGTATTGCTTGTGCTCTTTGTTTTTGGTTGGCCACTCATATAAAGAATTCCCTTTTTGTTTTAGTTTCTAGTTTTCATCTTCCATTGAGCTCCATGTATTTCTCTTTTGTATTTTGGACAAGAAGCATGAAACTTGTTGCTTAAACTCTCTTGGGAATGGTTGATTGAAGCTTTTGACGGTTTATTGTAAGATTTACTCTTTCTCATACTCTATAACTTGGTTATTGTCAAGCTTTACACATTTATATTAATGGTCATGACTTGGATTAGCTAGGAGTACTACTAGTTGATGTTTGTTGTTGACTTAATGCTAGGTTTTGGATATAATCTGATGTTATATGCTCAACCATGATGTAGTAAGCTAGGTACTAACGATGCATTGCAAGAGTTCTTCTCAATTAATTTTGCAGGTACTTGAAGTGGAGATTGACATGGAACCACCATTGTCACACATGGAGCACAACCCAATGATTAAGCTTAAGGTACTAAGTCGAGCTCACGACTTTAAACAACAGCGCTTCTCGGGAGGCAACCCGAGACCCCTCTTATTTTCTTTCTTTTCCTTTATTTCTCATCAAATTTCCACCACCACAACAAATTTTCTTTCACCCACCGCCCACCCACTAAAAAGATCCACAACCAATCTTAATCCACTTGGAACCAAAATCCACAAAAGAAAACCCGTTGGGAGGAGTTCAATAGCTAGGAGTTGGTAACACTAGAGGGTTGAGATTGTTAATGTATCTTTTCGATCTTTAAAGCTAGGTGCAAATCTCAAAAATTTAAACAAAAATTTGAATGTGCCATTTGTTTGAGTGATTCGAGGGAGAGGGTTGTGAATTGAGTTATGAGATTTGAGTTGGTGTTGTTAAGAAATTTGATTTTGACGGATTGTTTGTCATGAGTTTTGAGCATTCGATCTTCGATTTACCCGATTTTCAAATTTCCCCCCCATTTTCAGTTTACTTTTTCTTCTAATTGTCGTCACATTGAGGACAATGTGTAGTTTAAGTAGGGGGAGGGTATTCTCATTCTCATGTATCTATGTTGTATATATTACTTTTAATTTGAAATGAAAAATGAAAAAAAAAATTAAATAAAAAAAAAAAAATGATGATGAAGTGAATCCCGCTGAGTTGAAAACCCGCAAGGGCGGGCGACTCGGGAAAAATTGGGGGCTCGGATAGGTCGAAAACCCGGAAGGGCGGCCTATGCAAAAAAGGGATAGTTGAGCGGGTGAGTTTTGTGAGCCGAAAAAAAGAAGAGAGATGAAAAAAAAAATGTGAGAAGCTAGGATGAAAACCCGAAAAGGCCCCTAGGCAAAATGAGAGATTAAGAGAGAATTATACACTTTGAAAACTCATTTGCCGGAGATGGTGTCATAAGGTGGAAAGCGTTTTCGGGTAAGGTTGGTGAATTCATCCTTGATTTTGTGAAGATTTATTTTGGCTTTCACATTCTTTTGGTTGATTGTTTGTTTTTGGGAGTAAGCATGGAATTTATCCCGTTTTGTCTTTGTTCCATGGCTTGCTATTCTAAGTTGGTTGTACTAGTAGTAGTAGTTTTAGATCATCTTTTGGAGGTTTGGGAGAGCTGATAGTTTAGTGTGTCATGAGCTGACATTTTTATGTTTGTTGGCGTTGCTGGTTATTGTTGTTGTTACGTCTTTATATATTTCAAGTGAGCTTGAATCTAAGTGTGGGGGAATCATCGTCCCTTACGTTTAGGTTTTGAGCGGATGTTGTTAAGATGTGATGATGATGATGTAGTTGATGGAGAGTGTAGGTTGGTGTCGATAGCTTGGGTGATGATTTAATTGGTATTTCTCATTTTTGAGTTTACTCGAGGTCGAGTAAAGTTCAAGTGTGGGGGTATTTGATACGCTCAAGTTATACGGTGTTTATATTATATTTTGGGTGCTTTTTGCTAAGGGTCTTGATCATAATTGTTAACGTTTGCGTTTTATTTAGCTCTTAGCGGAAGTTCGGAATTTTGTATATTAATTATAGTTAAAGTTGTAAGTTCCGAGCTCCTAGAAGCATTAGTGTTTGGAACGACTCAAACATCGTTATACTTGCCAAGCGTCGCCACATGTTCCAATCAAGCATCGCCGCAAGCTGTAGCCGAGCATAGCACCAAGCCTATCGGCGGCCCAGCATCATCGCCCACTACCGCAAGCTCGCTTTGCCCGGCCTCGCCCCGGCTCTCGCGTGCGCGCTCAAAGCAGCAGCCTCGCCCAGCTCTCGCGTGCGCGCTCGAAGCAGCAGCCTCGCCCAGCTCTCGCAGCTCGCACCTCGTGAGCTAGGTCGCACCTCGCGACCTGCTTGCTCGCGACTCGCGAGGTCCTTCGCACCTCGCGACTTCCTTTGCCCAGCCAAGTTTGCGGTAGACAGAACACTCTTCGCACCTCGCGACCTGTACCGCACCTCGCAACCCCTAGGTCGGTGTAATTGTCGGCTGATTTTTATGCTTTAGTATAAATACCAAACTTGTTTTTGGGCCTAAGGGGGCAGCAGCCACAAGGAGAGGGAGTCTCCAAAACTCCACTCTTCTCTTGTTGTCTTCTCTTTTTAGTTTCTATTTTCTAGTTTAGTTTTAGGAGATTTCAACTATGGGATTGGCTTATGCTATGCCGATTGTAGCTTGAACCGTTCTTGAACGAGATTAATATGGAGCTTCAAGCATTATTGTGAGATCTTTCCTGTCTATTTAGTTTCTTTGATTATGGTTTAATTTCTATGATTGCTTTCTATGATTTTTGCATAATTATGCTAGGAACGTTACTAGTTTGATTGTGTAATTAATCTAATGCTAGATTTAAGAATAGAATCGGATTGTTTTATTCTTTTATCAATTTGTAGCAAACTAGGGAGTAACTTAGATGCTGATCGTCTTGGTTATTTCTTGGGGAAATTGAATCAACTATTGAATGTTTATCGCTTGTATGACGTTAGCGGTGTGTTGGTTCTCTCGTGTTTATTCTTTGCTATTGGATTGAACTTAGACGCTATCGGACTAGGTTATCCTTTAGTTAGGGTTTTATAGTCACGCTGATCGTGCTATTCAACTAAGGATAAGGAGAATGCGAGATTAATTCTCAACAATAGATAATTATGGAATTAATTAGAGTCGGGGTTCAATGATCGATAATGAATTGAAGTGGATGTTTATCGGATTCAAGATCTTTCCATATTGATTTCTCATTTTATTTAATTATGCTAGTTAGTTGTAGTTTAATTATAATCTACTTGAAACCCCCCCTTGTTATTAGGTTTCTCGGCCCTTAGCTTAATCTAGGTATTGAATCACGCTAAGTATAAAACTCGTCCATGTTTCCCTGTGGATACGACCCCTACTTCCATTATACTTGCTTAGTGTAAAAGAGAGTAGGAGAAATTTTATCTTTGGCCGGGTGCGGTGCACAACGATACATCCGCACCCACCAATGTTCCTTCTGGAACATGCTCTGTAACTTCAACTCTGAAGCTTCTCTTTGTGATGTTCCAACTCTGAAACTTATTGCTTGAACCTCTTTAGAACTTTGTCTTCTGTTCAGCTTTTTTCCTGCGCGCTTTGGAACTGCTTGAATATCTATGAAGTTCCCTTAAGTATTTCCTTCTCTGGAACTCCTTGATGCTTCTCATTGTTCCTTGATTAGAAGTATCACTCGATCATTCTTCCCATGGAATGTCATGATCTTGAACACATAGGAACTTCAAGATCTACCTAGTTCATGTCTAGGAACTTACTATATTATCATTGTATACTTCTTCATAATGGCTCACCTCAACTATGCTTCATACTTGATGTCTTATGGAAATTCTTCCAATGTTGTTCCTTGGCATTATCAATATGTCCTTAATGACTTGTTCATGCACATCTCAATACACATGTTAGATAATCATCATTTGTTTATTATCATCAAAACCTAACATAACTCAACAGTTTAGCCAGAAGGGCCTCGTTAAATGACTCTAAATGTCGGAACACCAACCCCCCCCAATTTCCTTCGGCTTACATAGATTATGCTAAGCTACCCAATGAAATTTTCTTTCCTCTCCTTTTGAACCCCACCAAAATCTTGAAATCATGGATTGGATATTAAAGCAAACTGACGAAGAAATTTTAAAAATACTGATAATGTAGGTAGGGATTAGGGCTGTTCATAATGATCCGATTCGGTCGATCCGATCCGATTTTTTGAGTTTCGGATATTTCGTATCGGATATCCGAAAAATATCGGATCGGATACGGATCACGATATTTATATTTTCGGATATCCGAAATATCCGTTTTTTTTAAATATAAGTTTTTATTTAAAAAAAATATCCTAAACAATAAAGCTTTATGTTTAAACTTCAATGCTCAAGACTCAAGTGTTCATTCTAAACCCTGAGTAGAAACGCCGCTTCTCAACTCTCTCCACACCTGTGAGGCTGCCAGATGCCAACAGCCCACCACAGGCAAGTCGCAACCACCAACCGGCGACAACTCAGCCACGACGCTAGACCACTTCTTTTCTTCTCCGCGGCGCGAATGATTTCTTCTTTGTTTTGAATGCTCAGCGAAGAAAAAAGACGAGTAAACAAAATTCCCATTTGAAATTTAAGGTTCAGTGCATCAAATGGGAATAGATCAAGATGATGTAAGATCTAAAGAAGTTGTAGAATTTAGTTTTGGTATGTTATCTTCTTCTGACTGCAAAAAAAAAAAAACCATAAGTATAAAGGAAAAAAAAATATTAGAGAAGATAAAAAGTTGAAGGCAAAAATCAACCTTTGCTAGTTTGATTTCAACTTTTTCGTTTTTTTATTTATGCAAGTTACTTCTTCTTAGTTTTGTTGTTTCGTTTTTTTATTTCTTCTTCTTTGTTTTAATGCTCAGCGATTGAAATCTGATTTTAATTGTTCTATCTTTTAACATATTGCATCCTACTATGACTATTGAGTGATGCATATTGCATCCTACTACCTAATGTCAAGTAATGTCAAGTCTGCCATATGCATTGAGTATAACATTTTGTGAGTTGTTGTAGCTGTTGGGCCAACAATATAAGGCCCAAATATGTAAGAAAAAACTGCTATGAAAAATCTTAAAACGAGTAAATTCAAGTGATAAAAAATTTCGGATATCCGGTTATCCGATCCGAAAAATCCGGATATCCGAAAATCGGATATCCGATTTTTTTCGGATCGGATTCGGATCGCAATTTTGCCGATCCGAAAAGTTCGGATATCCGGAAGTTTCGGATCGGATCAGATCGGATATCCGAAATGAACAGATTGGGCCACTGCCTTAATGAGCACCTCCCTACTTGCAAAAGAAAACAGTTTCTCTTTTCATCCTTTCAATTTTCTCCATATTCTTTCCTTGATCAGATAAAAAATTTGCTTTTTAGACTGTCCATTTACAGCAGGTAAACCAAGATATTTAGAAGGGACATCCACCACATTAACACCTAAATTATTGGTAATTAAACCCTTTAATTCATCCGACACACGGGAACTAAAAGCTACTTGAGCTTTTTCAAAATTAACGACTTGACCCGACATATCACCACACTTTCAAGATTTTTCTAATAGTTTCCCCCTCCCTTGCATTGGCTCTACAGAATAAGATACTATCGTCCACAAATAGCAGATGATTAACCCAGGGACCATTTCTATTTTCTAGCCACCTTAACCCCATGCAGTTCATTCATATCCACACTTCTAGAAATTAACCAAGACAAAGCTTCCGCACAAAGAATAAATAAGTAGGGAGATAGAGGGTCTCCCTGACACAATCCCCTTTCAGAGTAAAAAAAGATCAAAATCCACCCCATTAACCTATACAACAAAATTAACTATCCTAACAAAATTCATCACCAAACCAATCCATTTGTCGGCAAAACCTAAGTTCTTCATGACAAATTCCAAAAAGCTCGCACTCAACACGATCGTACGCTTTACTCATGTCCAACTTCAAAGCAAAAAGGCCATTTTTTCTATACTTGTGATTTTAAGATAATGGAAAATTTCAAAAGCCACTAACACATTGTCTAGAATTAAATGACCAGGGACAAAAGCACTTTGTTTAATCGACACCATGAAAGGAAGAAAACACTTTAACCTATTGGCTAGAACTTTGGAATCTAATTTATAAATTACATTACCAAGAGAAATGGGCCTGAAATCTGACATATTAATAGGGAGCTTAACTTTAGGGATGCACTAGTACAAAATACCCTATGTGCTCCGGTTTTTTAAGGCCTATGTCTTTGTGGATTTGGCCCGCAAGACATAGAAAATCACCATATGCTGCCAATCGCAACACATAGTATTTTTTTTGTTGTTAGAAAACTCACTTTGTGCTGTGGTTTTTTAGGAAAACTGTAGCACATAACTGATTATGTGCTCCGGTCGTAATAAAAAAACCATAGCACAAAGTGCTGATCTTTTTTAATAATAAAAGTACAACAATCATGTGCTACAGTTTACTGTACAACCTCATCACATGTACAGTAAAAATAATAAAAAAATTTTGGCTTTTTTTGTAAATTACTAAAGTAAGAGTTCAAATACATACGAAAATTATGAATTATGTTTCTTTGCAACATGAAACACAATACTATCATTATTGCCCTAAGATCTACCATAACATCCAAATTAACGAACAGCAGCAGCAGCCAAATTAACGAACAACAGCAGCAGCAGCGGCACGTAAAAGGTTGCTTTGTACCATTCGATGGATGAATTAGTTGCCTCCTTTTCCTGTGCAAATATAACCAGAAATCTTTAATTGAAGATTTTAATACACAATGTAAGCCATTAAGTAAAGTCAACCAGGTACATCAAGCATCACTTCACCAGGATGAACTAGCATAAAGACCTGAATCTTTTATGGCTGAAATCTGAAGCTAGCAACAAGGCTATTTATTATATAAACATTATTAATAAACTACAGCGAACATACCACCTAGATCTAACTCATCAATCCTATTTTGTTATGGATGGCAGAAAATTTGCTTTAGTACAAAACACATGAGCATTGATTGACATGGGTGATTGTAAAAAATGACTTTATAGTTCATTACTTCACTGCCATGATTGACACATTATCTGAAAAGTGTAATGTATAGCATACCAAACATGTCCAAGCCATATATGAAGGTCCTGATGTAATCACAAAATGGCCATACATCTAATTAACCTTGCTGCAAATCAGTTCACTAACTAAACTCCATTCTTCCAATTTTAAACTAATATTTGAAAACACAAACAATATTAGGTGATTAAAACTGTTTCATTGTCTTGTTAAACTAGTTTTAAATTCAAAGGCATTGACTGCAAGGGAAAAATGCTAAAAGCAAAGGCTGTTCATTGCTTTACAGACTTGCAGGGAAAAAAAAATCACTTAAGTGCAGCGAGCAAGATCTCTCTTTAAAGACAAAGAACAAGTGACTGCCACATTCCAATCACCTCATATAAATACAACTTCAACAACATCAACAACAACAATAAAGAAGATAAGATCAGGTATAAAACAAAATAGTATAAGTAGGGCATGAAAGAAATCGTGCTTACTAGAGCATCAAAAATTTCCTCTACTGTGTCATGGCTAAAACATTTAATTAGTCAATACATATAAATAAAGTTCACTAGTACAACAAACTACTACTATACAAGAGAAGTATTTCATAATTTTGTTTTTTAGAAGGTATGATGAGTCTGAAATTGGGAATTAACTAACCTTAGGAGGCAAAATGACCTAAAGAAATTTGCTTATTGTCAATTACACAATAAACATAACACCTGAATATGAGCATGAATTTCATTTTAGAGGCAGTTGAGCATAAAAATTTCACTTCTTATAAATTCCACACTGCACATTCCAGAGTGTTTTTTAAAACAAAAGTACATTTGGGTAGGTCATAAGTGGACCATTAACTGCGACAAACGTTACAGCCAGCTCAAATATCGACCTTTCAAGCCAGTAAATTAAACGTTTGAATCAAACACCCGCAACACCCAAAAATAATGCTAAAACTTCATCCTAATTGAACAAAAAGTATGTATAACTCCAAAAGACCACTAATTATCAATATAGAACCTAAATTCCAACTCAACTAATCATAAGTAATGAAAACACAGAAAATATTCATAATTTATACTCATATCCTAGCCTTCATATTTCACTTATTCCACAAAAATATTTACTTATTCTCATTTTTTCAAGTCCACAATGAAGGAATATGTCCTTAGACATCCCGACAATTACTAAATATATATAGGAATAATATTGTGAAGATAATAAAGTTAATTATTTTAGTAATCTTATTTTCTTGCTAGAGAATAAATATGATTAATAGGACAATATTGATTGGGCCTATAACTAAAATATATTAATCCAATGAGGTCACACATTGTAGCACAAGTTGGACAAAGCAATCCAAATCCATTTAGGATTAGGGTTGGGCCGGTCTAAAGGGGAATAGGAGGAGAATTAGTTCTCCTAACTAACCTATGACTCTTCTATTATATATAGGATATAATATTAGAGTTTAGGTGATCAATTCATTAATCAGTTTCTTTTCACAAGAGAGAGAGAATTGAAACCCAAAATCTATTCCCTGAAAACCGGCGCCTATACCACCAAAAGCAAGGGATCTTTTCTCTTCAGTTCTAGCGAGACGTTGGTGTTCAAGCGGTGCTCGTGGATCGATTAGAGGAGCAACACTTGGGGCTCTCGGATCTTCAAAGCTTGCATACAATAGGGAAATCACGCTACAAAGGTTTGATATTTAATCCCTATTGAATGATTCATATGTTTGATTATGTCTGCGATCCTATGATAGATGTTAGGAAATTGTTTCCTGAAATTCCGCTATATGCATCTATATATTCCTACAGTGGTATCAGTTTTGCCTAATTCATAATATTCATATGATCATATAATCATATAATTGTATGCAAAGTTATTATTTTTATTCAATTAAGGGAGGATTTATTTATGGCTTGAATTTGCATAATTGATATTTGATATTAATTTATTGGAAATTGTAAATAATTGATTTATTAGTGATTTATGCTCAAATAATTTTTAAAGGTCCGAATTTTTTATATTATGGACGAAATACATTGTTTAATTCACTCCAAAATTTTCGGAATTTTATAAATATATTTGTTAGATTTAAAATTGTTTAATGTATAATTTGATTAATCATTGAAATAATTTGTTAACAATTAAAAGATTTGATTTTTTCCTTGTTAAATAAATATAATATTCATCACCAACATAGATCTTGAATAATATGATGGCTGAAAATAATTTGATTATTTTTCCCACTAATTTCGGATTATTATCATATTATTTGTGAATTTTGGTTAAATTTTATGTTTAATTTGATTATTCATAAATTTTAAGGATAAAAATTAAAATATTTGATTTTATTTGTTGTGATAATTCTGTAGATCACCCTAAAAATTATTTTCGAATTTTTCAGAATTTAATTGTTGATTTTCTGAATTTTTTGGATAATATTTGATTTCTTGCCCTAAATTTTGAATTCTTGTTGGATTTAATGTTAATAAAGATTATACATTGAAATATAATCTCAATAAACTTAAAATTTGTTTAAGATTTGTTGATTGATTCAAAATTTTTACCATAATTTTCGGATTATTATAACCTAATTAAATCCTAAATCTTTAAATAATTGTTAATTAAAGATTAATTGCAATTTTTTGTAAATTGTTACAAAATTGACAAGGGTTGCCAACCATGGCTGGGTGGCCCCACCAGTGACGGTGGAACCACGGTGGTTGGCGGGTAGGAACCGGAAGTGGCGAGACGGGGCGGCGGCGCGACGCTAGCGGCAGCCACACGAGAAGAGCACGTTCGACGTGCGTTGCTTGTGCTGCTGCCGACGTCTACTGAAAATCGCGACATCGGCTGGCCGGCGGCCTTAGGCTGCGAGCTGGTGTCGTGACCGCTGGAGGAAACCAGCGAGTCTTGGTGTGCGGTGATGTGTGTGGTGCTGCGTTTTTTGGTGCAGCGTGTTCTTGGTTGGCTTTGGCAGCGGCCTTGAGCTTTGGTCAACAAGTCAACCTTCAATATTAAAAAAAAAAAAAAAAATTGTTTTGGAAACAAAAATATGATTTACTTCTTTGAGCATAAATCCAAGATTTCCTTTAATGCAAATTGAGATTAATAAAGATTATTCTAGCCATATTTAAATAAGTAATTGAATGAAAATAATAAAGTTTCCTAAATAATTTCTAGCTTAAATTTGTTAAGTTTTATAATTATTATGGAAAAGTTGATTTGCTTATTAATAGTTAATAAGTAAATAGTTTGTGTTTGTTTAATTTGATATTATAAATGCGTGGATGTTTAATGTAATATGTATGATATTATATGTTGCATGTTATGACTAGTATGACCCAAATTAGGATAGTAAATACGATCTGCGAATCGTTATATTTGAATGTAAATTAAATACGATCTGCGAATCGTTTGTATCTTTGTAACTTTAAATTTTCGTTATTATTTACTTAAAATTATGTAATCAAGCATGAGGATCCAAGGAGTTTCAAGGATGGTGATCCATGGAGATTCAAGGGAGGATTCATGAAGATTAGTTATTTTCCTAAGTATAGGGGCCATACTAGATCATTTAATTATTGCTTTATTAAAATCTTGCATTTATTTTGTTTAAATGCTTGCTTCTAAGTTTGTTTTGTGGTTAATTGATTCATGTGTTCACTATTAATTGACCATATTAGTAAACTTAGGTCCCCAAAAGTAATATTGAGTTTATCTGCTTTCCCAAACAACACCTATAAAGCCTTAGATCATGAGTAATAGGTTCTGCCAAAGCAGGGTGTTGCTCATAGTTCCGGGGATAGTAGGGTGGGTTTTTGAAACTTACATGTTAATGTTTGGTTTAACTCAACAAAATCAGCAAAAGACAAAGTTTTGGGTTTTGAAGCTAAGAGATAGGAGTAAACAAGGAGTTGTTAACCTGTCTACCAAGAATTATAATTAGTTATAATTAGTAAAGTGTTTACTTACCTCAACTACTATAAATTAAAGGCAGGGCCAAAGTCCGTTTGATTGTAGTGGGAGGGGATCTTGGTTATTTCTTTATTCAATAGGGGACTTTCATTTTGAATAAAGGGTAGTAGTAATTAAAATTTGTTTAATTATTGCTTTCTTGATAAACATTGATTGAATCTTGCTTTATTATTCATTTGTTGTAGTTATCATGTACGGTTCAAACAACAACAACCACCCAGGTTTTAATTTGCGCTATTTACTCGAAAAGGATAAACTAAATGCACATAACTTCCTAGAATGGAAATGGTTTGTAAGAATCGTTCTCGAGGCGAAGGAAGGGAAAGTGTTCTTGATAATCCTCTCCCTGAACCCCCGCGGAAAATGCAACTACAGCTGAACGGAGAACAAGGCAAACCTTAGAGGCTAATTCTTTGCAAGTAACATGTTTGATGCTTGCTTGCATGGAACCAGACTTTCAAAAGCGTTTTAATGGTCTGGATGCTTACTCCATCCTCCAGCAGCTGAAAACTATGTTTCAGAAGAATGCTAGGTTGGAGAGGTTTGAAGCTCACTGTAAGCTGCTGGAGTGCAAGTTGGGCAAAGGAAAACCCGTTGGTTAGCATGTGTTCAATATGATTGGACATTTTCAGATCATGGAAAAATTGGGCTTCCCTTACCCTCCAGAACTGGCAACTGATATTGTGATCAAATCCTTGCCTGAAAATTTTCAAAACTTTCAGTTGAATTTTTACATGCAGGGAGGGGATGCTACCTTGCAAGAGCTGCATGGTATGCTAACTCAGGCTGAAAGGAGCTTGCCTGCTGAACCTGAACATAAGGATGTTCTTATAATTAGGAAGGGCAAGCAATTCAAGAAGAAAGGGGCTCCTAATAAGAAGAACAAGGGTAAGGTAGTTGCCACTGATGATACTTCTAAGCCACAAACCACTCCTGATGTGTCGTATTTTTATATAGTTTTTAGGTGCATTTAGGTTGCATTATAGGAGCATTTAGATGCATTGTAGTTCATAATTGCATACTATTACTTAATCTACGAAATATTACTCCTTTTGTGTGTTTTTTGTGTTCTTTGATTAATTTCAGGAATTGGGAACATACTTGGAGTATTATTAGACAAGCTTGAGTACTTAGGAGCAATTGGGAGCAAGTTACATTGATAAGGATCATTATGAACATCTTTGAGTGCAATTTGGAGCTAAAATGAAGTTGGAATTTAATATAAGAATTATGGAAATCGAGTCATGTTCACTCTTTTGTCCATAACTTTTTACTCGATGCTTATATTGGGTTGATTCCAGCGGCATTGGAAAGTAGGCTTGAAGAGCTTTCCAACGATAGGTTGCACGGCCCAAGGCGAGTTGTATTCTGAGAGATATGGGCTTCGCAAGTTGACCCAGTCTGCCAGGAACCTCTTACGCGCACGCGGTTTTGATAATTTCAGCCATTTAATGATTTATTTGGTTTCCTTATCTTGTAAATTGGTTTCCTACTAGTATTAGGAGTGATAACTATATATTAGGGGTTTTCTAATTAGAGGAGATCTAACATCTATTACTCACTTTTCAATATCACGTTATTTTGTTTCTCTAGTTTTCTCTCTAGTTTTGTGCCCTAGTTTGTTTCTATTGCTACTTTGGAGATTCAAGATTCAAGCTTTCATATTCATCTTCAATTCAATAAGTTTTATTCTCTCTTTTTCTCTTTATTATTATTTTAACGGTTTTTTCACCATATACCCCCGACAAATTAAAAAATTCACCATATACCCTCAATGTTCCAAAAATTCACCATATACCCTTGAGTTTTCGAAAACGTTCATGAAATGCCCTTTTTCTAACTTTCGTTAACTCTCCGTTAGCTTTATTTACGATTTTGCCATTACTAACCCTAAATCCTAATTCTAATCTAACCCTAACCCTAATCTAACCCTTACCCTTACCCTAATCCTAAACCTAAACCCTTACCCTTACACTAAACCCTAACCCACCCATCCCACCACCCCTCCACCCCCAACCCCAACCCCCCACCCCTCCCCCTCCCTCCACCGCCGCATCCCCTCTCCCTTCCACCGCCGCATCCCCCCTCCCCTCCCTCTCCCCTCCGCTGACCCTCCCCCATCTCTCCCGCATGACCCCGCAACCCGCGTAGCCAGAAATTTGAAACCCCCACCCTCTCCTCATCCCCTCCACGCCGCATCCCCCTACCCCCTCCCCTCCACCCCGGCCATAGCCAGCCAAGCTTCCCCACCCTTTCCCCCCAGACACCCCATGCCCCTCCTCATTCCCCTCCCCCTTGACCCTATCCCCACCCCTTGCGGCCCAGAAGCCCCTTCCCCCCCTCGCAACCCCCCTCTCCGCACGGCTCTCCTCCCCCTCCCTCGCGAAAATCTGTGCGGCGGCGGCAGGGTTATGATGTTCGAACAGAACCCCTCCCTGCAACCTCCTTCTTGCCGAAAAAATCGAAAGTGGCGCGAGAAAGTCGGAGAATTTTCGAATTTTTGAATTTCGAACAGAGTTCTTTGGGTGATGAACAAGTCACCTTTGCGTGTTGATGGGTGATGAATAAGTGGCACGAGAAAGTCGGCGAATTTTCGAAATTACGGATGCGGGGAGGGGGAGGGGTCTTTGGGGGTGGGGGAAAGGGAGAGGGTCTTTTGGGGTGGGGTGGGGAAATCGACGGGGAGAGGGGAGGGGGTGGGGTTAGGGGAATTCGACTGGGAGAGGGGAAGGGTGGGGTTGGGGGAATTCGACGAGGAGGCGGTGGGGTAATCGACGGAGAGGGGGGGTGGGGAATCGACGGGGAGGGGAAGGGAGTGGGGGAATCGACGGGGAGGGGGTGGGGGCCGGAGCCGGGTGGAGTAGAGGGGGGGGGGTGGGGGGCCGGGCTAGGGTGGAGGGATGGGGGGGGGGGGTGGGGGGTTGGGTCTGGGGTGGAGGGGCTGGGTTAGATTAGGGTTTAGATTAGGGTTAGGGTAAGGGTTAGGGTTAGATTAGGGTTAGGGTTAGATTAGAATTAGGGTTAGGGCTTAATGATGGCAAAATCGTAAATAAAGCTAACGGTGAGTTAACGGAAGTTAGAAAAAGGGCAGTTGGTGAACGTTTTCAAAAACTCAAGGGTATATGGTGAATTTTTGAAACATTGAGGGTATATGGTGAATTTTTTAATTTGTCGGGGGTATATGGTGAAAAAACCGTTATTTTAATTATGTTTTCCATTATATTTATTGCTTTTATTGCCATGATTAGTGAGTAGTCTTTTTATCTAGGATTAAGTCGAGCCCTAGTATGGATTGATCATGTAAATTATTCTCCAATTCCCATGTTATTGAATTATATGTTTAGGGTTTGATAAGATTGTTGTTATTGTCAATTGTGCATCTTGATTTATCCCTAGTTTTATATTATCAACGAAAGTTGGAGTTGAGATTAGGAATATTTATTTGATGTTAAATTGTTATTTTATTAATTGAGTTCATCAACGAAAGTTGGGTCTTAATTTAGATAATCTTATTATTGATTTGAATTCTCCCATGAAAATAGGTGAGAACTAGAATTGGGAATTATTTGACATTGGTTCTTAATGCTTCTAATTATGTGTGTAAGCCATGAAAATAGGAGACATACATGTTAGTTAGGCCTTTTGCTATCACGAAAGTGAGCTCTAGGTATTGAGGAATGGCCGAGTATTTAGTTTCGGTTCGCGGTTTGTGCTTTATTGCGAGTCATAAGGGAATGTCAATCTCGCCTAAGCTATGATTGAATAACTGGGATGTGAGTTATATTTTGATCAATTCATATTAGTGGTGATACTTAATCTTAGTGTTTTAATTGTCATATTTTGTTAATAGTTTATAGATTCTTCTGGATATTTGGAATGTGTAGCTATTTCATAGTCTAGAGTCAACTAGTGTTTAATCTTGCACCTCCCTGAGTTCGACCCGTATGTGCTACGACACCGTACACTTGCGGTATTAAAATAAAAACCCTAAGAAGTTTTTGGCGCCGTTGCCGGGGAGGTAACGGATTAGAATTAGTCTGATTATAGATTTAATAGACTACATTGTGTATATTTTTATTTTTCTTTTATAAATAACTCTTTTTTCTACTTTTGTAAATATCTTCTTTTTCACTATTCATGGAGTCATATTATCACTATAATGGGGACGATTTTATTGATAGGGCCAATGGTTATAATTATTTGGAATCTCATGTTTCTCTCTTTGATACATCGTGTCAATATACTTCCAATTTTTGCATGAATTCTAATCAATTACCTGATATGTGTTGTGATCCCCATATACATGCTAGTAATTCTAGAGCAGTTTTCTATTTTCCTCAATATAAGAATGAATTGTTTTGGAAATACTATCGTAGGCTTGGAGACTTTATTGGTCCTAATCACGAATATGAACAATGGGATATGTGCCAAGTGATTTATGAGGGTTTAAATGATGAAAGTAGACGGTGTTTGAGTCTATGTCTAATGGACAATTTCTATCCCAATCCCCTGATTATTGTTGGGATCTAATCGAGTGGTTGGCTAAGAATAATTATGAGTGGGATATGTCATTATCTGCTAGACCAGTCCAGGAAAATTCCTCCACTCTTTCACCTCAAAGCTACATTACAACACCTCCATATAGTTCTAATTGTCACTCTACTTTTCATGATATTCCTTTATGTGATGTGACATTAGTAAATGATTTTGACCCCTCTCCCCAATATGATTGTCAATCTGCTCGGAGTTATAGTTTCCACCCATATATTTATGATGATGATGATGATGATGATGAGGGTTGGAAAGAACTTGAAAATTATGGGGATGATTATCAAATCACGGGGAAGATCGATGTAAAGGATGTTTTGAGTGAGGAACAACCCTTGATTAAAAATCCTTCATTGGAGAAGTCTATAGATGAGAGTGAAGTTATTCATGAGTCTTTGTCGGTTCCACCAACTGTTTTTGAGTCTCATGTTCCTTTCCCTCAAAAACTTGACCTTATTCCTTCTTCCCCTATATTATACCCCCCACCATTCTCTATTTCCCCCAATATGAATGACTCTTATGACCATATAATTGATGTACAGTTAGTGTTTATCTCTCCTTTTGAGTCTTGTAAAACGACTAACGACTTTTCTTTTTCTTACACTTGTAAAAGTCACTTCTCCTTTGATTTTTCTTTGTCTAGGTTTAATAGATTTTTAGGACTAGTGTATTTCCTCTTTCCTTTTCACTCTTACATAATAAGCTCTGAGATGTTTACAGGGACATATGATAAGCTTCTTAGAGCGTTGAAGTGTTCTGCATTAGTCAACTGATTTTACATGGTTGTGCGGGACCTTTATAAATTTACGCTTTTCGGGAGGCAACCCGAGTTTACCTTTTTTCTTCATTTTCTTTGTTTTTTCTTTTTTGTGTGATTTTAATTACATTGATGTTTTTGTGTTTGTTTTTGGTGTGCTTATAGGTTTATAAAAAAAAAAAAAAATTGTTCGTAGAAAAGAAGTTGGAAGAAGAGCAACAAAAAGACGAGTCGCGGTACAATGGCTTTGCTCGCGGACAAATGCCGAGAGCATACCGCGACTCGCGGTAAATACCGCGACCCGCGGTATTGGAGATTGAAAGTTCTAAACTGCTTCAACATGGATACCAGTATACCACTGCTCGTATAGTACATCGCACTACCGCCACTGAACAGAATCCCAACCCGCAGCGAACCTTCCTCCTTCGCGCACACACCACTCACCAGCACCGTTTCCGACCACCCAAAACCCTCACCAGCACCGCAGCCACCCAGCGCACTTCCCCTCTCCTGTTTCCTCCTCGCCCGCTCTTCTTTCGTCCACCTCCCACCTGCAGCCATCATCACCGCATCTCTTACGGTCGCACCACCATTACCCGGTGGCATGACCCCCATCATCCACCAACCAATACCCCCATCACAACCAAGCACCAAGCCCCAACCCCATCCGCTCACTATCCCAACCCGCACAGCACTGCCGACCACCGTCGGCTGCGGAGCCTCTCTCCGATGCTGTCTCCACCCACACTTTCTCCCCACCGCACCTCCTCTTCGTGTTCCTCTTCTATCTTATCGTTCTGTTCTCTGCCTCCTTTTTCATTCTTATTTCTTATTTTTCTTTTCTTTCTGTTTTTTCATACTCTGATTCTCTATTTCTCTTTTTCCTTTCTTTCTTTTCTTTTCTTTTCTTTTCTTTTTCTTTTCTTTTTTTTATTACTTTTACTTTTGACCACCTAATTTCAATTTCTTTTCCTTTTTCTCTAATTTCTCTAATTTTTCTAATTGATGGATGTTATAGGATTCGTACAAGTTGGCTACAAATTGATTCAAGTTGGTCTTCAAGAAGCATAACAATGTTGATTTTTGCGCTTACTCAACTCTTTTTCCCATTAGATTGGGTAGTAAGCTTCTTTACTCTATATTGTTCGTACTCTTGATAAGATTTTCTCTGTTTTTGCTTGGATTTTTGTTTGTGACGCCATACTTGTTTTCTTGTGACTCTATTAATTAACTCCTTTCACTGTTGGGATTTGTGTGCGGCGATAGTGGTGGATTGTGGTGTTTGCAGGAGTGATTCGGTGATTCGGTGATTGATGGATTTCATTAGTGTTTCTTCTCTAATCTTGTTTATTGCGGTGAGGACACTGCAAATTTTAGCTTGGGGGAGGACTATTCTATCATTTACTGCTTTCTAGTGTAGTTTTTATTGCTTTCTTAGGTTGTTGCACGGTTTGTACTGCTCATTAGGAGTGGGAGTTTACGTGTAACCAAAAAAATTGTACTGCTTTCTTAGTCGCATCAGCATATTAGACTTCATCTCATCTTAGTTGCATCTATGGGACTATTGCTAGCACTATTTGAGAACCTTGTTGATATCCTTACTACGGTCTTAAGCGTAATCCATCTCATTCATGATTCTTCATAGCATAATTGTATTGCGATTGATTGCTTGTGGTAAGATTGGTTGATCTCTCTCTGGCTTGATTTAACCTTACTGTTTAGACATCTATACCCAAGTGAGCTTTTGTGCCTATAAACAGACGTATATGTGTCAGTTATGTTCTTTCATGTGTGATTAGTTCCTCATTGTTGCATGGATCTTGACTTTGACTTGGTACTCTTTGACACTTGACTTTATAAGCATTTGGATATGATTGAGGCGTTCTTTTCATTGTTCTGAGCTTTCAGTTATATTTTCTTTTCATATATATTATCCTTTCTCTAGCCCCGCTGAGCCTTTCATGACTTTGTTCTGAATCAATCTACATTACAAGCCTCTAGCCTTTTATGATTTCTCTACCCAAGCCTTGCTAAGTGGAGTAGCATTAAAGTTTATGTTTTGAGCTTGTATTCGTGGTTTTGCGGTGATTATTGGAAGAAAAGATGTGAAGGAAGTTGCTTGAAATAGAGTGAAAGTGCAAAATGATAAGAATGGTGAAAAAGTTGTGAAAAATAATTCTGAAAAAAAAAATGAAAAAAAAGATTGAATAAAAGTTGAATGAAATTTGTTGGAGTTGTTAAAGATGGGTACTCTCTTGATTTAATGGTAATGTGTTGTTGAACTTCTAGTAGAAGTTTTTGTGACGTTTGCATCTAATGGCCATAGATGTTAAGTGTTGTTTTCTCCACTAGTTGGCTTTTAGCACCACATTTCCAAATACATTTCCTACCCATAACCTCAGCCCCATTACAACCCTTGAAAGTCCTCGTGATCTTTTTGCATTGTAATTTCGAGTGGAAAGTGAGTCGATAGTCAAAGTTAAAGAGTAAATGTTTCATTTGAGTCGACATGGTTTAGGTTGAGTGACATTGATTATGCCATAAACACATGAGAGTATGAGTGCACATGACTAAAGTGAGGTCTCTCAGGTTTGGTTAAGTCTAGCTTGGAGGAGATGGTATGTGGTATGCTAGGAGAGTTGATTGCATTACATGACGTGCTATGCGGCTTTGCTTGAGAATGTTTCGATGCTTGGTTCGTGTAGTAATTGTATCTCTCGTGTTCTCAATTGTGTGCCTGGCCCTATCGTAGTCCCATATTGTAGGTTGTCTTACTTTCCCAATGTCCATGTCTAATTGCTTGAGGACAAGCAATGGTTTAGCTTGGGGTAGTTTGATATGTCGTATTTTTATATAGTTTTTAGGTGCATTTAGGTTGCATTATAGGAGCATTTAGATGCATTGTAGTTCAGAATTGCATACTATTACTTAATCTACGAAATATTACTCCTTTTGTGTGTTTTTTGTGTTCTTTGATTAATTTCAGGAATTGGGAACATACTTGGAGTATTATTAGACAAGCTTGAGTACTTAGGAGCAATTGGGAGCAAGTTACATTGATAAGGATCATTATGAACATCTTTGAGTGCAATTTGGAGCTAAAATGAAGTTGGAATTTAATATAAGAATTATGGAAATCGAGTCATGTTCACTCTTTTGTCCATAACTTTTGACTCGATGCTTATATTGGGTTTATTCCAGCGGCATTGGAAAGTAGGCTTGAAGAGCTTTCCAACGATAGGTTGCACGGCCCAAGGCGAGTTGTATTCTGAGAGATATGGGCTTCGCAAGTTGGCCCAGTCTGCCAGGAACCTCTTACGCGCACGCGGTTTTGATAATTTCAGCCATTTAATGATTTATTTGGTTTCCTTATCTTGTAAATTGGTTTCCTACTAGTATTAGGAGTGATAACTATATATTAGGGGTTTTCTAATTAGAGGAGATCTAACATCTATTACTCACTTTTCAATATCACGTTATTTTGTTTCTCTAGTTTTCTCTCTAGTTTTGTGCCCTAGTTTGTTTCTATTGCTACTTTGGAGATTCAAGATTCAAGCTTTCATATTCATCTTCAATTCAATAAGTTTTATTCTCTCTTTTTCTCTTTATTATTATTTTAATTATGTTTTCCATTATATTTATTGCTTTTATTGCCATGATTAGTGAGTAGTCTTTTTATCTAGGATTAAGTCGAGCCCTAGTATGGATTGATCATGTAAATTATTCTCCAATTCCCATGTTATTGAATTATATGTTTAGGGTTTGATAAGATTGTTGTTATTGTCAATTGTGCATCTTGATTTATCCCTAGTTTTATATTATCAACGAAAGTTGGAGTTGAGATTAGAAATATTTATTTGATGTTAAATTGTTATTTTATTAATTGAGTTCATCAACGAAAGTTGGGTCTTAATTTAGATAATCTTATTATTGATTTGAATTCTCCCATGAAAATAGGTGAGAACTAGAATTGGGAATTATTTGACATTGGTTCTTAATGCTTCTAATTATGTGTGTAAGCCATGAAAATAGGAGACATACATGTTAGTTAGGCCTTTTGCTATCACGAAAGTGAGCTCTAGGTATTGAGGAATGACCGAGTATTTAGTTTCGGTTCGCAGCTGTGCTAAGGGAATGTCAATCTCGCCTAAGCTATGATTGAATAACTGGGATGTGAGTTATATTTTGATCAATTCATATTAGTGGTGATACTTAATCTTAGTGTTTTAATTGTCATATTTTGTTAATAGTTTATAGATTCTTTTGGATATTTGGAATGTGTAGCTATTTCATAGTCTAGAGTCAACTAGTGTTTAATCTTGCACCTCCCTGAGTTCGACCCGTATGTGCTACGACACCGTACACTTGCGGTATTAAAATAAAAACCCTAACAACTCCTAAGGCAAAAGTAGCAGCACTACATGAGTGCTACCACTGCCACAAGATTGGTCACTGGAAAAGGAACTGCCCCAAGTATCTGGAAGATGAGAAGACTGGCGCTTCGACTTCAGGTATTTATGTTATAAGAGATTAACTTATCTACTTCTACATCATGGGTATTTGATACTGCATGTGGATCTCACATTATTTATAATGTGCAGGCACTAAAAAGAAGTAGAATGTTGAGCAAAGGAAAAGTGGACCTCCACGTGGGCATTTAAGCACGAGTTGCTGATTTGGTTGTGGGGATTGTAGTCTACTTTTGCCTTCTTGTTTAGTTTAGAACTCCATAATTGTTATTATGTTCCAACTATTACCAAGAATATTGTTTCGATTCCGGTTTTAGATTCGGAAAGTTTTTCATTTCAAATAAAGAATAATTGTTGTTCTGCTTATTTAAATGATTTATTCTATGTCTCAACCAAGTTATCAAATGGTTTATATGTGCTAGACTTAGAAACCCACATCTATAACATAGACAACATGAAACATAAAGCAAATGAATCAAACCCTACATACCTATGGCATTGTCGATTAGGCCACATAAGCTCAAAGCGCATTGAGAAACTTCATAAAGATGGAATTCTCAAAT
The DNA here is from genome assembly GCA_947648045.1 of Beta corolliflora. Lineage (NCBI taxonomy): Eukaryota > Viridiplantae > Streptophyta > Magnoliopsida > Caryophyllales > Amaranthaceae > Beta > Beta corolliflora. The sequence goes on from CANSZD010001794.1 coordinate 157,679, forward strand.
CATTTGATTTTGAATCATTTGACACTAGTGAGTTTTACTTGATGGGGAAAATGACAAAATCTCCTTTCACAGGTTTTAGTGAAAGGGACAATGACCTTTTAGCCCTCATACATACGGATGTGTGTGAACCTATGAGTACATTGGCTAGGGGAAGGTATAGTTATTTCATTACTTTTACCGATGATGTGAGCAGATTTGGATTTGTTTACCTCATGCGGCATAAGTCGGAATCTTTTGAAAAATTTAAGGAATTCCAGAATGAAGTACAAAACCAACTTGGGAAGAAAATTAAGGCATTACGATCCGATCGTAGTGGTGAATATTTATCTCAAGAATTTGGTGATCATTTGAAGGATTGTGGAATACTTTCACAATAGACTCCGCCAGGAACACCACAGTTAAATGGCGTTTCTGAAAGAAGGAATCGAACTCTACTTGATATGGTTCGATCCATGATAAGTCTTGCTAATCTTCCTATTTCATTATGGGGATTTGCGCTTGAAACAACGGCATTCACACTTAATAGAGCACCATCCAAAGTAGTGGAAAAGACACCATATGAAATGTGGATAGGAAACGTTCCAAAAATGTCTTTTCTAAGGATATGGGGTTGTGAAGCTTATATAAAACGTTTATTTTCTGATAAGCTTTCACCCAAATCCGATAAATGTCTTTTTGTGGGTTACCCAAAAGAGACTAAGGGATACTACTTCTACAACCAAAGCAAAAACAAAGTGTTTGTTGCTCGTAATGGTGTCTTTCTGGAAAAGAAGTTTATTTCCAGAAAAACAAGTGGGAGAAATGTATATCTCGAAGAAGTTCGAGATGAGCAACAAATGGAGGTAGAAACTTCTTCTGTTGTTCCCCAACGTAGGTCTAGTAGGACCATCATTCCGTCAAAGAGATATATTGATTTCCTTTTGACTAAAAGTTCTGAAATAACGATTTTAGAATCAGAAGAGCCTACTAGCTACAAAGATGCTTTGGATAGTCAAGACTCCGAAAGATGGCTTGAGGCCATGAAATCTGAAATGGATTCCATGTCTGAAAATCAAGTATGGGACTTGGTTGATTTGCCTGATGGGGTAAAACCCATTGGATGCAAATGGATTTTCAAGTTGAAAACAGACAAGGATGGAAACATTAGTGTTTTCAAAGCAAGGTCGGTGGCGAAAGGTTTCAAACAAATTCATGGTATTGACTATGATGAAACTTTCTCACCAGTAGCCATGCTGAAGTCCATTAGGATAATCCTTGCGATTGCTGCCTTTCATGACTATGAAATATGGCAGATGGATGTCAAAACCGCTTTCTTGAATGGGTTCTTGAAAGAGGATGTGTACATGACACAACCTCAAGGTTTTGAAGATCTAGAAAATCCAGGGAGGGTATGCAAGCTTAAGAAGTCCATTTATGGACTAAAGCAAGCATCAAGGAGTTGGAACCTCAGATTTGATGAGGCAGTCAAGAAATTTGGCTTTCTCAGAATTGAAGAGGAATCTTGTGTATACAAGAAGTTAAGTGGGAGTAGTATTACTTATCTGGTCTTGTATGTGGATGACATACTTCTCATAGGAAATGATAAGACCATGCTTGAGTCAGTCAAAGAATGGCTTAAAAATCGTTTCTCTATGAAAGACCTAGGAGAGGTAGATTACATATTGGGAATTAAGATCTATAGTGATAGGTCAAAAAAAGGCTGATTGGACTTAGTCAAGAGACTTATATTGATAAGGTTCTTGCAAGGTTCAAGCTGGAAAACTACAATAGAGGATATGAAAGTAAGCAAGGTTCATAATGAGGATCACGTAGCAGATCCTCTGACTAAACCGCTTGCTCAACCTAAGCATGAGTGTCATACTAGGTCTATGGGGCTTAAGCATATGGGAGAATGGCTTTAGGTTGTTTACTTCATGTTTACAATTGTAACGACATTTATTATGCTTTGAATGTTTATCAATAAAAATTCTTTTCTTATTTAATTGTTTGGTTTAGTATTAAATAAAATGTCCAAATAATTTGTGTTTTCAAATAGGATTATCGAAAACGTTTTGATAATGGAACCCTATAAAGTGAACTGAAATCACAATTTATTTAAAGTCCCTAGTCTAAATCACTAAATTGGACATAAGTGATTTATTTAAAAGACTAGTATATAATTAATTGATAGCCTTGATTCCATGGGCTATGGAGACATAGAGATGTCTAATTGATTATATGGATGTATAGTTGATACATTGAGACTTGACCTAATTAGATTCTAAAAGTAGAATCGAACTAGTGGATTCCTTAGACATGAGTATGTCTTAATAACCACAACATAATTAGTTTAACTTTGACACTGTTAAACGCCGTGCCGTAAAAGGAGGTTATAAAGGCAGTGATCAGGTAGGCTAAGAATTGAGTGGGAGTTATGGTCATACAAGAGTGGATAAGTCCTCCTATTAAATAGGATTGGTGTCTGCGCCTCTTGATGAGCGAGAACTGGAAAATTGCATGGCCATGCGGAATAGGATTAAAGAGTTAATCCTCATTTGAGCAGTTCGAACTCAGCGATCAAGGAACATAAATTTGAGAATGACATTGTGTTATCAAATTTGACATTAAGTGACTTAAGGAATTTAACATCGCGCTCTTGTCTTCGGACAAGTGGGAGATTGAAGGAATATGTCCTTCGACATCCCGACAATTACTAAATATAAATAGGAATAATATTATGAAGATAATAAAGTTAATTATTTTAGTAATCTTATTTTCTTGCTAGAGAATAAATATGATTAATAGGACAATATTGACTGGGCCTATAACTAAAATATATTAATCCTATGAGGTCACACATTGTAGCACAAGTTGGACAAAGCAATCCAAATCCATTTAGGATTAGGGTTGGGCCGGTCTAAAGGGGAATAGGAGGAGAATTAGTTCTCCTAACTAACCTATGACTCTTCTATTATATATAGGATATAATATTAGAGTTTAGGTGATCAATTCATTAATCAGTTTCTTTTCACAAGAGAGAGAGAATTGAAACCCAAAATCTATTCCCTGAAAACCGGCGCCTATGCCACCAAAAGCAAGGGATCTTTTCTCTTCCGTTCTAGCAGACGTTGGTGTTCAACTGGTGCTCGTGGACTGATTAGAGGAGCAACACTTGGGGCTCTCGGATCTTCAAAGCTTGCATACAACAGGGAAATCACGCTACAAAGGTTTGACATTTAATCCCTATTGAATGATTCATATGTTTGATTATGTCTGCGTTCCTATGATAGATGTTAGAAAATTGTTTCCTGAAATTCCGCTATATGCATCTATATATTCCTACACACAATTCCCCATCTCATAACTAATAGTCTCTCCCAATTGCAATGGACAAACAAACACTCATATTAGCACAATCATAACATTCAACTTTGTTTTCAACTACTGCATTGATCAAAAGGTGAATTATTCCATGAAAAGGAAAAAAGTTTACTAGAATCGCTTAATTTTAGCTGGCATTCTCTGCGAAGGATCTGAACCGTCAGCGTTATCGTTCCCTTCTTCATTCCTCTGAGTCATCAATATATCATGATGATCATCAAGGAACGGCTCTGTGGGTTCCGGCATAATCTTAATCTCTTATTGAAGGAGAGCCTAATAATGCCCCACTTACGAATGTAATGGCTTTTGGAATTTTTAACTTGGATTAATGTGGCAGCCCATTATGTAATGTGGGCTCTAAATTCGAAAAGTGCGTTTGAACTTCATAATAGTATGACGTCCTTATGTTACTCTTGCGTAATTTAGTTGTTATATCTTGTCCATCTGAGAATCACCATGAGCTGTGCGCTAGTTTAGGTAGGAAAAGAAGTAGAGAATGTGTAAATTGGATATGAGTGTCATATATGGTGTTGTAACTAAGAAATATAAAAATTTCACTAACAACTTTACGATGAGAGAGAAACCCCCCTTAGAGAGAGGAAACCCCTCAACACCTCAAACCAAACGGGCACCCCACCCCCTTACTGCCCTCTCGGCCCAAAAAAACCTCCGCCGCCATAGTTCCGCCCCGCCGGAAGTTCGACTGAACACAGATGTGATGCATCAAAGGAAAAATAGTCAATTTGCAGCAGGGTTAAAGCAAAAAACCTCCCTTCTCAAACAAGCTAAGGTCGGAAGCCAAGGAAAGGAAATTGAAGGAAGACCTCCATTTATGAAGGGCCGATCGGTATATGTCCCAATCTCTAAAGAGGACTTCGACGACCTCAAGAAACCATGGCGGCAAACAATAATCTTTAAGGTAGTGGGGAAATCCTACTCTAGAGAGTTCTTGAAGGCTCACGTCATGAAAATTTGGAATTTCTCCAATTCTGTGGAGCTTATTGCCATTGGCAAGGGATTTTATGTGATTGATTGCAAAGACATAAAGAAGTGTGTATCTATCGTAGCTGAGGGTCCATGGATGATTCAAGGATCTCATATATGGACGCAAAGGTGGGAACCGGACTTCAGACCTTCCCAAGCGAAATGCAACCGCGATATTGTGTGGGTAAACTTACCGGAACTCCCTCTTGAGTTTTATAAACAGGACATTCTTGTGAGGTTAGGGAAAACGATGGGGGAAGTTATCAGAATTGATGCTAAAACCTTTGAGGGAGGCAACAAGAGATTTGCAAAACTGTGCCTCCTTGTTGAGAATAACAAAACCCCTCCTTCGGGAGCTTGCCGGGTAGTAGTTTTCAACCCCTGGAATTTCTCGAAGGGATGTGGTATTGTCCAACTTGTCATGGCTTTGGTCATGCGGCCAATTCTTGCCGGAGCAGGAAGGAAAGTGAAAATCGCCAAAATAATAGTACTGGGGAGAGGGAAAAGCTTGAGGTCATAGAGAAAGAGGACCTTCATGTGGAAGTATGGAAATACGCGGAAAAAAGAAAAGATAAAAGTCAACATGGGGAAAACATTAGAGGAAAGTCAAAACCTCAAAGAGGGAGATTGATGACAAGGTGGACCCCCAAAAAAATCGAAGAAAAGGGAAAGAAGGGAAAAGAGGGCGGCGTGTGTCAGTCAGAAACTACAGACATGTTCCATCCTAGGTTGCAAAAGCTCACCCAAGAAAGAAAAGATGGAAACTCTTTTGCCATCCTGGGAGATCTGGCGGAAGATCTCGAGGAAGCCAAAAATCCTCAGACCTCTCCATGCTCGAAACGTGGCCCTTCCCCAGCCAAGTCAAATCAAGGGAGCCCAAAACCCAACCATGCAGCTGTTACCCAAATTTCCTCGACGGTGAGAGAAACCCATGCTTTAATTACAAAAACCCAATTCCCTCCTGTTGAAATAAACCAAATAGAAAAACCTGAAAACCGAACAAAAGAAAAAACATTAGGGGAAAATGAAACATCTCCCGGAAGAAATCGAACCCTCAACACCACCACCTCTATCACCGTCCTTAAGCCCACTAATGCTATCACCAGAATCCCCACCTCGAGTCCACAAAATAAAACCCGAAACACCAATCCTATTCACCAGGCCAGCTCTCCCACTCAAACCAGAAACATCTCCCCTCTTCGTGGAGTATATCATAGCGGAGGAGCATGCGGAGATCATAGAGATATCTCTATTCGAAGTGAAACAAATGATATTGGACCCGAAGAATGTGGATCCCCGATTCAAGGAACTACTAATGTACATCTCGGGGGTCGGGTTCTCTCCCGCTCATCTTCCCCAAATTCAAAACATCTCCCACCTCCCATTGATAGCTCAAACATTCCTCACATGGTTGTTGAAGAGAGAGGACGGTCAAGACAGCGAGGAGAGGGAAATGCTCCACAACTTTGGGCCATGGTTGGACCCACGCAGCCTTCTCCCTCATCATCGACAAAAAGCAAAACTCAGGTCAGCACCGATCACGTTTCAGGCGAGAAGCGACTCGAACGCCCTACTTCTTGCGGATATACTACCGATGCTAAAACAAATGAAAATTATGGCAAGTTGGGAAGAGGTTATAGGAGGAAATGGCCTACGGGAAGCCGAAGTAAGTCTCAAACCCATGAGAGACATATGGATTCACCCCGAATCGGGGGAAGCATTGCTGCCATGGAGGGGGGAGGAGAGTTCCGAGCTACGGGCACTAAAAGCAAAGCCTCACATACCCTTTGACATGTTGATTCTCATGTGGAATGTTAGAGGGTTGAGTCGCCCATCCTTCAAACCAAACATGCGACACTTGTTACAAAACCATGATCCGGATATTTTGATTCTCGTCGAGACCCAAGTGTCTCGGAATAACACCGGCTGCCTTATTAACGATTTGGGCTTTGATGCATCACATCTAGTTGAGCCGAATGGAAGGGCGGGTGGGATTCTTCTCCTGTGGAAGACCCATAAAATCAACATCCACATTCTTGGAGAGAATCACCAAGGAATCTATGCGTTGGTGGAGGTATGTATTACTAAAACATCCTTTGTACTTACTTCAATTTATGCAAGCCCAAAGCATGAGATTAGAATGAACCTATGGAATGATTTATGTACATTTGCGGAAAACTTGAACACTCCTTGGATAGTAATAGGTGATTTTAATGAAGTAACTTGCCAAGCCGAAAAAATTGGGGGGAGGAAGGTTAATATTAGAAGAGTGAATATGTATGTGGAAACCATGAACGATTGCAAGTTAGTTGATTTGGGGTACAATGGTTCAAAATTCACTTGGACTAACAAACGCCGCAGGAACCCAATTCTTGAAAGACTTGATCGGGGATGGGGTAATGAGGAGTGGATATCGGCTTTCCCAAACTCAAGCCTCTGGCATCTCCCTCGAATAACATCAGACCACTGCCCTCTTCTTCTCAAGCTTGACAATCCCATTCCGAAAAATGGCCCTAAACCCTTTAGGTTTGAACCAATGTGGCTTAGAGACCCGACTTTTGATCAAATTGTGGTAGATGCATGGGGTAAAGAACAAACAAATGTATGTAACCGTCTTCATAATGTAAAAGAATCGCTCATTGTTTAGAACAAAGACATGTTTGGAAATATTTATATTAGAAAGAGTCGAGTTTGGAAAAGACTAAAAGGTACCCAAATTGCACTTCACTGTAATCCGACCTCCCCATTCCTTCAAAATCTAGAAGAAAACCTTGAAAATGAAATGCGGGAAATATTAGAACAAGAAGAATGGCTTTGGTTAATGAAAAGTAGGAGTAATTGGTTGTCAGAAGGAGAGAGGAACACAAGCTTTTTTCATAAGAGTGTTACCATCCGTCGAAACACTAATAGGATTCGATCAATAAGAAATGAAGTGGGGGAAAGTCTAGAAAAATACCGAAAGATTTGACAAATGCTCTAATTTGCCTCATTCCTAAGCAAGCTTGCCCTGAGACAGTCAAACAGTTAAGACCCATTAGTCTTTGCAATACAGTGTATAAATTGGTGACAAAAATTATTGTTAATAGACTAAAACCCTTAATACCCCAATGGATCTCCCCGAATCAAAATAGCTTTATCAAAGGTTGGGGCCCAGAAGTGAATCTTGTTGTAGCCTCTGAAATTCTCCACTCAATGAATAAAAAGAAAGGGAAATGGGGGTGGTTTGCGCTTAAAATTGATCTAGAGAAAGCTTATGACAGAATGGAATGGAGCTTTGTTAGGAAATGCCTTGATATTCAAAACCTTGATTCGCACTCAATTGAGCTTATTATGAATTGCATCTCTTCTACCTCATCCTCCATCCTTGTGAACGGCCAAAAAACTAAAACCTTCGACCATTCCCGTGGATTACGTCAAGGGGATCCCATGTCCCCGTATTTGTTTAACATATGCCTTGAGTATCTCACAACTCTCATCAACATGTCCTGTGCTTCGAAACAGTGGACACCCTTTGGGTAGGAAAGAAAAGAGTCCTGGTCTCCCATCTAATGTTCGCGGATGACCTTTTACTGTTCGGGAGAGTGGACGAAAATACAGCCTTCACAATTCGAGATGTCCTCCATACTTTCAGTTTAGAATCAGGCCAAAAGATTAATGAAGACAAAAGCCGCCTGACCTTTTCTCCTAATACCCCCAATGAGTTAAAGGACTTGTTTCAGGAAACAATTAAGGTCAAGGCATCTGAAAACCTGGGAATGTATCTAGGCCTACCTCTCTCTCATAAATGTCCTAAAAAACACGAAGTTCAGTTTGTGATAGAAAAGGTGAGGAGGAAATTAGCTAATTGGAAAACCGCTTTCTTATCGCGTGCAGGGAGATTAGTCCTAATCAAGTCCACCTTAAACACTATACCTAACTATTACATGCAAGCCAATCTATTCCCCACTGCAAGCTTGAATGAATTAGATAGGATTTGCAATAATTTCTTCTGGGGATAAAATGGGGGGAAAAATCGGATTCACCGTGTGTCAAAGGAGAAGACTGATGAGTTTTAAAATATACCGCAAGTGCACGGTGTCTGTTTAGCAGAAACTGGCAAATACGGGTCGATCCACAGGGAGAGGAGTTCTACAGATTTATGTTCAATTATCTAACTACTTCAAGAGAGGAAATTGATTGAGGAATTAATAACTAAAGTAGAATAAACTATAACACAAAAAGATGGAAGTTTATCAATTAATTAAAAACCTAGGGCAATCGATCGGTCCACCTTGCTTATACCAATTTAATCACTACAATATAGTTCGACAATACTTGGATTGAGGTTCGAATAAATAAAGTATTTCGTTAATCCTTGGTCAGGTATTAACAACTCTTAGATTAACATATGCTAGTACGGTCGCTCAACATAATCAAATCTACCTATTGTAACAAGCCTCTAATGAATACGATCTTTCGATTCAAATTCTTATTAGCTAAACATAACTCATGATATTGCGCAATTACATGAATTAAACAAGCATAACAAATCAATAGGAATTATTCTAATTCAATCCAAATAACGAAGAACTTTAAACCTTAATCAAAAAGGTATAAACATGGCTTCCCTCTCTAAGCCCTAGAAAAAGTCTACTCACTCATGATAATAGTAAAATCAATAAACATAATCAAAGTAAAAGAATTCATTAAGTTAAACAAAGTAAAGAGAAATACCGAATGATTCAAGAACAATGAAAACCAAAATCGATGATCTTTATAATCTTCCAGAGCAAGAGTTAATACAAACTAGAGAGAGAACTAAGTGTTTAGCCCTAAAAACGTAGATAATAAGATAGTCTAATTGGAATTCCCAAAAACCTATTTATACTTTTCTTACAAAACCGGCTAAAAAAAACAAAGAAACCCGTCCCGAGAAAACCGCCCGGTCGACCGGGCTAAACCCGCCCGGTCGGGCGATGGTGATTTAGGAACTACGATAGAAAAGCAAATCCGCCCGGTCAACCGGGCGAGCCCGCCCGGTCGGGCGCGCAAGCGATTTTGGTTCGTTTCTCGCCCGGTTGACCGGGCTAACATGCCTTGCATCCTGTGAAAATTTCATTTCGCCCGGTCGGGCGAAACCGCCCGGTCGACCGGGCGGAAAAACTGCGATTTTGCGTCAACTTGCGAAGGCTGTATCTCTCAAATCAGAAGTCCGTTTGGGACGTGTGACCTATCGTTGGAAAGCCCTTCACGTCTAGTTTCCAACCCAACTGGAATTTCTTGATTATCAATTTCCTATCAAAAGTTATGATCAAAATAGTGAACATGTGTCAGTTTTGGCACTTCTTTCACTAACTCTTTGCTTCATTCTAACTCGAAATTGTCCCGAACGGATGCATTGTGATCCTTGTGCAAGCTATCTTCATCTTCAATGATTAATATGATCGATCTTAGATAATCATAATCAATTTGCATCAAAATAACCTGAAAATCATCGAAAAAGGCAAACGGGGAGTAATAGAGCATAACTTACATAATTCATCACATTATGCGCCGAAATGCTTTAAAAGGAGTTCTAAATGCAATCAAAATGCATCTAAAAACTAAATATAATTATGACATATCAATGACCTTCCTCCCAAAGGAACTAGGAGGACTAGGAATTCGAAATCATAAAACCATGAATCTTGTCCTAATGGCGAAGCTAGGTTGGAAGATGAGCCATGGTCCTTCTAACCTTGCCCAACAATGCATCCATTCAAAATATGTTCATAAATTCGGAATAACAAAGTTTAAGAATGGATCCCACATCTGGCAAAACATTGGTAAAGGGTGGTATATCCTCGAGGCTAGTTGTAGATGGAAACTGGGTAATGGGGAAATGGTGTCCTTTTGGGAGGAAGATTGGTTAGGGATCGGAGCCATTAGAAGGTACGTAGCAGGACCCTTAAACAAGCATGAGATAGGGGTTAGTGTGCGTGACATGTGGAACATGGGAGATTGGAATGGAGTTCAAATTTCCTTCGATCTACCCTATCATATCCTTCAACATCTGTTTAGTACCCAATGGATCCCAAATGAAAACATAGATGCCCCGTACTCTTCCTTTGCAGAAAATGACACATTCTCCATTAAGAAAGCTTTTCAGCGGGAAACTGAAAGATCTCAGGGACCTATGAGGGATATTTCGTGGGTCTGGGGGGGTCATCACCCTCCTAAGATAAAGATATTCCTTTGGATGCTATGGCATGGTAGAATCCCGACCCAACAACTCCTTCACACTCGGAAAATCGTCCCTAACTCAATTTGTAACATTTGTGATACGTATGAAGAAAGCATTCTACATGTTCTAAGAGACTGTGAGTGTGCAGTGGCCATATGGGGAAGTTTCCTGATCGATGTTGGTCTAAATCTAAATAATAAAGATGATTGGTTGCGTGTGAACATTCAAAACAAATACAAAATTCAAGGCCTTCAATGGAGTATCCTCTTTCCTTTCCTATGCCACCAAATTTGGGTAAACCGAAATAAATTCCTCTTTGAAGGAACTCTTCACCCAAACCGGAACAAAGCTGTTAAAAAAAGCCGTGATCGCATGCTGGGAGTTCTTGTCCTCAGTACCCCCTCACAATCAACTAACTCAACTCACCCCTTACTCATCACCCATAGCCGAATTTCCATCTCCGTGGACCTTCGTTCACACTGATGCCTCTTTTATCTCTGACTCGATGCCTTCGGGAATTGGTGGCTGCCTGCGTTTAAAAAATGGGAAGTGGGTTTCGGGTTTTCAGAAAAAAGTTTATGCTATCGATGTTAAAATGGTAGAGCTACTTGCAATTTTTCATGGTTTACGCATGGCTAGAGAAAATAATCAGGAATATATTGTGGTTTGTTCGGATTGCAAGGAAGCATTAATACTAGTGAAACGGGGGACTGAACAAAGTAACATCTACTCTTATGTATTGAGTGATTGTAGGGAGCTCAAACAGGTGTTCAAGGAAGTCCAGTTCAGATTCGTGAAGCGTGAGGAGAATCGGGTTGCGGATGGCTTAGCAAAAGATGGAAGAACTAGTGCAATAGATCCGAATGTAACGAAAAATGTAGCCCTACCCCCTAGTTTTTGTAATGAATGGATTATTTCGGATTGTAATGAGTTATTTAAACCCTAACTTGAACATCTAAGTTTATGCATGCCGTTTTCCAAAAAAAAAAAAAAACTAAGAAATATGCCTTAGCAGGTGGTTATTTATTCATTTCTTTGTTAGGTGCCTATTGCGAACTATGCGATGTGACCTTTGGCGTGTATTCTATTGCGAACTATACGGTGATACCAAGGACCCAAAGGATGCAATTTACTCGGTAAAAGGCGGCCATTACTAGCTAGAAATCATGAACTATTTGTCTTTCTACAGATGAGTGATTCTATTTCTCACTGTTTTGATATTGCGTTCTTTTCCGGTTTTGTTTTAGAAATTAGAACCCTTTTATCCGAAGTTGATTGTTCGAGGTTGAACCTTATTTATCATCCCCTTTCCCCTTAGCTGAAGATGATTGTTCGAGGAATTAGTATGGGCATTGTAGCCCCCTTGGGGATCATGGTGCTGGTTTTGTTGAATTGTTTTTGGCTTTTATTGCTTGCTTCATGTTTTCCTTGATGTGTCTTGTTCATTTTTGTCCTTTTCCTTTGGTGGGTGTTTCGTTTTTTCTCAATATTATGATTGATTATGTTTTAAGTGGAAATTAGAAATGTTTAATTTTCTAATTGTCACATGTATGAAGTAGGTTCGCTATGTATTATGTGAAGTCAATAGCATATCAGTCATCTCCTTTTTCAAATGGAGTGATTTGAGCGAGCATTTGTAGGTGTTGCGATGTTTTGCCGTGTAGATATTTCTCTCATTTGTGTGTGCTCAAATCTATCTCAGCATATTGAGCTTCTATACTAGTGATGGCAGGTTTTACACCCAACCAACCACACATCGAAACTAGTGATGGTTGTATTTGTGTTTTTCATCCTTGTATATGTTTTGTTTGTTCTCGACTTCTCGTCCAATCATGAAACATCCCTGTACATCTTATCTTATCTGAATGAAGAATGACAAAGGGTTGGTAAGGATGAAAACATTGAGTAATCTTTGAGTCAGTAGCTGCTCTCTTTTTGTACTTTCTTTGTCTGTATTTCCTGTTGCAACATTTCCCATTTAATCTGTGTGCCAACACTCACTGTTGCTATAGAAAAAAGACAAAGGAAGTATTTCTCAAGTATTGCGTCTTTGCATTACCAATTAATCTGCTTGATTAGGGTCGAAAAATCCACCATGTCACACCTAATTAATTTGCTTTGAGACATAATATTGGAGGAGGAATTATTTCCCAGAAAAAAAGTTAAAATATAAACTATTAGGAAAACTATCAAGAGACTCATTTAAATTTTGGAGATAATTATCTCTCTACTGTTAAGCTACTTGTAGTAACTTTCTTTCTTACTGTTGCATTGGACACTTCTACTGGAACAGGATATGCAAGCATTGATCAGTAAAATTAACAAGTCAACTGTAGCACCTCTTTTGGCCAAATATTCTGGAGCATTGTAAGTCGTTCACTTGCATATATAGTTTGCTAGTGCTTTGTGCTTTATAGATTTTAATATGCAAGCTAATTTTTTAATCCCCCTCCCCTCGAATTTTACTCTTACAGCCAATAAAAATGACTTCATTCTACTTCAAGGGACTGAATTAGGATAGAATCAGTGAATGCAATCACTAAAAATAAACGTTTCCTGGTATGCTGTCTTAAGCCCCAGCTACGAGTTTGAGCTTTACTGTAAAGCATGTTCGGTTTTTTTGGGAATCCAGTCTTGTGTGAGCTCAAATTGTTCACATAGATGTCCTACAGTGTAAATGTGTAATGCTTGTTTCTTCAGGCCTCTTTATTGCAAGTCTAAATCTCTTGGCCCAATTTCTCTATTCTATATTTGCGCCAGTTATCATTGCTTCATGCTACTCCCCCCTGCCCAGCCTTCCCAGCCCCTGTTAGCCCCCCCTGTTGCACTCCCCCGCACACCCCAGCTCTCCCCCCGCTGCACTCCCCCCCCTGCCCCCACCAGCCCTCCCCCTGCTGCACTCCCCCCTTGCACACCTCCCGCCCCACCCGCCCCAACCCCGCACACCCCTTCCCAGCCCCTACCTCCCCCTTGCTACCCAGTACCCCTGCACACCCCCTGCATATGATATATTATGTCTAAGGCATGCATTAGAAGTTTAGAACAACTCCTTGTGCTTTCGTCAGGCTAAGTGTTTTATGCATATTGGTTTCATCATCTTATGTAGATTTTCTTGCATGCTTTGGTGATTTTTCTTACTCTTCTACCTGTTAAATGCAGGTTCCATACGTCGGTCTCAATTCAGTAAAGATTAGCCTTTCACTCGGAAACACAAGCAGAGAACTTCATCCAATATTTTTTGTAAATTTCTTATATTTGTATAAAAAACATAATTTGCAATGGAAAATGATACTTTTATATATATAACTGTTTGGGGATCATTTAGGACTAAAAATGCAAAAAAAAAAATTCTTTTAGGTCAAAAGGCTGCGGTTTTCATCAAAACCGCAGCTCTTCCTTTGTAAAAAGTGCTGCTGGAAGGGCTGCGGTTTTAGGCCTAAACCGCAGCCCTTGGTAGTAAAGGGCTGCGTTAAAAAACCGCAGCCCTTCCTTTTTGCCCAAGGGCTGCTACGCCAAGGGTTGTGGGCCAAAAACGCAGCCCACAACCCTTGACGTTTTTCCACTGGTGTTGGCAAAGTTAAGACGAGGTTTTTTTTTCATGAAACCCCCCAAACTGATCTAGTTTTGTTGTGAAAACCGAATCAGTTACTCGTAACTCATCCGGTTTTCACAACAAAACTAGGTCAGTTTACTCTATAACTGGTCCGATTGGAGTGAAAAGTGGATCAGTTAATGAGTAACTGACCCGATTTTTAGCCGGTGCAGTTGACTTTTGTCAACCGCTCCGGGCCCAACCGCTCTGGACCCAAAACTGGATCTGTAAGGCCTATTTTTACCGGAGCGGTTGAACTTTTTTCCACTAGTGTAAAGAAATGCCTAATCCTTCGGTCGGGTATTAACACTTTCAATTCAACGTATGCAGTACGATCGCTAACATATTCAGAATTGCCAATTGTAATAAAGCCTCTAAGAATATGATCTTTCAATTCTAATTCCTATTAGCAATATAATTAACTCTAGATATTGGCCAATTACAAGAATCAAACTATTTACACTAATTTATAAATCAATCAATTTCAAAGTATAAATATCATGGTATAACACTAGAAGAAAAACGGCCATGGGTTGCGGTCAAAAGTGGCCTAAGTGATGCGTTTTTTGACCGCAGCCCTTGGCATATTGGAAAGGTTGCGGTTTTTGACCGCAACCCTTCACAACCAAATACTGTCGTTCAGGCCCAAAATCGCAGCCCTTTGTACATGGAAGGGCAGCGATTTTGACCCAAAACCGCATCCCTTTTTTTCGTTTTTTTTTAAATAGCCAGCTCGGCCCCCCCACTTGCCCGGCTCCTGACCCAACATGCCCTTCCAAGAACCCCGCCCCCCTAATTACCCGAGCCCCCCGCCCGGCAACCCCTAACCCAAGCCACCCCGCCCGGCGGCCCCAACCCAGCACCCACCTAACACGATAAAGTCGTATCATCTAATAAAAAATAACCTAATGTCCACTAACTAGTATATGGAGATAGCTATACTATTTTATCTGAACTCTAATACTATACTAACTAAATCAGATGAAAAGAGTTGGTTTACTGAACTAAGCAAATATTGAAATCACAAATATCAAATAAGGAGAAGATTAGGGAACGGTTCACTATGTATGCAATTAAGGATATCAAAAATGATTGAAGAAACTCAATGAAATAATCTAACTAGGGCACATGTAATTTCTCTCGAACATTACCTCCCTCGAAGCTCACTAAGCCGCTCTCGCATGGTCATAGATTGCTAAGCCTACTATTGAGAGCCTATACAAAATCCTACCTCTCGGTCTATAACGTTGTATTGCAACAATAATCAACACAGTTGGCCAAACTTGTAGATTAACTTAAGTAACTCAATAGCAAGAATCAAACACATCAATGAATTAAATAATCATTCAATCAATCCCTCATATGCATACATAGATCCCCAAATCCCTTGGAAAAAAACTACTCATACATAATTGGAGAAAACATAATCACAATTAAATAAGAAAGCAACATTATGGAATAACACGGAAGAATTGAATTGAGAATAGTAACGGATGAGAAACAATACCAATTGAAAAACGAATATTGAAAACAATTACTCTATTGAATCTTGAATGTGCTTGTAAAGTAGAATAAACTACGGTTCTTGAGAGAATAAAAGTGCTTAGAAAACTAATAAACTGAATAATAATATGAAAACGTAGTTTTTCTCCTTTAAAAGGAGAGTTATTTATACTAAAGTAACAATTAGCGCAACACGCACTTCAAAACGCCTATAAATCGCCCCCGCCCTTGCTTGTCGGGCGGATTCCACCCGACCGGGCGGTTGTGAGGTCATTTTCCAAAGAAGTGAAATAGCGCCCCGCCCGGTCGGGCGAGATCCCGTCCGACCGGGCCCACAACAAAATACTTTCTTTTCTTCCAAATCTTCTCCAAACGATGAAATTTGCTAAGTAAAGGCCCCCGGGCAGTCATCAGCCTGCACAAATCTCTATCTTCAAAACGCAATAACTTCTTCGTTATTCATCGGAATTAGGCAAGTGACCACTTGTTGGAAAGCTCTTGAAATGTAGAATCTAACCTAATTAAAATCACTGCATTTGGATTTTTAAAACTTGAGATATAATTAAAAGAGTGGACTGGAGTCATTTTTCTACTTCTTTCACTATTCGCTTTGCTTCAAAACTCTTCCAACTCAATGCTTGTGCTTTCAAAAGTACATTATCTCTTCTTGTGATATAAATGAGTAGGAAATGCACCAGAACATGCTAATTCCTACAATGATCAACCTAAAACCACAAACACACTACATGGAGTACATTAGTACTAAAAATAGCTCCAAAGAGCACAATTAAGACCAATAATCAATGAGGGACGAGGGGTAAAAACTCTATATAACATAGACATATCAAACTCCCCCAAGCTAAACTTTTGCTTGTCCCTAAATTAAGAGTTCAAGAAAGCAATAGTCGTTTCACACTAACATAAAGTAATTCCAAAAAATATTTAGGTGACTCTAGATCAAATCCAAGCACACCATAAATCACAATCTGTAAAGCTCAACAAATAAGCACCAATCAGGGATAAGAATCAAAAGAGGCCACTAGACATGCACTATAGATCAATAAGAAGGATCTCACAAGGGGACTCTCCACTCATTTGTAAAACACGCTCCAAGCAGTTAAAATGATTGCTTTTATCCAACCCAAGTGCCCCATCCCAACTCTCACATTCATGTGTTTGAAGGGTGATCAAAGACACTCAATTGCCAAACTTCACCAAGTTAGTCCATAGGCTTGAGCCATCTCTCCACATTAGGTAACTATTAAAGCTGATCAACTCCAACCCGGCCCGCGGGCCCGACTCGATTTTTGGGCGGGCTTGGGAAGAATTTTTTGACCCGCGGTCGTGCCCGACCCGATTTTTTTTTGCTTTGGGACGGGCTTTGGACAAGCCAAAAATGACTTTTTAGTCTAATTTTTGGCCCAGCCCGATTTTAGCCTGAAAAGCCCGCTCTTTTTGGCCCAAAATAGCGGGTATTGGTCACAATTTTTTGGCCCGAATTTCGGCCCGGCCCGACTAGACCAATGGGCAATTTTTTTAGGCACGACCCGGGCCGAAGCCGGCCCAGCCCATGATCACCTCTAGTAACTATACATGCAAACAAATCATATGACTCATTAAAGATTGTAATGGGGCTCATGGTAGTCGGCGCGGTAAATATTTGGGAATGTGATGCTCAAGGAAGTGAAGTATTACTACAAATTTGATGATACAACCCACACAATATATTAAATTCCAACACAACTACAACCAAATTCTTTTCTTTCATCTCCTTTCTGCTTTCATATAATCCAAGCAAAGAATTTGGATAACGTTTTTAACTTTTTTTTCTTTTCTTGTTACTTTCCTTGAAAGGCCTTGCTTGTATCATTTTCAAAAGTTTTATACTTTAGTTACTAGCTAATAGGGATAGAGGAGAATCAACAATTAGGACTCGAAAATAATAATGCAGAGTCCTTTTTTCATGTACACAATTTTTTTTCTTTTTCATTCACATCAATAACCAATTCCATCCAACAAATGTCAACCAACATATATTTCTTAAATACTTCACAACCAAAGGTAGAGGGATGTATTTTTAAAAAATGAGGAGCTCATAGCGCGGTTATCAAAAGAAATAGGCTTAGCTCAGCGTGGTTAACTAGGGGAAATAAATGTAGGGAATGCTATTTGGTTTTATGGTGCAATTTCCTACAAGAGTCATAGTTATTTTTGTTTAGCCATCATATAGCCAATGCATCGATGGAGAGAAAACACAAGTTCTATCATCCCTTTAAGAAGTGGGCATACACACATGAAAAGGAAAAACTGAAATATATACAGTTTTAAGGCACAGAAGCTCACAGTTAAACCTAAACATGATTGTAGGACATATGGAGTGCCACAATTGCGATTCTTATCATAAATCAAAGTGCAAAAATGTCATGCTCTGTTGATCAATCATTGTTTCATGCCCATCAAAAATCCAAAGTCAAAACACAAATACGATGATACGGGGCATAGAGAAACAACTATTCAACTTGACTCTAATTTTCTAATGAACTCGTATTTTTATATTTTTTTTGTTTCTTTTTTTAAAACTAAATAAACTAATTAACTGTAAATAATACTCGGAAAGCAATAAACTATCTAGGGAGTGAGAAAGAGACAAACCATATGTACAGAAAACTCCCCCCACGCTGAACTCGACAATGCCCTCATTGCAACTAAGGAAGGAAAGAGAGAAAGCAGTATGTGTTCGCGCTCTTTTTTTTGTTTGTTTTGGTTCCTTCTCATACAATCCTGCACAAAGAGAGCTCCAAAGACATAAAATGGCATAATCTCAACACTCCGCATAATAATAATAAAAAGTCGTACGATTTTTTTTTAAAGAATCGACTTGCCTCCCGATCAGCGCTGGTTTATAAAGGTCCCGCACGACCGTTTACCTCTTTCAATTTCCAAGTGAAGGTGGTGCTTAGAGATATAATTCTTCAACTAAACCCACAACACCCTTCTCCTCGATCTTAGTACCACCAACACCATCCCATGTGTAGAGCGGGTCATCAGTAACTCGTGGGAACTCATCTCCAGCTAACTCCTCAATAAACTCATTAGTACTACTGTCACCTGGCTTCCATAATCGATCAGGTCTTGATCGTCCCCTGGGTACTTCAGGATTCCATACTCACAAACTGTCTTATCAGTGACATCTCATATGCAACATATACTATCAAGCATAGGGATCTCACGAGTCATGTTAAGATTGAAAGTCACATGTTCATCCCCAATATCCAGTGTGATACTTTCCGCCCTTAGATCGATTAATGCCCCTGCAGTGCACAAAAAGGTTCTACCTAAAATAATGGGGATTTTTGGGTCCTCAGCCATGTCAAGCACCACAAAATCAACAGGAATGTAAAACTTACCCACTCGAACCGGGACGTGCGTCCTCTAAGATACCTAATGGGTGCTTAATAGAACGGTTACCCATTTGGAGGGTCATAGTGGTACATTAAGTTTTCCCATATTAAGTTTTTTACACAAGGAAAGGGGAAGGACACTAACACTATCACCTAGGTCACACAAAGCCTTATCAATACTAATAGGACCAATAGTGCAGGGTATGGAGAAACTATCAGGGTCTTTCTTTTTAGGCGGCGTGACCTATTCTGAATGACCGCACTACAATTTTCAGTAAAGGCTACAAAATCCAGCTCATCAAACGTTCTTTTCTTATTCAGCACATCTTTCAAAAACTTAACATACATTGGAATATGTGTAATCCATTCAGAGAAAGGAATAGTTACCAGAAGGCTTTTCACAATAGCCAAGAAATCACCGAACTTCTTCTCAAACTTAGAGCATGCTGCACGATGTGGAAATGGGAGTTTCAGAGTGATAGGTGGAGGTGGAGCGACAACAGCCTTCTTTTTCTCACTGTCCTGGGCAACATGCTTCTTAGAAACGTATTCATCGAACCCGTTGTCCCCAACAACCTCAGAAGTAGCCAACTTGTCTTCCTCATCGAAAGTAGAGTCATTGTTGCTAATCATAATGGGATCATCGTTTCTCAAACCACTCATTAGAGGGAGTGCATTAACACTTTCTCTGGGATGGATCGACTTGCTAGGCAAAGAACCGGGCTGTCTAGTAGAGGATGAACTTGCCAACTGAGCTATTTGTGACTCTAACATCTTATTATGTGTCTTATGTAGCTTGTTCTAAGCATGCAGGTTCTCAAACTGAGACTTAGTATCTGCTTGAAAGGAAAGGATATCCTTCTGCATCTGCAACATGATTTTTATTTAGTTCAGCAATAGCTGGGTCTGAAGGTTATGTGCTATGTTGTTGTTGAAACTGATTTCTCTGAAATCCAGGAGGAGCTTGTTGTTGTGACTGATACTGCTGAAACTGGGGTTGTGGTATGGACTGTTGTTGCTGCTGAGGCTGTGGATAATGTTGTTGTTGCAGATTCAACACATTATTGCTCCTATATGAGAGATTTGGATGATCTCTCATCCCAGGATTGTATGTATTGGAGTATGGATTGAACTGGTGCTTGTATTGTGACTGCAATGCCTGCACTGTCTCACTAGAAGGTAGGAGAGCGGGGCACTCTTGAGAGTTGTGTCTAGCTATTCCACAAGCGTCACATATGAGAGCATTATATCCAGAAGCACTAGCCATAGCATTTACACTCATGTGGGAGGAGGGTTCATTATTACCAAGCTTCAAAGAATCGATCTTTTGATTTAAAGCAGCTAGTTGCCCATACTGTATAGAGTAGGCCTCAACATGATGCTTGCCTCCTTTCTTTATAGAAGAGCGAATAGTGGACGGTTGATTAGAAGCATGTTTATCTTGAAGTTAATAGCCTTCATCAGTGGCTTTATCCATGAAAAACCCACCAGAGGCTCCATCAATTACCCGTCTCGTATTTGCATCAACTCTAGTGTAGAAAATCTGACACAAATACCACGGGTCTAAACCATGATGAAGACAAAGGCGCTGCAGATCCTTAAATTATTTCCAAGCTTCATACAATGACTCGCCAAGATCTTGGGTGAAAGTCGCTATCGCATGACGCATATCTGCAATCTTTTGATAAGGATACCACTTGATAAGAAAAATCTTGGATAGTTCTTCCAAAGTGGTGATAGAGGCAGGCAGCTTGTTATACCAGAACAAAGCTTTTCTAGCAGAGAAAAGCCAAACAGGATCATTTTCATCTGCTCAGTAGTAACAACAGCTTGTTTATGAGTAGCACAACATTGTGAAAATCGTTGCAGGTGCTGATTTGGGTCTTCAGATGGTAACCCAGCAAACTGATTATTTTGAACCATATTCAGAACATGAGACTTGATTTCAAAATTTGTAGCAACGATAGTAGGCAACTGTACCCCAGTGGGTACATTATCAAGAGATGGTTGTGCATAATCCTTGAAGGTTCGGGTAGCATTCTCACCCATTATAAGAGAAATAGGGCTGACAGGGAAGTCTTGTTGTGGTGATGATGGTGGAGTAGGTGTCTTTTGGGAAGGTGTCCCTGCAGACAACTTTGCTTGCTTAGTTTACTTTCTGAGTCTACGAGCAGTCTTTTCAATCTCCGGATCAAATGGAATAAGATTTGGGGATTTTAGTTTCCTGCTTATACCCCAAAAACACTAAAACAAACGTGAGATGCTCCGAAGAACAGGTGTTCTTCAGAGTAGGTTAGTCTAATACTACAATTAAGATAAAATAAAAATAAGTCGTCTACCCAGCAACGGCGCCAAAATTTAACAGGCTAAAGTCGTATCACCGAATAATAAATAACCTAATGTCCACTGACTAATAGTCAGGGAAGTCAGGATCGAATCCACATGGAGATATCTATACTACTATATCTGAACTCTAATACTATACTAACTAAATCAGATGAAAATGGGTGGTTTACTGAACTAAGAAAATATTCAAATCACAAATATCAACTACGGAAAAGACTAGGAAACGGTTCATTGTGTATGCAATTCAGGATATCAAGAATGATTGAAGAAACTCAATGAAATAATCTAAGTACGGCACATGTAATTTCTCTCGAACGTTAACTCCCTCGAAGCACTAAGCCGTTCTCGCATGGTCATAGATTGCTAAGACTACTATTGAGAGCCTATACAAAATCCTACCTCTCGGTCTATAACGTTATATTGCAACAAGAATCAACACAGTTGGCCAAACTTGTAGATTAACTTAAATAACCCAATAGCAAGAATCAAACACATCAATGAATTAAATAATCATTCAATCAATCCCTCATATGCATACATAGATCCCCAAATCCCTAGAAAATAAACTACTCACACATAATTGGAGAAAACATAAGCACAATTAGATAAGAAAGCAACATGGTGGAATAACAAGGAAGAATTGAAAAGGGAATAGTAAAGGATGAGAAACAATACCAATTGAAGAACGAATATTGAAAACAATTACTCTATTGAATCTTGAATGTACTTGCTAAGTAGAATAAACTAGGATTCTTGAGAGAATAAAAGTGCTTAGAAAACTAATAAACTAAATTTGGCTAAGTAAAGGCCCCTGGGCAGACGGCCGGATTCCGCCCGGCCGGGAGATCATTAGCTTGCACAAATCTCTATATTCAAAACGCCATAACTTCTTCATTATTCGTCGGAATTAGGCAATTGACCACTCGTTGGAAAGATCTTGAAATGTAGAATCTAACCCAACTGAAATCACTACATTTGGATTTGTAGAACTTGAGATATAATCAAAAGAGTGGACTAGAGTCATTTTTCTACTTCTTTCACTATTCGCTTTGCTTCAAAACTCTTCCAACTCAATGCTCGTGCTCTCAAAAGTACATCATCTCTTGTAGTGATATAAATGAGTAGAAAATGCACCAAAACATGCTATTTCCTACAATGATCAACCTGAAACTACAAACACAATACAAGGAGTATATTAGTACTAAAAATAGTTCCAAAGAGCGCAATTAAGACCAATAATCAATGAGGAACGGGGGTAAAAACACTATATAAAATAGACATATCAAGCTCCCCCAAGCTAAACTTTTGCTTGTCCTTAAATCAAGAGTTCAAGGAAGCAATAATCGTTTCACCCCAACATAAAATCATTGCAAAAAAAATTTAGGTGACTCTAGATCAAATCCAAGCACACCACAAATCACATTATGTAAAACTCAACAAATAAGCACCAATCAGGGATAACAATCAAAAGAGGCCACTAGACATGCACTACAAATCAATGAGAAGGATCTCACAAGGGGACTCTCCACTCATTTGTAATACACTCTCCAAGCAGTTAAAATGACTGCTTTTATCCAACCCCAAGTGCCCCATCCCAACTCTCACATTCAAGTATTTGAAGGGTAGTTTAAGACACTCAATTGCCAAACTTCACCAAGTTAGTCCATAGGCTTGAGCCATCTCTCCACATTAGGTAACTATACATGCAAACAAATCATATGACTCAATAAAGGTTGTAATAGGGCTCATGGTAGTAGGTGCGGTAAATATTTGGGAATGTGATGCTCAGGGAAGTGAAGTATTACTACAACTTTGATGATACAACCCACAAAATATATTAAATTCCAACACAACTACAACCAAATTCTTTTCTTTCATCTCCTTTCTCCTTTCACATAATCCAAGCAAAGAATTTCAATAACGTTTTTTACTTATTTTTTTTCTTCTTACTTTTCTTGAAAGGCCTTGCTTGTCCTATTTTCAAAAGTTTTATACTTTAGCTACTAGCTAATAGGGATGAAGGAGAATCAACAATTAGGACTCGAAAATAATAATGTGGAGTCCTTTTTTGATGTCACAATTTTTTTTTCTTTTTCATTCACATCAATTACCAATTCCATCCAACAAATGTCAACCAACATACATGTCCTAAATACTTCCCAACCAAAGGTAGAGGGATGTATTTTTGGAAAATGAGAAGCTCATAGCACGGTTATCAAAAGAAATAGGCTTAGCTCAGCATGGTTAACTAGGGGAAATAAATGTAGGGAATGCTATTTGGTTTTATGGTGCAATTTCCTACAAGAGTCATAGTCATTTTTGTTTAGCCATCATATAGACAATGCATCAATGGAGAGAAAGCACAAGTTCTAGCATCCCTCAGAGAAGTGGGCATACACACATGAAAAGAAAAAACTGGAATATATACAGTCTTAACGCACAAGCTCACAGTTAAACCTAAACATGCTTGTAGGACATATGGAGTGCCACAATTGCGATTCTTATCATAGGTTAAAGTACACAAATGTCATGCTCTATTGATCAATCATTGTTTCATGCCCATCAAAAATCCAAATTTAAAACACAAATACGATGATACGGGGCACAGGGAAACAACTATTCAACTTGACTCTAATTTTCTAATGAACTCGTATTTTTGTATTTTTTTTGTTTCTTTTTTTAAAGTAAATAAACTAATTAACGCTAAATAAGACTAGGAAAGCAATAAACTATATAGGGAGTGAGAAAGCGACAAACCATATGTACATAAAACACCCCCCACACTGAACTCGGCAATGCCCTCATTATAACGAAGGAAGGAAAGAGAGAATGCAGTACATGTTCGCGCTCTTTTTTGTGTTGCTTCCTTCTCATACAATGCTGCATAAAGAAAGCTCCAAAGACATAAAATGGCACAATCTCACCACTCCGCAAAATAAAAATAAAATAGAAAAGACTTAAGAATTTTTTTGTAAAGAATCGGCTTGCCTCCTGATCAGCGCTGGTTTATAAAGGTCCTGCACGACCGTTACCTCTTTCAATTTCCAAGTGAAGGTGGTGCTTAGAGATAGAGTTCTTCAACTAAACCCACAACACCCTTCTCCTCGATCTTAGTACCGCCACCACCATCCCATGGGAAGAGCGGGTCATCAGTAACTCACGGGACGTCCTCTAAGATACCTAATGGGTCATCAGTAAAACTTACCCACTCGAACAGGGACGTCCTCTAAGATACCTAATGGGTTCTTAATAGAACGGTCAAATATTTGGAGGGTCATAGTGGTACACTTAAGTTTTCCCATATTAAGTTTTTTACACAAGGAAAGGGGAAGGACACTGACACTAGCACCTAGGTTACACAAAGCCTTATCAATACTAATAGGACCAATAGTGCAGGGTATGGAGAAACTACCAGGGTATTTCTTTTTAGGTGGCGTGACCTATTTTGAATGACCGCACTACAATGTTTAGTAAAGGCTACAGATTCCAGCTCATCAAACGTTCTTTTCTTATTCAACACATCTTTCAAAAACTTAACATACATTGGAATATGCGTCATCCATTTAGAGAAAGGAATAATTACCTGAAGGCTTTTCACAATAGCCAAGAAATTACTAAACTTATTCTCAAACTTAGACCATGCTGCACGGTGTGAAAATGGGAGTTTCAAAGTGATAGGTGGAGGTGGAACGACAACATCCTTCTTTTTCTCACTGTCCTGGGCAACATGCTTCTTAGAAACGTATTCATCGAACCCATTGTCCCCAACAACCTCAGAAGTAGCCAACTTGTTTTCCTCATCGAAAGTAGAGTCATTGTTGCTAATCATAGCGGGCTCATTGTTTCTCAAACCACTCATTAGAGGGAGTGCATTAACACTTTCTCTGGGATGGACAAACTTGCTAGGCAAAGAACCGGGCTGTCTAGTAGAGGATGAACTTGCCAACTGAGCTATTTGTGACTCTAACATCTTATTATGTGTCTCATGTAGCTTGTTAAGCATGCAGGTTCTCAAACTGAGACCTAGTATCTGCTTGAAAGGAAAGGATACCCTTCTGCATCTGCAACATGAGATCTTTTAGTTCAGCAATAGTTGGGTCTGAAGGAGATGTGTTATGTTGTTGTTGAAACTGATTTCTCTGAAATCCAAGAGGAGCTTGTTGTTGTGACTGATACTGCTTAAACTGGGGTTGTGGTATGGACTGTTGTTGCTGCTGAGGTTGTGGATGCTGTCGTTTTTAGGTTTGCCTATTCCTTATCTTCCAGTGTCAGACTCCCCAACTTGGGGTCTTACAAGTATAGGAGTTTTCTCTGTTAAATCTACCACCTGGCTAGCTCATGACCTTCCAATGAGAGATTCTTTTTTGTGGGAATACAAATGGATTTGAAAGCTGAAAATTCATCTGAAACTACAACTCTTCTAATGGCGAACTCTACAAGATGGACTATTGGTTCATCAAAACCTTTTGGCCTGACATATTATTTATTTCAATTTATGCACTGTTAGGAGCGGTTTTTATCTAACGTGGCAACAAATTAGATGATCAAGTTGTGTTAGTTTGCATAATTAAGTGGCATCGTTTAAGTGCATGCTCAAAGGAAGCAAGGATCATTGATGTGGCAAAACAGTTCAAGACTCCTACTTTCTAGGAGAATATGCGCTACATTGAGAAGGAAATGGAGTTGAAGATAACCACCAACTGCTAAGATATTCTCAACATCCCATCAAAATAGGACATCCAATCAGTGTCCAATGGAAAAACGACTACTGTTGGCAACGTTGTTATTGTTTTTAGTATAAATAGAGTTCATAAGCTCATTGTGTAAATCATCTCATACTCACTCCTAAGGATGTAAGTGGGTAATGGACCCTACCCGAATCCGTGGATCCAGATCCGTTTTTTAGCGGATCTGGATCCTCAAATTTTGGACCCAACTGATCCGGGTTGGATATGGATCCTAGTTTTTAAAAATGGATATGGACCGGGTCCTAAATTATTATCCAGATCCATTACCTGTTTTTTAAAGTTATTTTAAAATATATAATTAAAAGGGTAAAATTTAATGTTAAACTCTTAATGTTATGTATGCTTGGATTTGTTATATTAAGGTTGAAAGCTTGTTTACTTTAACATCAACAAATAAAATGCTAACTGGAGTTCTTTTGTTTTTTAAAATCTTTAATTATTGTGAAAATTAGGGTCTTTTAAATAAAATAGGTTAGGATCCGTAGGATCCATTGGATCTGGATCTGGATCCTCAATTTTATTACCCAGCGGATCCGGGTCGGATCTAGATCCATGCCTGAAAAACGGATCTGGATTCTAGAGGATCCGGTCCAGATCCTACCGGTTGACATCCCTACTCACTCCCTCTACTCTCTCTCTCTAGCTCTAAACACTTTGTACTCTCTCGTAAACTCAAGCAACTTAGTGAATTGGCAGGATATCAATCCTCCTGTGGTTTTTCCCTCATTTCCAAAGGGTTTCCACGTAAAACGTGTTGTGTGCTTTATTTACAGTTCGCAACTTTGTTTTTGCAACGTATTCTTATTCGCAAGTTAATTGTCAACCCCCTCTCCAAGCAAATTAGCCTTAGTGTGAAATTTTCCCTAAATAATTTGGCGCCCACCGTGGGGTTGATAATAAAAAAGCAATCCTAATCATCAATCAACTTGTCACGCAACATGGCTGAAATCAACGAACCTACATCTCCTGCAACTCCCAATTCGCCTTCTGAAGTGCCAAGGCAAGAAGATATGGACCGAATAATGGGAGTTATTAACAACATGAAGAAATCTCTCAGAGAAGAGATTGCTATGCAAGGTGCCCAATTCGAGAAGAAGACCGACGAACTCTGGTCCCAAATGTTGTCCTATGCATCCATTGCATCCAACTCCCGGAAGCAGCACCAAGCACTAGTGGAAAAAACCTTATATGACACAACAAAACTGATCTGGTTCTCTCAAAACCGGATCAGTAAATCCACCAAATTATGGGCGCTAAATTTTGGGTCAATTAACTGATGCGGTTAGAAGGAAAATCGGATCCGTTTTCATTAACTGATCCGGTTCGTCCCAACCGGATTAGTTATGGCCCAAAATAAACGGCCCAACTAAACGGCCCAAAATAAACGGCCCAACGATAACATATCTCGCTTCACTTACCAGACCCCTCTCTTCTCTCATTTCACCCTACCAGACCCCTCTCCTCTCACTCTCTCTCCTCAACACTCCACTGCCTTTCATCTCTTCACCGCCATCAGCACCGCCATCTCTCTCTCTTCATCTCCTCCTCTCTTCACCAACAACGCAAACACCATGAGGCTTCGCTACTCCGCTGCTTCGATGCATTCTCCTCCTTAACCAACGCGACGCCACCCATAAGAAAAAACGTCGAGCAACAGATAAGAGCAAGATTGGAATCGCTTCATCGCAATCGAGGTTTTCAGCCATAGATCTCTCCCTTCTCAATTTCACTATCATACGATTTTCTCTCTCTTCTTCTCTAATTTCTTGATTTATTAGTTTTTGTAGTGTGAGAATCGAATTCTAGGGTTTATGTTTTGTGTTTGAGTAGTCATGAACTGATTAATTTGCTGAACTGCTTTGTTGGAGGCATTTTTTGTTCTTAATTTCTTGGACTTTATACTGATATTACTAGTATTTCGAATTTGACCCTTTTTCAGTTCATGTGAGTTGTTTATGGAATTATGGTGGATTGTTGAATGTTATTGATGGGTTTATGTGATGCATCTGTCAAGATTGAGTTCTTATGATATGATAGTATGTCCTTAGAACTATGACTGTGATTATGTCATTTTGTGACTGCTACTTATGTTCATTGCAAATCTGATTCGTTGTCCGATAAATCCGTGTGAACCGGCTATATTCAATCGATTCCGTTATTTGAAGACATGAGGAACTCAGGTTTTGTGCCTGATGTAGAGACAAAGCCGTTGCTAATCAAAGGACTTTGGAAGGAAGGAAGACTAAGTGAAGATTTCGTTATTGAAAAGACTTGTAAGGAGCGAGAGGACATCCTCAGATGTTCAATGTCAGCTCAGCAGATGTTATAAATGTACACAAGCTACATAGTGAGAGTTTCTAAGACACTATTGGTTAGTGGTACTATGAGATACTCATATGTACTTTTTTCAACTGATTCACATAGTGTTATGCTTTTATGTGTAGCTTCTCCTTGCATTTGCAGGTAATGATGATGATGATTCCTCATTCTTTTCCCCTTTTAGTTTGAATCTTATGTCTTGCATGTTGCTTCAGGTTCTGATTTATGCTTGTCCTCCTGCTTGTTTCAGATTTCTCCTTTTTTATGATTCAAGGTCATTTAGATTTGAGCAACTGATCTTCAACTATAGTAATATTATGTTACATATTTAGCAACTTTTTAAATCTTGTACCAAAGAGAGAAATAGAATGTCAGTCTAATACTTCACTGGCAGCTATAATAGACAATATCAGAGATGTGAAGCTCAGACGAAAAAAAAGCCTTCTGTATACAGATGGAGAGGACATAATTTATGAGTGTATCAACTATAAATTACATATAAGCTACTTGCTAAACTTATTCCTGAAAACTTTCCTGGTCTAGACCCTTCCTTATCACTGTACATAAACGATGGATATAATGTCTGCATAAAATCAGTCTCGTGGATTACCACAATAAGATTACCTATTATCTAGGAGTGTAAATATAGGTCAACAAAAAGGCTGATATTATAAATTTAATAATGAAAAAGATGCCTCTACTAGAGGAGGAGGAGAGGGGAGTGTATGATGCAAGTTTCGAGTACCCTTTCTCAGAGAATGGTATCATTCAAGCTTCTCAAACCTGTCTTGCTTGAATTCACATCGATGTTTCCCAGGTCATTGACACGTTCAGAACTTTTGATAGAGACCTTACAATTTCCTCCATCCGTCCTGCTTGATGGATCTCTATTTAGGCAATATTCTCCAAATAAGGGTAATAAAGCATTACTTGACTATTAATGGTTGTAAATACACATCCATTCTCACTATTCCTTGACTTCCACTAATGTTATGATTCTACTCTTAGTTGCTTCTGTTCTCTAAGATAGAATTGATATTAGATATCATGAAGCATTTCTTTGCTGTGTGATGAGATTTCCAAGACAGGGAGGACTACAATATTGGTGGATTTCCAGGTTCTCTACCAATTTTTTTCATTTCTTTGATGTTTTCTGAGCAGAAATTCCTACTTTCTTGTAGCATTCAACAGATGAAGCTCATAATCAGTTGTACAAGGAGCTCTAGATTTCTAATATTATTAAATTTAGATATCATTAGTTGATAATGAGTACGGACGACTGGTAATTTTGACTTTTATCAAGTTACTGTCTAAGAGATAAGTTTGCTGCTTTCCTAATGACGACAGGGACGATTGGTATTTAGTATGTAAAATGTCTTGGGTAAGAGTTCTGATAGTTCTTTCTCTTAATGAATTGCAGCTTTTATGTTGAGAATTAAGGCTGCTAGATCAGTTCAACTTAGCAGCCAGTGTGACTTTAGCGATGCGCAACAGACGATGAAGGTGAACAAAGTTTCTTGTTTTCCAATATGAGAAACATATGTATAGAAATACAATGTGTCAATTTAATTGCTAGATTAATGTAACTTATAAGTTATAATTGAGCAGATTTTGGTTGCTTGTTTTAATGATAGGCGTCTATATTACTTGAATCATCATCTATTTTAGAGGATTTGTCATCAAAGCCAGAGCAAACTTCTTCTAGGTGAGTGAGCATATGATGTGATAAGTTTTATCAAAACCCTTTGAAAAAAGGCAGTAGATATATGTATTGTGATTGTATATTGTATGATCAGGATTCGACATGTAGATGTACCTGCTGAAACGAATGAGAACTCGGACCCTAACTTGATCAATGTGGAACTCAAAGAGATTCTCACCAGAAATTAAAGTCATGAAGCATCTTGTGAAAAAAATCCGCAAAGAAGATAAAAGGTCTGTACTGTTGGTTAGAATTAGTCAGCAGACTATAACAGTTCCATTAGACTGTTGCAGTTGTCTCATTAGATTTACAATGTGTTATATGTTAGTGCTATAAAAGGATATGCTTCTGATGTGAAAATCGAACCACCAAACCCTACTAGAATGCATTGGCAACAGATGTGCTGTTTGGGCTTCTGAAAGAAGTGTTGAGAAATAGACCAGATTTAAAGCTGGTTGTTATGAGTGCTACTCTTGAAGCTGAGAAATTTTCAGGATTATTTTAATGGTGCACCCCTTATGAAAGTTCCTAGAAGGCTGCATCCTGTGGAAATCTTTTACACCCAACATCCTGAAAGAGACTACCTTGAGGCAGCTATCCGAATTGTTGTACAAATACACATGTGTGAACCTCCTGCAATATACTTGTTTTCCTTACTAGAGAGGAGGAATTGAGGATGCTTGCCGTAAAACTAATAAAGAAGTGGGAAATTTATGTACTTCCTCCTTTTTTATTACATGTTACACTTTTGAAAATTCGGTTACCTATGCAAAAATTTAATTAGGGATTAGTAAAAGTAAGGGTGGTGATTAAAGGGAGTGAGGACCACCCGTCCCCACCCACCCCAGGCAGCCCCACCCCTTCCCCCACCCCTTCCCTCTCCCCTCCACCCCGGCCCAGCCCCCCACCCCTCCCTCTCCCTCCACTCCACCGTCCAGCCCCTCCCCTTCCACCGCCGCAGCCCCTCCCCCCCCCTCCCCATCGATTTCCCCCTCCCCTTCCACCGTAGTGACCCCTCCCCTCCCCTTCGAGTTCCGAGATCGACCTCGCCTCCTCAACGCCCCGCACTCCAACCCTTCCGCCTCCCGACTTTCTCTCTCCTCCCGCAAACCCTCGTCGTCGTCGTCATTATTCGCCGCCATTGTTGTTGTTATTCGTACTTCTCCGAGATCGGGACCGTATTGTGATCGAGACGGCGAGGCGAAGGAGCTTGAGAAGGTTGAGGAGAGAGAACATTCTAGATCCGACGTTGAAATTATGGCTTTCGAGGAAGAATTTTGCTTCTTCTTCAGTGGAGGAAATGATGTCCATGAAATTCTTGACCATTGTTGTTGGTCGGACTCCATTGTTGATTTCTTGAAGGATTTTTTTTAGATTTTTTGATTTTGATTTTGATTTGAAATGAATGAATCCAACGAGCAAATCGACGGGGAGGGGGCTGCGGCGGTGGAAGGGGGAGGGGGAAATCGACAGGGAGGGGCTGCGACGGTGGAGGGAGGGGAGAGGGGGGGGGGGCTAGGCGGGGTGGAGGGGAGAGGGAAGGGGTGGGGGACGGGGTTGGGGCTGGGGTGGGTGGGTGGGGGAGGGGTGGTGGAAGAGAGAGGGGAGGTTTAATTAATTTAGATTAGTATATAATAAGGTTAAATTAATTAGGTTTATTTTTGGTTAATTGTTATAAGTAAGGGTAAATTGGTAATTTTGCAGCATAAAACTTTCCATTTTGGGGAAGAAAAAAAAGTGTAACATGTATTTTGCACCTTTCCATTTAAGGAAAGTGTAACATGTAATAAAAAACGGAGGAAGTATCTAATTATTTATGCTTCAATTGAGCATAATATGCTTAATAAAATAAGTATTCATATATATTATTGATTTTGTATTGATTAATAATGAAAAAATGCAAAAAAAAAAATTGGTTTTGTGGGGGGGGGGTAACTAATCCGGTTTGGGTGAAAATCGGATCAGTTTGTCCCTCATAGCTGCTGCGAGCCCATCCAATCCGGACCAAACCAGATCAGTTAGCCCGATTTTGACCGGATCGGATGGGCTTTTTTCCACTAGTGAAGGCGACCTCGACAGTGTAGCCAACCAACTTAATATGGAAGATCCGCTCCTTAAAAACAGTGAAGATGCTAAGATCGAGCAAGTCAACCATGAGGTGCCATTGCCCGGCCAAATATCCCGATTTGAACCGGTCAAGCCGCATATGAGTGTATTTCCCTATCTGGAGAAGATGCAAAAGTTGGCAAATCACAAGATCAACCGATCCAGAATGAGCCCCTGCCCAAAGCAGCCGCAAAGCAACCCCAACAGTCACTCGACGGAAGGAGAAACCCGTCGGTGTCGAATATGCCAAAAGTCATGCCCTCGGTTGTCACCGCAGATCCACTGTATCAGCGCCTCATGCAGGTCGAAGAGATGATCCTCAAAATCCTCGAAGTGCCAAGACCCGTGGAGAAAGCTGCCCTGACTAGCTATGTTGACTCGCCATTTGCAGATGCCATTGTCTTGGTCGAAATTCCAAAGCGCTTCACTATTCCCGCCATGAAGCTTTATGACGGCACAACGGATCCCAGCGAGCATGTCGCCCAATATTAAGCAAATGATGATTACCATCCCAGTCCCGCGCGAGATGCATGAAGCTTGCGTGTGCAAGGGATTCGGATCAACTTTATCAGGTCCTGCTCTTCAATGGTTCATTAATCTACCTAATGGTACAATTTTGACTTTTGCAGGTTTGGTAGACATGTTCAACCTACAATTCACCAGCATTAGGCGCCTGGAGAAGCAAACCAGCGACTTGTACCGAGTCGTCCAGAGATATGGCGAACCGCTGCGAGAGTACCTCAACAGGTTCAACCGCGAAAAAGTCTCCATCCCAAGATGCGACACCCCCACCGCTATCGAAGCCTTCTGGAGAGGTTTGCTAGAAGCATCAGAATTGTACAAGGAGCTGACGAAGTACCCCTGTCCAACTTTCGAAGATGCCCAGGCAAAGGCGCTCGCACAAATCAGGTTCGAACAAGATGTCGACACCAGAAAAGGCGCAACAGAATTGGACCGAGGCGGCAGAAAAGCTCTGAGCAACAACAACCGTCGGGACAACCTGTACAAGCCGTATTACAAAGATGTTGCTCAAAATGTCGACGTAGTCAACTCAAATCACCGTCCAGCAATCAGAGAATACAACTTCAACGTCAGTCTCGCAGGACTTGTGAACAGCCGTGGCAAGTTAGGCGACGCCGTCGGATGGACCAAGAAATCAGACAAGCCGTCGAACAAAAAAGATTCGTCAAGATGGTGCGACTTTCATGCTGATATTGGCCATACTACAGAAGAATGTATTGCACTAAGGAGAGAAGTTGCCCATTTGTTGAGGAAAGGATTCTTGAAAGATCTCATGACTGACAAAGCCAAGGCAACTATGCAGCGGGAAGCGTCAACTTCCGAGAGGCCACCAGCTCCACCGCAACCTTCCAGGATCATCAATCTCATATATGGAGGATCAGACGTATGCGGCTTAACATATTCAATAGCAAAACACCACGCGAAAGAAAGTGCCATGGAAAAGCCAACCAGCGCATGCCGAAGAGCAAAAGCGGATTACATGCCTAGTTCCTTTGATTAAGAAGACGCCGCAGATTTGGCAGATCCACACCATGATGGGCTGGTTATCTCTCTCACAATCAGAAATTGCCTTCTAAGAAGAGTGCTCGTGGACAATGGCAGTTCGACAAATATCATCATGCTAGATGCCCTCAAAGATATAGGGCTAAGTGAAAGTGACATCACCAAAAAATCCTTAATGCTTGTCGGATTCAGCGGCGAAGCCAAACATACACTTGGCGAAATCACTTTGCCTACCTATGCACAAGGCGTCAACATTCAGGTAAAATTCCTAGTTATTGATTGCTTATCCTCTTACAATGTCATTGTTGGCAGGCCTTGGATCCATGACATGAAGGCAGTGATCCACCTATCACCAAACCATCAAGTTCCCTACCAAGTGGGGACTGCAAGAGATAAAAGGTGATCAAAAGTTGGCAAAGGAATGTTACAAGACAGCCTTGAAACCCTCTGCAACAAGCAAAATGCCAGCATAGCAACTACAGCAACGACGGACCATCGTAGAATATGCCGAACTAGAAGCTGAACCGATAGATGAAATTATCCTTGATCCGTCAAAACTTAAGCAAAATGCCATAATTGGAGCAGACTTGCAAGGCGAGTTGCGAGAACGCCTGATTTGATTCTTGAGGCAAAATGCCGACTGTTTTGCTTGGTCCCGTGAGGACATGGTTGGCATCAACCCTGAGGTAATAACACAAAAATTAAATATTAATCCTAACTACTTGTCTGTCAAGCAAAAACGCAGGAAGTTTGTACCTGAACGTAACCAAGTTATCAATGAAGAAGTGCAAAACCTCTTAGAAACAAGCAAGATACAAGAAGCAAAGTACCCGGATTGGCTCGCAAACGTGGTGGTAGTGCCAAAGAAGAATGGAAAATGGCGAGTGAATAAAATGTTAGTAAATAAAATGTTTGAAAAACAGATTGGGGACACCATGGAGGTCTACATTGATGACATGCTGGTAAAATCCAAAAAAGCCGGCAACCACATCCAGCACCTTGAAGAAGCATTCGAAATTCTTAGGCGCTACCAAATGAAGCTAAATCCCAGCAAATGCTCATTCGGCATCACCTGTGGCAAGTTCCTTGGGTACGTTGTAACTCAAGGAGGGATCGAAGCAAGTCCAAAGCAATCGTCAACTTGTAATCTCTAAGATGAGTCAAGAATGTGCAAAAACTAACTGGACAAGTTGCAGCACTTAACAGATTCATATCTAAGTCGTCGGATAGGTGCAAACTATTCGATGATGTGCTGAGGAAGAACAAATCGTTCGAATGGACAAGCAAGCATGAAGAAGCGTTCCAAAATTTGAAGACCTACATGATGAGCGCCACCCCTCCTCGCAAAACCGAAAGACAAAGAGGAACTACAACTTTATCTCGTTGTAACACATGCAACTGTAAATGCCGTTTTAGTAAGAGAGGAAGATGGAGCTTAATCACCCATATACTTTGTAAGTAAAACTCTCGTAGATGCTAAAACAAGGCATACTTCACTAGAAAAACTTATACTCCCTCTGTCCCAGAATACTCTTTACACTTTCCTTTTTCATCTGTCCCAGAATATTCTTTAATTTACACTTCTATTTTTGGATATGACCCACTATTATTTTAATCCTTCTACCTTTTAACCATTGGCCCACACTCTCTCTCCTCCAAATCAAATAATACCACTCTTACTACCTACCAACTCTAACCATTGGCCCACACTCTCTCTCCACCAAATAAAATTGTTAGGGTTTTATTTTAATACCGCAAGTGAACGGTGTCATAGCACATACGGGTCGAACTCAGGGAGGTGCAAGACTAAACACTAGTTGATTTTAGACTATGAAATAGCTACACAATCCAAATATCAAGGAGAATCTATAAACTAATATCTAAACTAATAACAAAATATGACAAACTCAATAAATATGATAATTAAAACACTAAGATTAAGCATCACCACTAATATAAATTGATCAAAATATAACTCACATCCCAGTTATTCAATT
Source organism: Beta corolliflora (assembly GCA_947648045.1). Classification (NCBI taxonomy): domain Eukaryota; kingdom Viridiplantae; phylum Streptophyta; class Magnoliopsida; order Caryophyllales; family Amaranthaceae; genus Beta; species Beta corolliflora. The sequence continues at coordinate 193,463 of CANSZD010001794.1, forward strand.
ATAGTTTAGGTGAGATTGACATTCCCTTATGACTCGGTCATTCCTCAATACCTACAGCTCACTTTCGTGATAGCAAAAGGCCTAACTAACATGTATGTCTCCTATTTTCATGGCTTACACACATAATTAGAAGCATTAAGAACCAATGTTAAATAATTCCCAATTTTAGTTCTCACCTATTTTCATAGAAGAATTCAAATCAATGACAAGATTATCTAAATTAAGACCCAACTTTCGTTGATGAACTCAATTAATAAAATAACAATTTAGCATCAAATAAATATTCATAATCTCAACTCCAACTTTCGTTGATAATATAAAACTAGGGCTAAATTAAGATGCAAAATTGACAATAAAAATAATCTTATCAAACACTAAACATACAATTAAATAACATGGGAATTCGAGAATAATTTACAGAATCAATCCATACTAGGGCTCAACTCAATCCTAGATAAAAAGACTACTCACTAATCATGGCAACAAAAGTAATAAACATAATAGAAAACATAATTAAAATATAATAAAGAGAAGAGAACAGAATTAAACTTATTGAATTGAAGATGAATATGAATGCTTGAATCTTGAATCTCCAAAGTAGCAATAGAAACCAAACTAGAGCATAAAACTAGAGAGAAAACTCGAGAAACAAAATAACGTGATATTGAAAAGTGAGTAATAGATAATAGATGATCTAACCTAATTATAAATCCTCTAATATATAGTTATAAGTCCTAATACTAGTAGGGAACCAAATTACAAGATAAGGAAGCCAAATAAATCATTAAATAGCCGAAATTATCAAAACCGTGTGCGCGTAAGAAGTTCCTGGCAGACTGGGCCAACTTGTGAAGCCCATATCTCTCAAAATACAACTCTCCTTGGACCGTGCAACCTATCGTTGGAAAGATCTTCAAGCCTACTTTCCAATGCCGCTGGAATCAACCCAATATCAGCATCGACTCAAAAGTTATGAATAAAAGAGTGAACATGACTCGATTTTCACAATTCTTTCAATGAATTCCAACTCCAATTTAGCTCCAATTTGCACTCAAATACATCCAAAATGATCCTTATCAATGTAGCTTGCTTCCAATTGCTCCTAAGTACTCAAGCTTGTCCAACAATACTCCAATTATGTTCTCAATACCTGAAATTCATCAAATAATACCAAAAACGCACAAGAGGAGTAATATTTCGCAGATTAAGTAATAGTATGCAATTATGAACTACAATGCATCTAAATGCTCCTAGAATGAAGCCTAAATGCAACTAAAACCTATATAAAAATACGACTCATCAAACTCCCCCAAGCTAAACCATTGCTTGTCCTCAAGCAATTACACATAGACATTGGAAAAGAGAGACAACCTACAAAATGGGACTACGATAGAGCCAAGCACACAATTGAGAACACGAGAGATACAATTACTACACGAACCAAGCATCGAAACATTCTCAAGCAAAGCCGCATAACACGTCATGTAATGCAATCAACTCTCTTAGCATACCACATACCATCTCCCCCAAGCTAGACTCAACCAAACCTGAAAGACCTCACTTTAGTCATGTGCACTCGTACTCTCATGTGTTTATGACATAATCAATGTCACTCAACCTAAACCATGTCGACTCAAATGAAACATATACTCTTTAACTTTGACTATCGACTCACTCTCCAATCGAAATTATAACGCAAAAAGATCATGAGGACTTTTGAGGGTTGTAATGGGGCTGAGGTTATGGGTAGGAAATATATTTGGAAATGTGGTGTTAAAAGCCAACTAGTGGAGAAAACAACACTTTAACATCTATGGCCATTAGATGCAAATGTCACAAAAACTTCTACTAGAAGTTCAACAACACATTACCATTAAATCAAGAGAGTACCCATCTTTATCAATTCCAACAAATTTCATTCAACTTTTATTTAATCTTTTGTTTCACTTCTTTTTTTTCATTTTTTTTTCAGAATTATTTTTCACAACTTTTTCATCATTCTTTTCAGTTTATACTTCCACACTATTTCAAGCAACTTCCTTCACATCTTTTCTTCCAATAATCACCGCAAAACCACAAATACAAGCTCAAAACATAAATTTTAATGCTACTCCACTTAGCAAGGCTTGGGTAGAGAAATCATAAAAGGCTAGAGACTTGTAATGTAGATTGATTCAGAACAAAGTCATGAAAGGCTCAGCGGGGCTAGAGAAAGGATAATGTATATGAAAAGAAAATATCTCTGAAAGCTCAGAACAATGAAAAGAACGTCTCAATCATATCCAAATGCTTATAAAGTCAAGTGTCAAAGAGTACCAAGTCAAAGTCAAGATCCATGCAACAAATGAGGAACTAATCACACATGAAAGAACAGAACTGGCACAAATACGTCAGTTTATAGGCACAAAAGCTCACTTGGGTTAAGATGTCTAAACAGTAAGGTTAAATCAAGCCAGAGAGAGATCAACCAATCTTACCACAAGCAATCAATCGCGATACAATCATGCTATGAAGAATAATGAACGGGATGAATTACGCTTAAGACCGTAGTAAGGATATCAACAAGGTTCTCAAATAGTGCTAGCAATAGTCCCATAGATAGATGCAACTAACATGAGATGAAAACTAATATGATAATGCAACTAAGAAAGCAGTACAATTTTTTTTGGTTACACGTAAACTCCCACTCCTAGTGAGCGGTACAAACCATGCAACAACCTAAGAAAGCAATAAAATCTACACTAGAAAGCAATAAAGGATAAAATATTCCTCCCCTAAGCTAGAATTTGCAGTGTCCTCACTGCAACAAGCAAGATCGTAGAAGGAACCAGAAACAACCCAACAATCACCAAATCACCGAGCATTCCCACAAACACACCAAGCCACCACTATTGCCCCACACAAATGCCAACAATGAAAGAATGAAATCAATGTAGTTATAAGAAATCAACAAGTATGGCATCACACACAAAAATCCAAGCCAAAAAAAAATAGATAGTCTTGTCAAGAGTATGAACAATATAGAGTAAAGAAGCTTACTACCCAATTTAGTGGGAAAGTGAGTCGAATAAGCTTAAAAATTGTATTGCACTGTTCCTTGAAGACCAACTTGAACGAATTTGCTGCCAATTTGCACGAATCCTATAACAACCATCAATTAAAGAAAGAAAGAAATAGAATTAGGTGTTCATGGGGAAAATTAGAAAAAATATATAAAAAAAAAAGGGAAAAAGAAAATAGAAAGGGAAAAGAGAAAAGAACGAGAAGATAGAAGAGGAACACGAAGAGGAGGTGCGCTGTTGTGGTTGATGAACGGAGGTGATGGTGGCGCTGGTGATTTGCAGGTGGCTGTGGGTTCGCAACGTCGCACAAGGAGAAACCACGGGCCAGGCGTGGCGTGGTGATGGAGCCCACAGCCTGGCCGGGGTGGTCACTGACAGGGGGCAGTTTTTGTGAGTTGTGATGTTGTACAGTACAAATCCACGGGAAGCTCGTGGCATGGGGATGAAATCCACGGTGAAGCCGTGGTGGACACTGCTATCCTTGTTCTTTTTTTTTTTTTACGATCATAAAATACCAAAAAGAAAACACTAATTAATGTAAAATCACACAAAGAAGAAAAATAAAAATAAAAGAAGAGAAAGTAGTTGTAAACTCGGGTTGCCTCCCGCGAAGCGCAAATTTATAAAGGTCCCGCACGACTATGTAAAATCAGTAGACTAATGCAGAAAAGTTCAACGCCCTAAGAAGCTTATCATATGTCCCTGCAAACGTCTCACAACATGTCATATAAGAGTGAAAATGAAAGAGGAAATACACTAGTCCTAAAAATCTATTAAACCTAGAAAAAGGAAAATCAAAAGAAAAGTTATATTTACAAGAGTAAGAAAAAGAAAAATCGTTAGTCTTTTTACACGACTCAAATGGAATAAAAACTAAATATACATCAGTTACATGATCACAAGAGTCATTCAAATTGGGAGAAACAGGGAACGATGGGGAAAAAGGAATAAGGTCAAGTTTTCGAGAGAAAGGAACATGAGACTCAAAAACAGTTGGTGGACCCGACAAAGACTCATGAATAACCTCACTTTCATCTATAGACTCCTCTAATGAAGGATTTTCAACCAAGGGTTGTTCCTCATTCCAAATGTTCTTCACATCGATCGTCTCCGTAATTTGATAATCATCACCATAATTTTCAAGTTCTTTCCAACCCTCATCATCATCATCGTAGATATATTGGAAACTAGAATTTTGGGCAGATTGATGATCATATTGGGGAGAGGGGTCAAAATCATTTACTAATGTCAAATCACATAAAGAAATATCATGAGAAGTAGAGTGACAATTAGAACAGTAGGGGGGTGTTGTTGTGTAAATTTGAGGTGAAGGAGTGGAGAATGTTTCCGAAATTGGTCTAGCATATGAAGACATCTCCCATTCATAAGTATCTCTAGCCAACCACTCAATTAAATCCCAACAATAATCAGGAGATTGGGACATAAATCTTCCATTAAACAATTTGTCTACAATTATCCTAGTTTCTTTATTTAACCCCTCATAAACCACTAGACACATATCCCATTGTCCAATTCCATGATTAGGACCAAAAAAATCACCAAGCCTATGATAGTATTTCCAAAACACTTCATTCTCATATTGGGGAAAATAGAAAACTGCTTTAGAATTACTAGCATGTAAATGGGGTTCACAAAACATATTAGGTAATTGATTAGAACTCATGCAAAATTGAAAGTATATTGACACGATGTATCAAAATTAGAAACATGAGAATCCAAATAATTATAACCATTGTCCCTATCAATAGAATTGTCCCCATTATAGTGATAATATGACACCATGAACAGTGAAAGGGAAGAAATTTATACAAAAGTAAAAGAAAGTTATTTACAAAAGAAAATAAAAATATATGCGGTGTAGTCTATTAAATCTATAATCAAACTAATTCTAATCCGTAGCCTCCCCGGCAACGGCGCCAAAAACTTGTTAGGGTTTTATTTTAATACCGCAAGTGAACGGTGTCATAGCACATACGAGTCGAACTCAGGGAGGTGCAAGACTAAACACTAGTTGATTTTAGACTATGAAATAGCTACACAATCCAAATATCAAGGAGAATCTATAAACTAATATCTAAACTAATAACAAAATATGACAAACTCAATAAATATGATAATTAAAACACTAAGATTAAGCATCACCACTAATATGAATTGATCAAAATATAACTCACATCCCAATTATTCAATTATAGTTTAGGTGAGATTGACATTCCCTTATGACTCGGTCATTCCTCAATACCTACAGCTCACTTTCGTGATAGCAAAAGGCCTAACTAACATGTATGTCTCCTATTTTCATGGCTTACACACATAATTAGAAGCATTAAGAACCAATGTTAAATAAATCCCAATTTTAGTTCTCACCTATTTTCATAGAAGAATTCAAATCAATGACAAGATTATCTAAATTAAGACCCAACTTTCGTTGATGAACTCAATTAATAAAATAACAATTTAGCATCAAATAAATATTCATAATCTCAACTCCAACTTTCGTTGATAATATAAAACTAGGGCTAAATTAAGATGCAAAATTGACAATAAAAATAATCTTATCAAACCCTAAACATACAATTAAATAACATGGGAATTCGAGAATAATTTACAGAATCAATCCATACTAGGGCTCAACTCAATCCTAGATAAAAAGACTACTCACTAATCATGGCAACAAAAGTAATAAACATAATAGAAAACATAATTCAAATATAATAAAGAGAAGAGAACAGAATAAAACTTATTGAATTGAAGATGAATATGAATGCTTGAATCTTGAATCTCCAAAGTAGCAATAGAAACCAAACTAGAGCATAAAACTAGAGAGAAAACTCGAGAAACAAAATAACGTGATATTGAAAAGTGAGTAATAGATAATAGATGATCTAACCTAATTATAAATCCTCTAATATATAGTTATAAGTCCTAATACTAGTAGGGAACCAAAATTACAAGATAAGGAAGCCAAATAAATCATTAAATAGCCGAAATTATCAAAACCGCGTGCGCGTAAGAAGTTCCTGGCAGACTGGGCCAACTTGCAAAGCCCATATCTCTCAAAATACAACTCGCCTTGGGCCGTGCAACCTATCGTTGGAAATCTCTTCAAGCCTACTTATCAATGCCGCTGGAATCAACCCAATATCAGCATCGACTCAAAAGTTATGGATAAAAGAGTGAACATGACTCGATTTTCACAATTCTTTCAATGAATTCCAACTCCAATTTAGCTCCAATTTGCACTCAAATACATCCAAAATGATCCTTATCAATGTAGCTTGCTTCCAATTGCTCCTAAGTACTCAAGCTTGTCCAACAATACTCCAATTATGTTCTCAATACCTGAAATTCATCAAATAATACCAAAAACGCACAAGAGGAGTAATATTTCGCAGATTAAGTAATAGTATGCAATTATGAACTACAATGCATCTAAATGCTCCTAGAATGCAGCCTAAATGCAACTAAAACCTATATAAAAATACGACTCATCAAAAATAATACTACTTTTACTACATACTAACTCCTATCACATCTACTTTTTCAATAAAATAATAATTGGCTTTGGTTATGGCTTCTACTAAGTTGCGCCCTTATTTTGAATGCCACCCTATTTGCATCAAAACTAACTATCCTGTAAGAACTGTGATGAACAAACCTGAGTTGTCAGGCAGAATGGCCAAATGGCTAGTACACTTAAGTAGCTATGAAATCAGGTATGAACCAAGAACAGCCATTAAGTCGCAAGCTTTGGCAGACTTTGTGGTTGATTTCGATCCAAATCGCAAAACCGAAGCCGACGAAGAACTATTGCAACTGTTGGAGCAAACAACAAGTCCCAAATGGACATTATGCACTGACGGAGCATCAAATACAAACGGAGCAGGACTTGGATTTGTACTAAAATCGCTACAAGGGGACATAATAGCCCAAGCTATTCACTGTGAATTCAAGGCAACTAACAATGAGGCAGAATACGGAGCCTTGATTGTTGCCCTAAATGCCGCAGCAGAACTCAAGGTCAAATGCATCGAGGTAAGTTGCGATTCCTTATTAATTAATCAATTTAACGGATCCTATGCAGCAAAATACCAGAAGATGGCAAAGTACTTGGACATAGCCAAGAACGTTGCTAGCAGGTTCGACGAATTTACCATAAAGCAAATCCCAAGGGAGCAAAATGTCGAAGGAGAAGCTTTAGCCAACTTAGGCTCATTCTCGGCAAAGACTCGAACTTTAGCAACATCCCCATTTTGCATATCATGCAATCTACGACAGATAGGCATCAAGTAAATGAGACCAGCACTGAAGTTGCCCCTGAAGATTCAGACTGGACGGAAGAATACATCCAGTGGTTAAAAGAAGGCATCTTACCTAAGAAACTTAGAGATACGCAAACTTTCAAGGTAAAAGCATCCCACTTTATTCTAATTGATAACACACTATTCCGCAAGTCAGTTGCAGGTCCCTACTTCAGATGCCTCAAAAAGCAAGACGTATCTGTCGTTCTGTGCAAACTACATGATGGTGAATGCGGCAACCATGCTGGGGGCAGAAGCTTGTCCAACAAGGCACTCGGGATGGGCTACTTCTGGCCCACTATGAGGAAAGATCCCATGGAGTACGCTCGCAAATGCGACCCTTGCCAAAGACATGCTACAGTTTAGCACCAACATGCTGAGCAACTTCATCCAATCATAGCACCCTGGCCATTGATGAAGTGGGGAATGGATATTGTTGGCAATCTTCCGTAAGCTTCAGGGCAACGAATATTCATGTTGGCAATGACAGATTACTTCTCCAAGTGGATTGAAGCAGAAGTATACCGATAAGTCACTGATTCTGAGGTAATATCTTTCATTAAGCGCAACATACTATGCAGGTTTGGCATCCCTTCCGAAATAATTTGCGACAATGAATCGCAATTCATAAGTGGTAAGACACGCAAGTTTGGTCAAAAGTGGAATATCAGATTAGACACCTCCACGCCAAGGTATTCGCAAACCAATGGGCAAGCAAAATCTAGCAACAAAATTATCGTCAACAACATTGATAGGCGTGTCGCGCACCTAACAAAAATAAATAACCTAACTAATCCTCCTAACTATGTAGTAGGGTAAGTCAGAGTCGATCCCACAGAGAGAAAGTTGTTCTATGATTAGCCCTTAAATAATGGTAAGACTAAAGGAAATTAATATCAAGAATAATGGTGGAATAAACTATACTAATCAATCTATAAATAAAAGACTCTATAGTTAAGTATCCCCACTAGCATGAATTAGTCAATAATAATTTCTACCCCAAACTAGTCTATTAAATGTTCACAAGGAAAAGTACACCCTATAAAATACCATAAACCTCTCCCGAGTATCTATGGCTTCTCTAATATGCACTCAAGCCTACTCCCGTGGAATCATGCAAATTAAAGACATTAAATGCGACACTCTAACTTCCTAACAATCCATTCTACCTACTCCCGTGGAGAACTTCATGTCCTTAATTGAAATATTCAAATCCGTCAAAACCCAACTCCCGTTGTGATCAAGACAAAGGAATCATAACAATACTAGTTATCCCTAATCTAGTATTGGAATATGCACAATCAATTAAGCAAGAACAATTCAACAATTAGTTTGGGAATTTAAAGAAATAATCATGAATTAATTCACACTAGGGTTCAACTTAACCATAGATTACAAAACTATGTAAGCATAATTGGAATAAATAAACAAAATAGAGAAGAATAATAAAACATCATAATATAAAACAAGGAGAAAAGAAGAAGAAAAGAGATACTTGAATTAATGGAAGGAAGGTGGAGTCTTGAAGAACAATGGAGATCTACAAGTTTCTCTCTCTAACTTCTCTCTCTAAAAACCCTAAGTATAAACTAATAATGATGATATAATTACAAACTCCCAAAAAACTCCCCTAGAAAATAAGGGTTAAAGTCCTATTTATATGCTAAGATTAACATAAACCGACATAAGTTAGGTCACGCGGAAGATATGACATTACAGCAGGTTGCACGGGCAAGCAACTATGCGCACGGGCGTGCAGGATCGTGCACGGTCGAGCGAAATCTCGCTCGGTCGTGCGAGCGAGGCAGAAGCTTCAGTGACTTTTGATTGCAGGTTGCACGGCCGAGCAGATATCCGCACGGGCGTGCGGTCGAGACAGTGGCTTCAGCTCAACTTTGAACAGCTATAACTTTTGATCCAGAGCTTTGTTTCACACATGCAATATATCGTTGGAAAGCTCTTGAAGTCTAGTTTCCAACCCAATTGGAATTACCTCATTATCATTCTTGAGTAAAAAGTTACGAGTGAAATGGTGAAGAGGTGTCATATTTCGCACAAGTACACAAAGTCATGTGTATCTTCTTCACTTTAAATCCGTTTTGGGCACATGATATATCGTTTTGAAGGTCATCTACACGCCTAAATCATCATGTCCTCAAATAGGAGTCCAAAGTACCTGAGATTACATCAAAAGACCAAACAACCCGTGAAAGCATCGTAGCTTACGAAAATGGACCTAAATATGCATAAATGCAAGTAAATGCTCTAATACTACATGAAAATGCACCCTAATATGCAACTAAATGATGTTAGAATATGCACTTGTCAAACTCCCCCAAGCTAAACCATTGCTTGTCCCCAAACAATAAGACATAAACATTGGAAAAGAAAGACAACCTACAATATAGGATTACAACAGGGCTAAACACTCAACTGAAAACACAAGAGATAAAATCACTACACAAACCAAGCATCAATACAAGCACGAACAAAGCCGTATAGCATGCCATGTATCGCAATCGACTCTCCAATCATACCACATACCATCTCTCCCAATTTGGATTTAACCAAACCTGACAGACCTCACTATAGTCATGTGCGCTCAAATCTCTCATGTGTTTAAAGGATAAATGATAACACTCAACCTAAAACAAGTCGACTCAGATGAAACATAAACTCTTTAACTTTGACTTTTTGACTCACTTAATACTCAACAATACAATACACAATGATCAAGAGGACTTTTAAGGGTTGTAATGGGGTTGAGGTTAAAGGTATGGAAAATAATTTAGGAATTGTGGTGGAAAAACCAAAAAGGGGGAGCATTATATAACTGAAAACATGACCAAGAAAGGTCACAATAACTCCGTGCAACAACCAACAATCTCCAAATATAATCAACAACACTTTTCACTCAAGAAATTCAATCATAACCCTTTTTATTTCACTTAATTCACAACTTTTTTTTCTACTTCTTTTTCATTTCATTTTTCAACTTTTTTTTCTTTTTTTTTTTCGAACTTTCAATTCAATTTCAAAGCTCACTAAACATACTTTTCCATCCTTCTAAACTACAAATAGAGCACTTCAATTCAATACAAACCAAACCAAAATTAATACTCGCTCCCCCAAGCTAGGCTTAAGAAAAATATCGAATGAGGCCAATGGCTTGTAATGTAGGTATCAATCAAACATAGTCAGAAAGGCTCGGCGGGGTTAGAGGAAGGATAATATGAAAACAAGAATAGCTCGAGGCGAGATCATGAAATAGAATGCCTCAATCATATCAAAATGTATGCACTAGCAAATATCAAGGAGTACTAAGTCAAAATCAAGATCAATGCGACAACTAAGGAACTAATCACACATGAAAGAACATAACTGACACAGATACGTCAGTTTATAGGCACAAAAGCTCACTTAGTTTAAGGTGTCTGCACAATAAAGTTAAATCGAGCCAGAGAGAGATCAATCAATCTTACCACAAACAATCAATTGCGAAAAAATCGTGCTATGAAGAATCATGAACAAGATGAATTATGCTTAGGAATTGTAGTAAAATATCAGCAAGGTTCTCAATAAGTGCTAGCAATAGTCCCATAGATGCAACTAAAATGACATGAAATCTAATATGAGATGAAATATGCCAATGCAACTATGAAAGCATACAATGTGTTTGGTTACACGTAAACTCCCACTCCTAGTGAGCGGTACAAACCGTGCAACATCCTACGAAAGCAATGAAAAAAAAAACTACTCTAGATGCAACTAACATGTGCTAAGTAATGATGACAAACATCCTCCCCCAAGCTAAATGACACATTGTCCTCAATGTGAACAAAGAGGAATTAAATGAGGGAGAGGTACAACTTACAAAAAGGGGTGGGTAATCAAAGGGAGTGTCAAAAAGCATCGACACCTCCACCACAATCGATAGTTGTACTGAGGGAGTGAACTTAGCCAAAAAAAATTGGCTATGCTTGTACCTAGCAACAGACTTCGTCACACATTAATTAGCAAAGTTAGTCAAACCAAAATAAATAAATAAAATGAACAAAGTCGGGTTGCCTCCCGATAAGCGCTGATTTAAGGTCTTGCATGACCGCTTAAGACTAGTAGATCACTCATAATAGTTCAATAGCTTATCATATGTTCCCGCAAACATCTCGAGCATATTATATAAGAGTGGAAAGGAAAAATGAAAAAAATTAGTACTAAAAAATTACTAAACTACAAAAAGAAAAATCAAAGGAAAAATTATATTTACAAGAAGAAGAAAAAGAAAAATTGTTAGTCTTTTTACATGACTCAAAAAAAGGAAAAGAAACTAAATTTACATTATTTACATTATCATAAAAGTCATTCAAGAAGGGAGGAAGAAGGAACGATGGAGGATATAATATAGGGGAAGAAGGAATAAGATCAAGTTTTTTAGAAAAAGGAACATGAGACTCAAAAACTATAGGTGGTACCGATAAAGACTCATAAATCACTTCACTCTCGACTTGACTTTCCTCCAAAGAGGAAATTTCAACAAAGGGCTCTTCCTCCTTTAAAATATTCATCACATTGCTCTCTCCTATAATTTGATCATCATCCTCATAACTCTCATTCTCTACACAACCGGCATCATCAACATCATAAATATACGGTTGGGGATGAATTATGCTTAGGAATTGTAGTAAAATATCAGCAAGGTTCTCAATAAGTGCTAGCAATAGTCCCATAGATGCAACTAAAATGACATGAAATCTAATATGAGATGAAATATGCCAATGCAACTATGAAAGCATACAATGTTTTTGGTTACACGTAAACTCCCACTCCTAGTGAGCGGTACAAACCGTGCAACATCCTACGAAAGCAATGAAAAAAAAAACTACTCTAGATGCAACTAACATGTGCTAAGTAATGATGACAAACATCCTCCCCCAAGCTAAATGACACATTGTCCTCAATGTGAACAAAGAGGAATTAAATGAGGGACAGGTACAACTTACAAAAAGGGGTGGGTAATCAAAGGGAGTGTCAAAAAGCATCGACACCTCCACCACAATCGATAGTTGTACTGAGGGAGTGAACTTAGCCAAAAAAATTGGCTATGCTTGTACCTAGCAACAGACTTCGTCACACATTAATTAGCAAAGTTAGTCAAACCAAAATAAATAAATAAAATGAACAAAGTCGGGTTGCCTCCCGATAAGCGCTGATTTAAGGTCTTGCATGACCACTTAAGACTAGTAGATCACTCATAATAGTTCAATGCTCTAAGAAGCTTATCATATGTTCCTGCAAACATCTCAGAGCATATTATATAAGAGTGGAAAGGAAAAATGAAAAAAATTAGTACTAAAAAATTACTAAACTACAAAAAGAAAAATCAAAGGAAAAATTATATTTACAAGAAGAAGAAAAAGAAAAATTGTTAGTCTTTTTACAAGACTCAAAAGAAGGAAAAGAAACTAAATTTACATTATTTACATTATCATAAAAGTCATTCAAGAAGGGAGGAAGAAGGAACGATGGAGGATATAATATAGGGGAAGAAGGAATAAGATCAAGTTTTTTAGAAAAAGGAACATGAGACTCAAAAACTATAGGTGGTACCGATAAAGACTCATAAATCACTTCACTCTCGACTTGACTTTCCTCCAAAGAGGAAATTTCAACAAAGGGCTCTTCCTCCTTTAAAATATTCATCACATTGCTCTCTCCTATAATTTGATCATCATCCTCATAACTCTCATTCTCTACACAACCGGCATCATCAACATCATAAATATACGGTTGGGGATGAATTATGCTTAGGAATTGTAGTAAAATATCAGCAAGGTTCTCAATAAGTGCTAGCAATAGTCCCATAGATGCAACTAAAATGACATGAAATCTAATATGAGATGAAATATGCCAATGCAACTATGAAAGCATACAATGTTTTTGGTTACACGTAAACTCCCACTCCTAGTGAGCGGTACAAACCGTGCAACATCCTACGAAAGCAATGAAAAAAAAAACTACTCTAGATGCAACTAACATGTGCTAAGTAATGATGACAAACATCCTCCCCCAAGCTAAATGACACATTGTCCTCAATGTGAACAAAGAGGAATTAAATGAGGGACGAGTCACAACTTACAAAAAGGGGTGGGTAATCAAAGGGAGTGTCAAAAGCATCGACACCTCCACCACAATCGATAGTTGTACTGAGGGAGTGCACTTAGCCAAAAAAAATTGGCTATGCTTGTACCTAGCAACAGACTTCGTCACACATTAATTAGCAAAGTTAGTCAAACCAAAATAAATAAATAAAATGAACAAAGTCGGGTTGCCTCCCGATAAGCGCTGATTTAAGGTCTTGCATGACCGCTTAAGACTAGTAGATCACTCATAATAGTTCAATAGCTTATCATATGTTCCTGCAAACATCTCAGAGCATATTATATAAGAGTGGAAAGGAAAAATGAAAAAAATTAGTACTAAAAAATTACTAAACTACAAAAAGAAAAATCAAAGGAAAAATTATATTTACAAGAAGAAGAAAAAGAAAAATTGTTAGTCTTTTTACAAGACTCAAAAGAAGGAAAAGAAACTAAATTTACATTATTTACATTATCATAAAAGTCATTCAAGAAGGGAGGAAGAAGGAACGATGGAGGATATAATATAGGGGAAGAAGGAATAAGATCAAGTTTTTTAGAAAAAGGAACATGAGACTCAAAAACTATAGGTGGTACCGATAAAGACTCATAAATCACTTCACTCTCGACTTGACTTTCCTCCAAAGAGGAAATTTCAACAAAGGGCTCTTCCTCCTTTAAAATATTCATCACATTGCTCTCTCCTATAATTTGATCATCATCCTCATAACTCTCATTCTCTACACAACCGGCATCATCAACATCATAAATATACGGTTGGGGATGAATTATGCTTAGGAATTGTAGTAAAATATCAGCAAGGTTCTCAATAAGTGCTAGCAATAGTCCCATAGATGCAACTAAAATGACATGAAATCTAATATGAGATGAAATATGCCAATGCAACTATGAAAGCATACAATGTTTTTGGTTACACGTAAACTCCCACTCCTAGTGAGCGGTACAAACCGTGCAACATCCTACGAAAGCAATTGAAAAAAAAACTACTCTAGATGCAACTAACATGTGCTAAGTAATGATGACAAACATCCTCCCCCAAGCTAAATGACACATTGTCCTCAATGTGAACAAAGAGGAATTAAATGAGGGACAGGTACAACTTACAAAAAGGGGTGGGTAATCAAAGGGAGTGTCAAAAAGCATCGACACCTCCACCACAATCGATAGTTGTACTGAGGGAGTGAACTTAGCCAAAAAAAATTGGCTATGCTTGTACCTAGCAACAGACTTCGTCACACATTAATTAGCAAAGTTAGTCAAACCAAAATAAATAAATAAAATGAACAAAGTCGGGTTGCCTCCCGATAAGCGCTGATTTAAGGTCTTGCATGACCGCTTAAGACTAGTAGATCACTCATAATAGTTCAATAGCTTATCATATGTTCCTGCAAACATCTCAGAGCATATTATATAAGAGTGGAAAGGAAAAATGAAAAAAATTAGTACTAAAAAATTACTAAACTACAAAAAGAAAAATCAAAGGAAAAATTATATTTACAAGAAGAAGAAAAAGAAAAATTGTTAGTCTTTTTACATGACTCAAAAGAAGGAAAAGAAACTAAATTTATATTATTTACATTATCATAAAAGTCATTCAAGAAGCGAGGAAGAAGGAACGATGGAGGATATAATATAGGGGAAGAAGGAATAAGATCAAGTTTTTTAGAAAAAGGAACATGAGACTCAAAAACTATAGGTGGTACCGATAAAGACTCATAAATCACTTTACTCTCGACTTGACTTTCCTCCAAAGAGGAAATTTCAACAAAGGGCTCTTCCTCCTTTAAAATATTCATCACATTGCTCTCTCCTATAATTTGATCATCATCCTCATAACTCTCATTCTCTACACAACCGGCATCATCAACATCATAAATATACGGTTGGGGATGAATTATGCTTAGGAATTGTAGTAAAATATCGCCAAGGTTCTCAATAAGTGCTAGCAATAGTCCCATAGATGCAACTAAAATGACATGAAATCTAATATGAGATGAAATATGCCAATGCAACTATGAAAGCATACAATGTTTTTGGTTACACGTAAACTCCCACTCCTAGTGAGCGGTACAAACCGTGCAACATCCTACGAAAGCAATGAAAAAAAAAACTACTCTAGATGCAACTAACATGTGCTAAGTAATGATGACAAACATCCTCCCCCAAGCTAAATGACACATTGTCCTCAATGTGAACAAAGAGGAATTAAATGAGGGACGGTACAACTTACAAAAAGGGGTGGGTAATCAAAGGGAGTGTCAAAAGCATCGACACCTCCACCACAATCGATAGTTGTACTGAGGGAGTGAACTTAGCCAAAAAAATTGGCTATGCTTGTACCTAGCAACAGACTTCGTCACACATTAATTAGCAAAGTTAGTCAAACCAAAATAAATAAATAAAATGAACAAAGTCGGGTTGCCTCCCGATAAGCGCGATTTAAGGTCTTGCATGACCGCTTAAGACTAGTAGATCACTCATAATAGTTCAATAGCTTATCATATGTTCCTGCAAACATCTCGAGCATATTATATAAGAGTGGAAAGGAAAAATGAAAAAAATTAGTACTAAAAAATTACTAAACTACAAAAAGAAAAATCAAAGGAAAAATTATATTTACAAGAAGAAGAAAAAGAAAAATTGTTAGTCTTTTTACATGACTCAAAAGAAGGAAAAGAAACTAAATTTACATTATTTACATTATCATAAAAGTCATTCAAGAAGGGAGGAAGAAGGAACGATGGAGGATATAATATAGGGGAAGAAGGAATAAGATCAAGTTTTTTAGAAAAAGGAACATGAGACTCAAAAACTATAGGTGGTACCGATAAAGACTCATAAATCACTTCACTCTCGACTTGACTTTCCTCCAAAGAGGAAATTTCAACAAAGGGCTCTTCCTCCTTTAAAATATTCATCACATTGCTCTCTCCTATAATTTGATCATCATCCTCATAACTCTCATTCTCTACACAACCGGCATCATCAACATCATAAATATACGGTTGGGGATGAGAATTTTGAGTGTAATAATCAAATTCATATTGGGGTGAGGGGTTAAAATCATTCACTAACGTCACATCACACGAAGAAAAATCATGTGAAGTAGATTGACAATTTGAGCAATAAGGAGGTGTTGTAATATGCATCTCGGATGAAAAGGATGGTCTAGAAGATAAAGACATATCCCACTCATAATTATTCGAGCCAACCACTCAATTTGATCCCAACAATAATCGGGTGATTGAGATAGAAATTGACCATTAGACATAGACTCCAACATCTCCCTAGTTTCTTCATTTAAACCCTCATAAATCACTAGGCACATATCCCAAATTTCAATTCCATGGTTAGGACCAACAAAATCGCCAAGTCTATAATAGTATTTCCAAAACAATTCATTCTCATATTGAGGAAAAGAAAAAATTGCTCTAGAATTACTAGCAAAAATATTGGGTTCATGGAACATGTATGGTAATTCATGAGAACTCATGCAAAAATTAGGAGAATTTTGATATGATGCATCAAAACTATAAACATGAGAACCACAAGAATTATGACTATGGTGTCTATCAGAAGAATTATCCCCATCAAAATAATAATATGACTCCATGATACGAAAAAAAGAAAAGAAAAAAAAAATATTCACAAAAAAAAAGGAAAAAAAATATATATATACAGTCTAGTCTCACCAAAAAATAAAAACTAAATAAAACAAACTATCTCCCCGGCAACGGCGCCAAAATTTGATAGGCGTGTCGCGCACCTAACAAAAATAAATAACCTAACTAATCCTCCTAACTATGTAGTAGGGTAAGTCAGAGTCGATCCCACAGATAGAAAGTTGTTCTATGATTAGCCCTTAAATAATGGTAAGACTAAAGGAAATTAATATCAAGAATAATGGTGGAATAAACTATACTAATCAATCTATAAATAAAAGACTCTATAGTTAAGTATCCCCACTAGCATGAATTAGTCAATAATAATTTCTACCCCAAACTATTCTATGAAATGTTCACAAGGAAAAGTACACCCTATAAAATACCATAAACCTCTCCCGAGTATCTATGGCTTCTCTAATATGCCCTCAAGCCTACTCCCGTGGAATCATGCAAATTAAAGACATTAAATGCGACACTCTAACTTCCTAACAATCCATTCTACCTACTCCCGTGGAGAACTTCATGTCCTTAATTGAAATATTCAAATCCGTCAAAACCCAACTCCCGTTGTGATCAAGACAAAGGAATCATAACAATACTAGTTATCCCTAATCTAGTATTGGAATATGCACAATCAATTAAGCAAGAACAAATCAACAATTAGTTTGGGAATTTAAAGAAATAATCATGAATTAATTCACACTAGGGTTCAACTTAACCATAGATTACAAAACTATGTAAGCATAATTGGAATAAATAAAGAAAATCTAGAAGAATAATAAAACATCATAATATAAAACAAGGAGAAAAGAAGAAGAAAAGAGATACTTGAATAAATGGAAGGAAGGTGGAGTCTTGAAGAACAATGGAGATCTACAAGTTTCTCTCTCTAACTTCTCTCTCTAAAAACCCTAAGTATAAACTAATAATGATGATATAATTACAAACTCCCAAAAAACTCCCCTAGAAAATAAGGGTTAAAGTCCTATTTATATGCTAAGATTAACATAAACCGACATAAGTTAGGTCACGCGGAAGATACGACATTACAGCAGGTTGCACGGGCAAGCAACTATGCGCACGGGCGTGCAGGATCGTGCACGGTCGAGCGAAATCTCGCTCGGTCGTGCGAGCGAGGCAGAAGCTTCAGTGACTTTTGATTGCAGGTTGCACGGCCGAGCAGATATCCGCACGGGCGTGCGGTCGAGACAGTGGCTTCAGCTCAACTTTGAACAGCTATAACTTTTGATCCAGAGCTTTGTTTCACACATGCAATATATCTTTGGAAAGCTCTTGAAGTCTAGTTTCCAACCCAATTGGAATTACATCATTATCATTCTTGAGTAAAAAGTTACGAGTGAAATGGTGAAGAGGTGTCATATTTCGCACAAGTACACAAAGTCATGTGTATCTTCTTCACTTTAAATCCGTTTTGGGCACATGATATATCGTTTTGAAGGTCATCTACGCGCCTAAATCATCATGTCCTCAAATAGGAGTCCAAAGTACCTGAGATTACATCAAAAGACCAAACAACCCGTGAAAGCATCGTAGCTTACGAAAATGGACCTAAATATGCATAAATGCAAGTAAATGCTCTAATACTACATGAAAATGCACCCTAATATGCAACTAAATGATGTTAGAATATGCACTTATCAAATATCAAGAAGCGTATTGACGAAGTGGACGGAAGATGGACCGACGAGTTGCCTATGATTCTTTGGGCTGACAGAACTACTCCCAAAAATGCAACTAACCAAACTCCTTATTCTCTAGTTTTTGGTTGTGAAGCAGTTATTCCAGCAGAATTATATATGCCAACTGTAAGATATGGACTCATGACAGAAGACGAAAATGACGCAGAATTGACCCATGATTTGGACACCATTGACGAAGTCAGAGATGCAGCCAAGGTGAGGATGGCAGCCTACCAAGAAGAAGTTGTAAGAAGTTACAACAAACACATCAAATTCAAGCAATTTCAAGTTGGAGATTGGGTCCTTAGAAAGACGTTTCAGAATACCAAAGACCCCAAGGTAGGCAAACTGGCCGCAAATTAGGAAGGGCCATACCAGATCGAAAATGTAGTAGGCAATGGAGCATATAGGTTGGTCACCAGAAATGGTGTGTAAATTCCACGCAGTCGGAATGCAACTCACCTCAAACAGTATCACTTCTAAACCTCACTTGTCATTTTATTTTTGCATTTTATTTCTTTCCTCCAACAAGCATGTACTGAATTAAGCATCGGAGGGCTGTTGGCAAAATGCCAACGGTCTAGGTTTGCCAGAACTTCTCACAAGGGGTTGCAAATTGTCAAAATGCAACTTGACAGCTATCCAGGTAACATCTCATCGCAGAAAGCTTAACCAGCAACTTCTGGTAACACCCTTCTACAAACTCCTTCGTAGCATTTGTTTTCCAATTTATTCTTATGAACACATACTGACTTAAGCATCGAAGGGTTGTTGGTAAAATGCCAACAGTCTAAGTCTAACAAACTATTTTGCAAGGGGCTGACCCACCAGATGCAACTTTCCAAGCAACTTCTTAGGCAACTTGCTAGGCAACTCCCTAGGCAACTTGCTAGGCAACTCCCTAGGCAACTTGTTGAGCAATCTCCACAAACGCAAAGGACAATTTGGACTGAACTTTACTTTAAGTCAGGCATGTGCGAGAAGAAAGCAAGTAACATCTTGAACAAATGGCAACTTAAGGAGCAGATCGTTGAAGTTAATGCAGTTATGATTTTTAAAGAAGGCAACTTGTTATTTGCTTTGAGAAATATTTTGTAAGAAAGTTGCTCTTCTTTTTATTGAATAGTCCTCATTTTGCGACGAAATACTAAGGATGAACAATCTTGCCATTCTCTTTCCAAATACAAATTACCACATTTTTGTCAAGAAGCGAGTTATGCCAACTGTTTAGTAGGCAATAACACCACAGTTACAAAGCAAATGAATACAAAAAACAACTTCAAAATGGGTCAACGTTTTAGTTCGCTACAACATGCATGCGTGATACAAAAAAATAAGCAAACTATCCTTAGAAACAAGGTAGCAACACAAAGGCAAACCAAATTGCCACAAACAAACAAAATCACAAAACCAATTGAACACAAACAGAAATACCAAATTGTCATAAAGTTGCTACCCATAGGGAAAGCAAAATTCAATTCCTACATTCTGCTTCTAGTAAGCAGAAAAATCACGCAAATTAGTTTAAAACCTATTCCCAGAGCAGGCGCAAAACACACAAACTTGTCCTAAATCTTGCTCTCTCAAGCAAGACTAAAGACACAATATTATCCTAAAAACCTTGCTCCCATGAGCAAGTAAAAGTACATAAAAGCATTGTCTGATTTAAGGTAAGTAAAATCAAGGGTTGTCTTCCAAAGGCTTGTCAGTATCCAGGTCAATGGGCAGAGAAGATGCACCAGGGGCTGAAGTGGCCATATGAGTCGACGCATCATCGTGACTTCATCTCGCCATCTGCGTCAATAGCGACCTTTGCATCCTGGCTCTTCTTGGCTTCCTCGTAGGCTAACCTCTCTACAACAGGGTCCCAAGAAACATGCTTCCCCTCAGCAAATTCTTCCATGGCTTCCACTCTTGCTAGCCAGGATTGCAGGCCCATTTCATCAAGATGCTCACTATGTTTCTTTTCGGCATCCTTGGGAGCCTTGTCCAACTCTCTCTTTAGGCGCATCACCTCTCTCTGCTCCTCCTTCAGCTTTTCTATCCAGTGCATGCATCTCCCCTCGGCACTCTCCTTCTCTTTGGTTAGAGCGGCAACTTTGTTCGTCAGGTCAGATAAGTGATGATGGGTGGCAAGAAAGGCTTGCAAGCACTAAAAAGAAGCAAGTAAATCAAAAACGGAAAGAAGTATGAGCAAGATGGATACCAAAGTCAAAGACTAAAGAAGAATACCTGCAAAGAGAGCCCAACAACCTCAGAAAAGATGGCAGAAGGTATCATGGTTTCATGACGCGCCTTGGCAGCGGGAAGCCACAAATTTTAAGCATGTGGCCACATAGGGGTAGCATCAGCAGCAATCGAGCAGAAGTCCTCTGAAACTTCTATTTCTACACTTTTCCTCTTTTGGCCAATCAAAGAAGTTGCAGCAGTAGGAGTTACCAAACCAAGGCGAATGTTCTGAGGAGCTGAAGGGCGAATTGCTGCAGCGGAGCTAATGGGAGTAGCAGGAAGACCGCCCCTGTTGCGCATCCTTAAAATCAGTTCGGAGGTAGAAAGTGGGGATGTGCGCTGTGATGCAGTAGTCAGGGCCGGCCCAGGGCCAGGGCAGGCGGGGCACCCGCCCAGGGCCCAGAAATCTGAAACGTGTTAAGTATTTCATTCAGCATTCATGACATTCCTCTCCTTTTTGTTTTTTAAATGTCCTCCTATTACTTTCCTTCTCTTTTTTATTTTCTTAAATGTTCTCCTCTTACTTTCCTTTTCTTTTTTATTTTCTTAAATGTTCTCTTGTTACTTTCTGTTACTTTCCTTTTCTTTTCTTTTTATTTTATTTTCTTTTTACTACAACTCCAACTTGCTTGTTGATTTTCCTTTCCATCACCATATTATTTCATTTTTTAAGTTAAAAAGAGTATGATTTTATATCTTATATACCTTAAAATTGTAAATGTTAAAAAATAATGTACACATACAGACTACAACCTATTAAATTTCAAATATTCATTTTAGGTGTTGGGTGATAAAGTGTATTCTATATTTCGATATTCCAATTTTATTAGTCAAGTTATTAGTTTATCTGTTTAATACGGACTACTCCATCCATCCCACAATAGTCTGATGACTTTTTTTTTTTTTGTTCCATTTCAGTTTGAACTTTATTTTTAACATGGTCCCACTATTATTATGTGATTTCTCTCTTTTTCAATAAAAGATACTCACCAACTCCTATCACATATATTTTTCAATAAAAATAACATTTGATAACCACACTACAACTTATCACTTTAAATTACGTAAACCAACAAGTGTTCAGATCATTCTTGGACGGAGGAAGTATTAGATATATTAATCATATAAAAATGAAAAAGTTCTCTTGTTTTTGAAGAAACAGTTGCTGGTAAATAATTAGTTTTTATCCTATAAACGTGCATATTTTATTAAATCTCTTATGTATTAGGGCCCTTTTTCATATATTGCCCCGGTCCCAATAATACTCAGGAACGGCCCTGACAGTAGTATCTACCAAAGAAGCAACAAGCAACATGAATAAAGAGCAGCATATACAAAAGTTTACAACAGGCAACTTAAGAGTTGGAAGGTTTGTGAAGCATACCAGAAGACATGTTGGAAGTAGAGCGAGTTCTTGTGCCATTCTTCTTTGGCGAGTCAGAAGAACCTACTTCAGCGTGCAAGTTGGCCCTGGCATGAATGATAGTGGCTTTGGTTTGTAATTTTTCAAGAAAGATTGATAGTAGCTTTGGTTTGTATTTTTTGATACTATTGCTAATATATGTGCTATGTAAGTTGGTGAAAGATGATTAGTTGTAAAAAAATTTGACGTGATGCAACAGGAACGTACGTGTACTGTTTAACAATTTTTTTTTGACGTGATGCAACAGGAATGTACGTGTACTGTTTAACAATTTTCACGTCTTGATGCTCAATCCCGCGAGTTGGGGTAAGACGAGAAGTGCAGTTTTTGATGAGATTGTTGCTTATTCTAACGTGGCTCACATACAAATTGATTGTGCTTAAACTGCTGAGCATGAAACTCGGTAGTCCTCAAACAAATGAAGATTTTTCATACTAATACAACTAAATTAACTTAGTTTAAGGATAGCAGTCTTACAAAGGACACTAGAAAAATAAATTCTTCATTTGTTAAATAGTAGTACTTCTCAAGCTCATAAAATTTGCAACCTTCATTTGTTAAATAGTAGTACTTCTCAAGCTCATAAAATTACAACGCTTAGATTTTTGATGTCAAAGTTAGATATTTTAAGGGAAATTCTAGATGATGATTTTGTATTTTGCAAAATTTTATATGGTGAAAATGGTGTGACTCTTCAGAAATCAGAATTAACTTTATATAGAATAACTTTTGTCACCTTATTTTCTAAATTCTATTAATAAATTGATGTAATAAAGAAAAAAGCCATTTTTTTAAAGAAAAAAAATATTTCTTTCCCATTCTTTGTATGTTTTCAATGTGTTAAAATCTCTCTTTCCTAGCTCTGATCTTCATGATTATCCACGACTTTGTGAAAGCCGTTAAACACCTCATGAATGCTGCACTTTCTTATGTGCATTTCGTTTGAATTCAGTTGCTTTTGAATATTGTAAAATTCTCTTGCATTATACGTGATAATAAGCTGTGAATGTCAGAATCAATTGCCCAGGAATAATCAAGAAATTTGTTTTGAGAAATCATCTTCTTCGATTGATTTAATGGAGCTTGCATTTGGAATTCATGGGTATTTTTCATATTTGCTATTCTCTAGTTTAATTGAAGTTTAGTGATGGATGTTTTTTTAGATGTTGGATTGTAGTTTTGTTGGTTGGTATTATTGGTAATACTCTTGCAAAAGTGTCGTTATTCATCAATCATAAGAACTATCACATCTTAATTTTCTGGAAGTTCTAGTTTGGCGAAGGTGATGTGTTGAGTGGCTAGTTATGAAGATTAAAGCTTAGGGAATTTTTTTTTTTTTCAAAAAAAATATTTTTTGTTAAATAGATAATGAATTTAGAAAAAAGGGTCATGAAAGTTACTTCATGTAAAATTAAGGGTCACCATCTAGAATCAATTTTAAAAAAATTTCATCTAGAATTTTGCAAAACACAAATTCACCATCTAGTTACATCGCATATTATTTCAACCATATATGATCACTCCATTAAAGCAGTAGGATCTTAATTGGATACCTTAAAAGACTAGCTTTTTTTTTATAATAGATGAAATAGTATGTTAGGTGTTAACAGATTCAAATTGTGGGTTGTTCAAAGTCAAATGTCAAGGCTCAACAACTTGGTTATTGGCTTCCTAATGGGTCAGTTAAAATAATTTTGCAGGTGGTGGATATCAGTTTTCATACACGGTTTTTGTGTTTGTTTTTCTTTTCCCCTATTATCAAAAGGTTGATTGATTAAAGTTGGATTGGTTGACCTATAAACTAGATGTCGGTTAAATAGGGTCTCTCTCTTTACCTAATAAAAAAAATAATACTCCTTTTATTTTTCTTATATACTCGTGCCTTTTTGAAAGACTGAGATAGAACGCTTGTCCCTGTTTCTTTTTTCCCTATTCCTGAATGCGAAGTAGAAGATGGAGAAAGGCTCACACATAGGGATAGGGTATGTCCATTTTTTGAAGGAGAGCGAACATCAACAATGAGTATGGCTAGTTTCCAAGTTATTGTTTCTTTTAGTAATCAACTAGTTGTTGGGCTCAAGTGTTCCCGAATGGTTGTATAAAAAGTGTTGATAACCTCACAAGTAAAATCATGATTATAATTGTAATAATTGTGTATAGATCCATTACTTCAAGCATGTCAAAGTTGTATTGCCAAATTGTTGTATTTGAATTTGAGAAGAAAAATAGTATATGATTTCATTGGTTCAATAGATAACTCTCTAATGTTGATGTTTAAACTCATGAGATCAAGGCTTGTAATGATTTCTGTTAAAAAAAAAAAGGCTTGTAATGATCATATTTCTTCTTTGTAAGAATCATGAGTATGACGTTAGTGACTAGTGAGGCGCATTAAATCTCAAATAGCATTACGTGGTGGATAAAAACCCGCTTGATAAGACAAAAGATTATAGTACTTCACTTGTGTTTGGTGGTTTGTTACAAATAGAATTTGTGCTTGGTGGTTGGGTTCAAGATTTTTACAATATTTTTTTTATATCATTGTTTTGTGAGTAGCACAAAATAAAACACTCTTATGTCTTGATCAATGTGCATATTTTTTCATATCTTCATTTTTCCAAAATCAAGTATCCAAAGCCAAGTAGGGTACTACACTACTACTTGACTTTTATCTAGTACCAAAAAAACCCACAAAGAAGTCAAAGTCCTTAAATAGCGTCACTGAACCAATTAAGGAGTGCCACATAGGACACAATATTGAACATCAATAGTATTACAAAGACGCGCATGATCCATCATTCAAAATAGGCGCCCTCTATAATCCCATTGAAAAAAAATTATGTTAGAGAGAGAGAAAACACAAAGATGTGGAATTATGCAAAACAATCACTCCGTTCAATTCAGATTAGGAGTGTGTTCATGCAATTAATCAGCTTAGGTATTTTACTCCAAATTTTATTTTTCTTTTGATTTTCTCATGTTGTTATGTCAACATTTTCAGTTTTTTCCAATATATTTTTTTTAATAATTGCAATCGTAGGTTTAGTGCTGTCAACGGCCTTTATAATATGGCAGTTGCTTGTTCTGGTAACCGGAGCTGAAGCTCCTGTGGTTGTTGTTCTTACCGGTAGCATGGAACCTGGAATTCGAAGGGTGCGCCATTATTTTTATTTTTTTATTTTGATTATGTTGAATTTTCTTTGAATTTTTGTCCCACATTTATGAAGTTGTATTTTTAGAGGTTTTTATAAAATATTTGTAGCGTTAAAACTATCTTTAGTACTACAAGAGTCGTAAAATTTATGGATGACATCTAACTTAGTTGGTAAAGTTTTGTGGGATCATACCAAGACCTGAAATCGAATTCCGTCTACATCACTGAGTCGCTCATTTACTCCAAATAAAAAGAGTGATAAAATTTGTATCCAATCCAAATAAAAATATACAATTGTTATCACCAATACAAGATTTATATTATTTTAATGCATGTTCGTGTCCGTTTTGGACTGTAATTATCGGAGGTAAGGAGTTTCTCTACCTAGAATTCCCTCTATCCCAATTTTTTATAAATAGGTGGGTGTGCGAGGCTCCATTATCATAGTAACAAAAAATAGAGAAAAAAGTAATTAATAAAAAAGGCTATTTGATAAGTAGATTATTAGGACTATCCAAGAGAATGGATATTGGGGCAAATAAATTAGACATAGTATGTTTAAATTTATATTTCACTGAGTAATTATAAGCTATTATGTTTGTGTAGGGTGATGTATTGTTCCTTCACAACAGGAAGAACCGTCCTATTGCTTCGGGAGAGATTATTGTTTTCAAGATTGAGGTTTGTTCTTTGTGATGATATATTTAGACATCAGACTTGTGGGTCTCAACTTTTACGTCGCACATAAGTGCTTATGTGGTCATTTGGTTTAATTACTGCCAAAGCTACACTTAAAGAATACATTGCTTGTTTAATCCTCTACCTAAGGCAGGTAAGGAGGTGGAAAGTAAAATATTTTAATTCTGTACGTAATTTATATTGTACATCTTTTGCAGTCTTATGTCAACTAAATGATCAGTAATAGTGTTTATTTATTCGTTCTTTATACTGCTTCGGCAACTGCCAACTAGTCTTTGTTTTATTTTCTTATACAAAGCAACAAGTCTTCAACTCTTTGCAATGCACAATGTTTTCCTAAATATAATTGTGATTTAATAGTATAATTGAATATGATTATCCATTTGTATCTACCTCTCCCTAGACTCCATTAAAAACAAACTTAGTGTCCATAACATAGATACATCCCACATTTTTTAATATTTGCATCATAAGCATTGGACACACATTTGGAGAATTGGACACACATTTGGAGAAAAAATATTTGAGAAAGTAAATCTACAAATAGCCCAAATCTTCCCTCTAACCACTATTTAAGTTATTTTGCCATCATTCATTAGCTACCAATCTTAATAGCCCAAATCTTTTCCTAATCGCATAAATATGAGACTATTATTTTTGTATAAATTACATACTTGATTTCTTTACATTATACAATCCTTCATTAAGGGCTACTTATGGTTATTTAAATTATGTATTTATTACATATAAAAATAATTTTTTATTCGCTTTTGTTATTTCAGGGAAAGGACATTCCTATCGTTCATCGTGTGATCAAGGTATAAAATACTCCACATCTTTCTAGCCAAGTTTCCAAGGAACTTACTCAAAGTACATCTTAACAATTCTTTTTTTACTTTGCATGAAAATGCCATCGAACTATTATTTTATCAAGGGTGCCACTGAGTTGACTCAAAGATACAATATTGAGAGCTGCCCTGATGACCCTCTATAACAAATAAGTTCGTATGAATAGTATAATTCCATTGTAACACTGTATTCCTGTCTAAATTTATTAATGGAACTAAATGATCATATTATATAATGTCACTCGAATTTCCTGAAGCTTTCATATGATCATATCTATATGCTCTTCAATTATGCAGGTCCATAGGCAGCATGGTTCAAATGAAGTCAATCTAGTGACTAAAGGTAATAATTCACTAATTTTATCTTGACAGTTAGAAAAAAATTGAGGATGCTTTTCAGTTAATACTGCTTTGGGATAGTAGCTGGAGCAGTATTAATCTGCTGTTGCTCTAATTCATTGGTATGGTCAAAAGGGTAGTAGCTTGTGTTTTTCATTTTTTCTGATGTTCTTTATTTTGATTTAAATGTTTGGCCTATTCTTTCCATGAAAAAGAATGGTAGACTATATTCCAAAAACATAATCAGGCAGGATTTGTTTCAATGTCTATACCTTTTTTTATAACAGGGCAGAAAGCCTCGACCCGACTTTTTATATGTATACTTTTCATAAATTTTATTTTTTAGTAATTCTTATTTCAAAATGGAGTAATTTAAATGTCTAACGTATAGCATACTTTATGGGACAGAGTACCTTTAAATTTAATGTGTGAGCATGCTGTTTCAGGTGATAATAATATGTTGGATGACAGTTACGGAATATATGCAGATGACCAAGTATGGCTTGAGAATCATCATGTAATAGGAAGAGTAATAGGGTAAGTACACCATCAATTAGAACATTGCGGATGTATTGTTAGCTTCCTCGAACTGTTTTCGATCTTTTTGTATTCGAATTTATGAATTTTCTGTTCTGGCATGCTTCTTAGAACACACTGCAAGAATGGAAGTGAGAGGGGAGAGTTTAGACGCTAAAATTGCAAGAATATGGGATGAGTTATAAGAACTTAAGAGCTTCCTTCTTCCTACATCTCTGTTGGAACACAATGTGACACTCAAGAGGGGTTGAATTGAGTGGCTAAATCTAATCGATTTTCGCAAAACACATGGCACGGTGCGTGCACTGTGTTATTCACTCGTAAAATCTCCGATTTATGTTTTTGCTCAACCGAAAATGAATCAAACAATAAAACAATGAAATCAAATAATAAAACACTGGAATTTAACGTGGTTCAATCTCACCTCTGAGATCTACGTCCACACAAACTACTTTTATTATTTGAATCGTAAAATATCAAACTCTTGATACAATTCGATTCCCCACTACTAACTCTAGTAGTGCTCCCCAACACTTAACCCTAAGTGTTGCTTTACTCTCCTATAATATAAGAATTACGAAAGAAAGATTCTCAAAGACGTGCTTCTTATTCAAGCAAATAGAGGATCGTTACAAGCTTTGTTTAGAAACCTTAACTTACTTAGACTCGTGTCGTACACCTGTTTGTCTTCGGGAGTCCGTTTTCGCCTCTCAAAATCTTTATCTCTCCAAATCAAAACGTGTTTTGCTATAATGATTTATATCCCTTATATAATTCAATCAACTGAATAAGAATCATTCTCCAAAATGTATTATCTTTTTGAACAATTTTTATTCCTAAAATAAAGGGATAGAATTCTTTTCCTATTCAAAATCCAATTTTATCTTTTATAAAAACTGATTTTTTCTTTTCCTTATAAGATAAGGATTCCTCCATATCTTATGCCAACTATTAATCGGATTTTAAATCAATTTTTATCCAAATATCTTTATCAAAATCTTTTTCTTTAAAAATCAGTTTTTCTTTTTATAAAACTTATTATCCGAAAATCTTTACAATAAATATTTTCCTTTCAAAACTAATTTTCGAAATTAAAAACTCCCCTTTTTATATTCTATAAATATAGACACATGAAATTAATATAATTACCTATTTTCTTAACTCTAAGAAAATAGTTAACCATCCTAATTTCATATTTCTAATTTAGCACAAAGTTCCAATACGTTAATTACATTGCATAAACATGACTAAGAACATAACTAGACCTAAGCTTCCATATCTTCAAGTTCTTGATCTTTCATGAACATCCAATCTTGATAGCTTTCTTAGATCACTATTACATACATACATGTTATAGCATAAAGCGTTTATCATCATCAAAATAACATTGACTTAGAGTCACAACAAATTCCCCCTTTTTGATGATGACAAACAAATAATACTTCCCCCTCAAAATATGCACCATTAATCACATTAGGGAAAAATAACTCAACATCATTCACAAGTAACATGGTAACCAAGATAACCAATTCATTAGTCTAAGTATTATACTCATCTTCCCCCTTTTGACATTATCAAAAAGGAGAGCATCAACATGTTTCGCGAGTCAAAGTGAGATATAGTCGGCAAAATAATGCAAGTAGCTCAAGCAATAAATACTAAGGATCTTTGGTGCTATGTCATAATCCAACTCACAATCCGAAGTCATTAAGCAAAAAATAATCCAACTCACAATCCGAAATTATGAAGCAAGAAATAATCATGAAGGATCATGGCTGATAGCTAAGAAAGTAAGATAAAGAAAAGTTATGCAAGCTTGAAGATTTGAAATGGCAATTGGCTCAACAAGTGATTAAACCTTTCTTTAAAGATTTTCAACTTCCGCAAATAAGCATCATAGGATTTTCTTCACTGTGGCACTGTGTGTGTTTCTGTGCCAGTGAACAATCTATTCCCTTCCAAATATAACTAATTTCCGGAATACTGGAATCCAAAATGATGATCTTCAAAACTTTGATAATTTTCTTCACATTTGAATTGAACTCTAGGACTTATTTAAAATAAGTGTCTTACTCTCCTTGTCTTCTTCTTTTCTTTTCTTTTCCTTTTCATTCTTTCTCCTTTTAAAAAAAAAAAAAAAAAAGAGTCGGACCATACAATAATACTAGAGTCAATCAATAAGAGATCAAGGATAATAAGTTAATTCGGACCTCATTTTCTTTTTGATGCATCTCCGGCACTCGTGCCTTGCACGGTGTGAATCGATACCTTTCATTCTTTCACGTTTTTGTGTTTCATTCCAACCTTTTCATGTTCCCCCTTAACTGATGCGTCTTTTTCTTCCATAATCTTATCAAGATGTTCTTTCCCCATAGATTATCATGAATCAAGATTAAAAGCACTTGTTGAACTTTGGAGCAATGGGTAAGAAAAGAAGGATAATAATAGGGAAATGAAGATAAGAGGAGACATATGAAAGAAAGAAATAATAATGCACAAATGTCAAACTCATAAATAGAAAATCAGAATATCGGGCTAAAGATCAAGCTTGTCATAGGAGAAAGAATTAACATTTCATAGCTCAATAATTCGGCAACTTAGGATTATAAAAGCTCATTAGTTCGGCAACTTAGGATCATGACATTAGGACCGCATCATTAGACCATTACGAGTCCTTTTTATATCACGTAGACCTTTACTCACAAAGCTTCACAAAGACATGCATCAACACTCTAATTAACATATTTAAAGGAGGACAACAAGCATAATACTCAACTAATTTCCAGAAATTAATCCCAAAGCCATAAATTATCTTGTAAAATATTCAGGCATGAAATTCAACAAAATTACTTTGATCACACAATTGTGGTATGCTTAACAAACTGTTTTTCAAACCACTTACCAACATCACATTCTCTATGGAGTGTGTTAGGGATTTGCCAACGTTTCAAATACCAATTATTTATCCCTTTTTGTTATCGCCAAATGTAACACACCCTCCATGGTAGGCTACTAGTGAGAGGAATTGAGATTTATCACTAGTCATATGTCTTGAGCAGCCACTGTGGAGATACCATACGCTGCTTCCTCTCACGTTTGCCTGCAAAAAGATCACTTGTTAATTTTAGGAACCCAAATTTGTTTGGGTCCCTTTTTCTTTCGTTGAGCTTCTAATAAGTCTTTTCTAACCCATATTTGAGTTACATACTTTACATTTTTCGCAACACTCCTTTTCTTGATATTACAGTTGTCCATAAGATGTCCATTTTTTCCACAAAAGTTGCAAATCAAATATTCAGGTAGATCAACATATTTTCTTTTACGAAAGTCTCTTTCGAAATTTCTAGCACTGTACCGTCAACTGTGTTGCTGACCTGTATATCCCAAACCAGTTTTGTTTTGATTGTTAGTTGTACTACACAAATAATCGAGAGCTTTTAGACCATACGACCACTTTTCATACATTTTTCGAGCAATAGTCAATTGTGATTCCAAGAATTCAACAGAAGTATTTAGATCACTATTTCTTTTTCTCGAAATTTCTAATTCTCTCTTAACTTTATCAAGATCTTCACTTATCTTAGCATCACTAGGCAGCATTAGTGCAACAATTCTTGATTTCTGTCTTGAATTCTTTAGTTCAACTAACTCATGATTTAGCGATTCAATTTGCTTTTCAAGACTCGATTTTTCGGCTTCTAACACCAGTGTATGGCACTTTGTGTCATTTACGATTTCGTTAGCAAGAGACTTTTCGTATCTTAGAGCGTTTATCTCAGTATCTTTCTCTTCAATATTTTTTTCAAGTTCATCAGTCTTCTTCATCAGTTCTTTACAGTCCTTTAATAAATCCTTATATTCCAATTCCAACCCAATCTTTTGCTTAGTTAAATTTTTTACTTCCTTTTTCATGATTGAAAAATCATCATTCATTTCTTGACAATCATCAATGATATTTCCAAGCAAAGTAACAAGTTGGTTTTTTGAAAGAAGATGTATTGAAGGTTTTAGAGAAAGAAGACTTACCTCACTGTCTTCAGTTTCATCTTGGGAGTTCGAACTTTTCGCCATTAGACACAAGTGAGAGTCGTCCTGGCACTGTGCCTTTCTCTGTGATGTTTGTACAGCATTCAAACATAATTTTCCTCATGGCATTGTGCCTCTGACTGTTCTTCGTCAGAATCTGAATCTCCCCAAACGACAGCAATCATTGCCTTTTTGAATTCTTTCATCGATTGCTCCCGTTTTTCCTTGGGCTTTTCATCATCCCATAGGGGACATTCTTTAATCCTGTGATTTAACTCTCCACACTTGAAACAACCCGAATTAGTAGCACTTTTCTTATAGTTAGAGGTAGTGCTCTTACCTTTGAAATTTTCATCTTTTCTAGGATTGTTGTTTTTGTTCTTTTTGAGAAAAATTTTAAATCTCCTAGTAAGAAAATCAATATCATCATCACTATCACTATTTTCAATTTCCAATTCAGTTTTCAAGGCTATACCTTTACTTTTTGGTTCATTAGTTTTAGAATCTAAGACAAGTTTATGGGTCATTAATGATCTAATAAGTTGTTCTAGTGAAAGTTTAGTCAAATCTTTAGCTTCTTGAATA
Source organism: Beta corolliflora (assembly GCA_947648045.1). Classification (NCBI taxonomy): domain Eukaryota; kingdom Viridiplantae; phylum Streptophyta; class Magnoliopsida; order Caryophyllales; family Amaranthaceae; genus Beta; species Beta corolliflora. Next base: position 226,210 of record CANSZD010001794.1, read on the forward strand.
GCGGTTATTTTTGGGAGCCATCGATTTGTTAAACTTCTTAACACCTTTCTCACTAAATCTTCAGAAGTATATGTTTTGCCTAGAGAACGTAATTCATTAGTGATTAGTGTAAATCTAGTGAACATCTCTTTAATAGATTCGTCCTTATTCATAGTAAACAATTCATATTGTTGGACAAGCAAATCTATTCTAGATTGTTTTACCCCATTCGTACCTTCGTGGGCCAACTCCAGCGTGTCCCATATTTCTTTTGCTATAGTACAAGCCGAGATCCTTGAGTATTCATCAGGTCCCATTCCATATTGGAGAATAATCATAGCTTTGAAGTTTTTTTCGGCTTTTGCATAGTCAACTGAATTGTAGTCGTCTTCATCCTTGTCGACCATCTTTCCTTCAGCATTTTTGGCTTGGATAAGGATTGGTCCTTTCCTTATGATTTTCCAGCATTCATAGTCCGATCCTTGGATGTAGATCATCATCCTAGCCTTCCACCATCCGTAGTCTTTTCCGTTAAAAATCGGACACTTTGTGTGTCTATCTCGAGACTCATCTTGCATGTTCATGACTTCTATTCTCTAGGGATGAGCCTTTCGAGAATAGCCTGCTCTGATACCACTTGTTGGAACATAAGGTGACACTCAAGAAGGGGGTTGAATTGAGTGGCTAAATCTAATCGATTTTCGCAAAAACACCCTTATGGCACGGTCTTAGTGCACCTGTGTTATTCACTCGTAAAATCTCCGATTTATGTTTTTGCTCAACCGAAAATGAATCAAACAATAAAACAATGAAATCAAATAATAAAACACTTGGAATTTAACGTGGTTCAATCTCACCTCCGAGATCTACGTCCACACAAACTACTCTTTTTATTATTTGAATCGTAAAATATCAAACTCTTGATACAATTCGATTCCCCCACTACTAACTCTAGTAGTGCTCCCCAACACTTAACCCTAAGTGTTGCTACTCTCCTATAATATAAGAATTACCGAAAAGAAAGATTCCTCAAAGACGTGCTTCTTATTCAAGCAAATAGAGGATCGTTACAAGCTTTGTTTAGAAACCTTAACTTACTAGAACTACGTGTCGTCGTACACTGTGCTCCGGGAGTCCGTTTTCAGCTCTCAAAATCTTTATCTCTCCAAATCTGAAAAATGTGTTTTGCTATAATGATTTATATCCCTTATATAATTCAATCAACTGAATAAGAATCCTTCTCCAAAATGTATTATCTTTTTGAATAATTTTTATTCCTAAAATAAAGGGATGGAATTCTTTTCCTATTCAAAATCCAATTTTATCTTTTATAAAAACTGATTTTTTCTTTTCCTTATGAGATAAGGATTCCTCCATATCTTATGTCAACTATTAATCAGATTTTAAATCAATTTTTATCCAAAAATCTTTATCAAAATCGTTTTCTTTAAAAATCAGTTTTTCTTTTTATAAAACTTATTATCCGAAAATCTTTACAATAAATATTTTCCTTTCAAAACTAATTTTCGAAATTAAAAACTCCGCTTTTTATATTCTATAAATATAGACACATGAAATTAATATAATTACCTATTTTCTTAACTCTAAGAAAATAGTTAACCATCCTAATTTCATATTTCTAATTTAGCACAAAGTTCCAATACGTTAATTACATTGCATAAACATGACTAAGAACATAACTAGACCTAAGCTTCCATATCTTCAAGTTCTTGATCTTTCATGAACATTCAATCTTGATAGCTTTCTTAGATCACTGTTACATACATACATGTTATAGCATAAAGCGTTTATCATCATCAAAATAACATTGACTTAGAGTCACAACAATCTCACTAGCTCATACAATGTACGTACTACGTACAACTACCACAGATGATAGGAGAATTGTTTTAAAGAAATTTTAACTCATGGTACATTCCTGCTCCAACAATTCCATGAATGCATGAAGTTCCTCCTAATTTTCTTATTAAGATAATAGAAGGAAAAATTGTCAGAAACTACCTCATATCACGTTTATTTTTTCCAAAACTACTTTATAAGTGGAAAAAACTTTAAAAAGCACTACCAAATTTCGAATTTCCTGACCATGGTTAACTATTCCCCTCCAAATTCCTCCAATGTGAGATAACAAAAGTAACCCCCTTAAATTACCCCAACCACCCTCTCTCTTCTCTCTAACCTCATCCGGCGAATTCATTCTTCGCTTGCATTCGCTCGTCTCCCCTCTGTCATGGAAACTCAGTGAAAAAAAATTCACGGCCACTCGTCTCCCCTCTGTCCTCTGTCTTCTCTTTTGTTTTAAGTTTAATTGTGGTCCACGAAGGGCACAATGGACACACACAAGGTACCTCATGGGCACAATGGATTTTACTTTCTCCGTTCTGTTTTAAATGAAACGTTTGCTTTTTCACGCAACCCAACGCGCTTCTTTAATCATTAATATCTTTAGTTGTGCACACGTAAAAAAATATAAAAAAGTTATAATTTGATAGTATGTATCGAGATGAATCTAACAAGATTCCACTTGACTATGTTTTTCTTTATATAATGGCGATAAATTAGAGTCAAAAATTGATCAATGAATAGTGTCATTTCACCCAATATTTCATTTAAAACAAAACGGATGAAGTATGAATTTTACCGTCCTTTACTGGAGCCATTGATAGAAATTGACAGTTTAAGATAGTCAAAGGGATAGAAAACTTTAATAGAAAAATTCAAATTGACGCCTCGGACCATTAACTAGTTTGTTCCTTAAAATAGGCCATTCTTGTTTAGTTATGGAATAGATGACACCAAGGACATAAATTTCCGCGGTCCGCCACGAAGCACCAAAGGGATTCGGACCAAATGTCAGCATAAATCTATTTTAATGCACAGAGAGTAGAGACAGCACATACAACCATGCATGTCAATTTACCACCGTCAACCGCTAGCACCGTCAAGGCGTCAATCGCTTTATATACAAGTTATATAGTGTCAAATTTCACGCTTTCTTCAATTTATTGCCACCGCCCACCAAAATTAGAGAGGGACAGAGACAGAGGGTAATATAGTGATAATTAAGATGACAAAGATAAGAGGTCTCGCAGTGAGAATTGTCACCTTTGGTCAGTACTTTCTTCGTTCTACATTGCTTGTGTTTTTTTTTTTTTAAGGTTCTACTTTAATTTATTCATCTCCTTTCTCTTTCATTCATCGCAATGATTGCCTCATCTTATGAATTACGATGCTACTAAGAGTACAAGATTGCTCTTGTTTGATTAGGAAAAAACTGTCTACCCACCGAGTAGACTACCCACCATTAATAATGACTTGTTGAGGGGTGTGGTAATGGAATCCAACTCAACATAATTTTTATTTTTTTAATGCTCTATTAGTAGTGGGTTGTCTACCCGGTGGGTAGGTGTAGCAATGTCCGTTTGGTTAATATTCTTATTTTATCGGGAATCTAATATCCTAAGAGAAAGAACTAAAAAGTTTGTTTGGTCGACTGTTGGAATATTATTCTTTATTTAAAGCTAGTAGGAAGTTAGTTGTACTTAGTAGTTTCCTAGTTTTACGTTTATCCTAGGAAGTAAGCTGCTAGTGGTAGTTTAGGATTTGTTACTTGATTATGATAAGTTAGTTGTGTTAGTGGAGTTAAATATTGTGGGATCATTGTTTACCCATGTCGCTTGTTAGTTGCTTTTTTAATTGCTAATTAGTTCATATGTAAACCTATATATATATATATATATATATATATATATATATATATATATATATATATATATATATATATGGGTCTTGTATTTTCCATTTAATCGAACCAAGCAAGCACTAGTTTCATTCCCAATTATGTCTTGCTTCTTTTTTTCCGACATGGTATCTAATTAGTTTCATATGTAAGCCTATATATATGGGCCTAGTATTTTCCATTTAATTAAACCGAGCAAGCAAGTCATTCCATTTTATTTTTTCTTCCATTGTCATCTCTTCTTTCTATATTCTGCAGACATGAGCGTAGAAAGCGGAACTTTCTAATAGGTTCTACTTAATATAGTGCTAAGGGTTTAAATATACTAATCAAGAGAGTAATCTTAAGAAGTGTAAGGAAATACCTATCTTATTAAAATTGAAGTAGAGCTCGATGTGTATTTGAGTCACGAAATGCATCTATGAGTTTATTCAAAACAATGTAATTACATTAACTTAAACAAATACTTAGTTAACAATTATACTGCATTTTGAGCTGAAATACTTGTTAGTTAATACAATTGGAATTTTGCAATTATAAAGTTATTAGTTGTCTTGGGGTAAAAATATGTCGAAGTTGGGGGAACTACTACTCATTCAGTCATTCTCTAAACAATATTATAATATTGATGCAAGACTATCCCTCATGGCTCATGAGATTGCCTATAGCCCTATACCAAGTATATTGGTAAGAGCTCGTTCTTGAATCCCCTTGTCCGAACCAACAACTGACTAAGATGAATATATTTCTTACTTTCCTTTATAGTTCAATTTGTTTATTCATGGTTTATAATGCACATATTTGACCATCTATATAATTATATACATGCCTAAAATTATAAAGAATATATGTCTGAAAATATATACGCAAGACATCCAAAGGAATCTTACATGATAGTGTGTGAGTACGTGTGTGCACGCATATACACCTATATACACATGTATACACCTATATATAGTTAGGTATGTATGCGTGCGCTTGCGAACGTGCCTGCGTGTGACAGGTAATGCAACTCGTTAACTTGTGTATGTTTGTGCAACCAATATTGCAATTCATGAACTTGTGTACATGTGTGCGACCAATATTGCAACTCATAGAAAACTTGTGTGCGTGTGCGTCTGTGTGTGTGGTGTGTATGCATGCATGTGTGTGTGATTCTTGATTAGTAATTGTTGGAACACAAGGTGACACTCAAGAAGGGGGGTTGAATTGAGTGGCTAAAGCTAATCGATTTTCGCAAAAACACTCTTATAGCACAGTAACATGCACTGTGTTATTCACTCGTAAACTCTCCGATTGATGTTTTTGCTCGAACGAAATTGTATCAAACAATAAAACAATGAAATCAAATAATAAGACACAGGAATTTAACGTGGTTCAATCTCACCTTTGAGATCTACGTCCACACAAACTACTCTTTTTATTATTTGAATCTTAAAATACCAAACTCTTGATACAATTCGATTCCCCCACTACTAACTCTAGTAGTGCTCCCCAACACTTAACCCTAAGTGTTGCAACTCTCTATAATATGAAAATTACAGAAAGAAATATTCCTCACAAGCGTGCTTCTTATTCAAGCAAATAGAGGATCGTTACAATTGTTGTTTAGAAACATTAACTTACTAGGACTCTGTGCCGTACACTGTGTTCTGGGAGTTCGTTTTCAGCTCTCAAAAATATTAATCTCGCCAAATCTGAAAACATGTGATATCATACTGATTTCTATCCCTTATATAAATTCATCAACTGAATAAGAATTATTCTCCAAGATATAATTATCTTCTTGAATAATTTTTATTCCTTAAATAAAGGGATAAAATCTTCTCCTTTGTAAAATCAAATTTTATCTCTTATATAAAAACTGATTTCCTTCTTTCCTTATAAGATAAGGATTCCTCCATATCTTATGTCAACTCTAAATCAGATTTTAAATCAATTTTTATCTAAAAAAACTTTATCAAAATCGTTATCATTAAAAATCAGTTTTTCTCTTTTTACAAACATTCTTTTTCGAAAATCTTTTAAAGAAACGTTTTCTTTAAAATCAGTTTTTTTTCATAAAACTTTTTATCCGAAAATCTTTACAAAAATATTTTCCTTTCAAAACTAATTTTCGAAATTAAAAACTCCCTTTTTATTTCTTAATCATACAAACATGAAATTAATATAATCACCCATTTTCTTAACTCTAAGAAAATAGTTAATCATCCTAATTTCATATTTCTAATTTGAGCACAAAGTTTTAATATGTTAATTACATTGCATACACATGACTAAGAATATAATTAGACCTAAGCTTCAACTTCTTCAAGTCCTTTATCTTCCATGATCATCCGAGCTCGACAAAAGACTTAGGTCACTGTTACACAATTCACATATTATAACATAAAGTGTTTATCATCATCAAAATAACACTGACTTAGAGTCACAACAAATTCCCACTTTTTGATGATGACAAACACATAATACTTCCCCCTCAAAATATGCACCATTAATCACATTATGGAAAATAACTCAACATCATTCACAAGTAACATGTTAATTAAGATAACCAAATATAGCATCATCATGTTCATTAGTCTAAGTATTATACCCATATTCCCCCTTTTGACATTATAAAAAAGGAGAGCATCCATCAACATATTTAGCAAGTCAAAGTGAGATATAGTCAGCAAAATAATGCAAGTAGCTCAAGCAATAAATACTAAGGATGCTGGTGCTATGTCATAATCCAACTCACAATCCGAAGTCATTAAGCAAAAGTAATAATCCAACTCACAATCCGAAATTATGAAGCAAGAAATAATCATGAAGGATCATGGCTGATAGCTAAGAAAGTAAGATAAAGAAAGGTAATGCAAGCTTGAAGATTTGAAATGGCAATTGGCTCAACAAGTGCTTAAACCTTTCTTTTCAGATTTTCAACTTCCGCAAATAAACATCATAGGACTTTTTTCACTGTGGCACTGTGTGTTTTTATGTGCCACTAAACAATCTATTCCCTTCCAAATATAACTGATCTTCGGATATACTGTAATCCAAAATGATGACCTTCAAAACTTTGATAATGTTTTTCATCTGTGAATTGAACTCTAATATTTATCTAACACAAGTGGCTTACTCTCCTTGTCTTCTTCTTTTCTTTTCTTTTTCTTTTCATTCTTTTTTTTTTAAGGAGAGTAAGGCCATACAATAATACTAGAGTCAATCAATAAGTGATCAAAGACAATAAGTTAATGCGGACCTCATTTTCTTTTTGATACATCTCCTGGCACTGTGCCTTGCACAGTATGAATCAGTACTTTTCATTCTTTCACGAATTTGTGTTTCATTACAACCTTTTCATGTTCCCCCTTAACTGATGCGTCTTTTTCTTCCATCATCTTATCAAGATGTTCTTGCCCCATAAATTATCATTAATCAAGATTAAAAGCACTTGTTGAACTTTGGATCAATGTGTAAAGAAAAGAAGGATAATAATAGGGAAATGGCGATAAGGTGAGACATATGAAAGAAAGAAATAATGAGGCACAAATGTCAAACTCATAAATAGAAAATTAGAATATCGGGCAAAAGATCAAGCTTTCCATAGGAGAAAGAATTAACATGTCATTGCTCAATAATTCGGCAACTTAGGATCATGACATTAGGACATCATCATCAGACCATTACGAGTCCTTTTTATATCAAGTAGACTTTTTTTCACAGTGTTTCACAAAGACATGCACTCCTACTCCAATTAACATATTTAAAGGAGGACAACAGGCATAATACTCAACTAATTTTCAGATAATAATCTCAAAGCCACGAATTATCTTGTAAACACACTCATGCATGAAATTCAACAAAATTACCTCGATCACACAATTGTGATGTGCTCAACAAATTGTGTTTCAAACCACTTACCAACATCACATTCTCTATGGAGTGTGTTAGGGATTTACCGACGATTCCAATACCAATTATTTCTCCCTTTTTGTTGTCGCCAAATGTAACACACCCTCCATGGTAGGCTACTAGTGAGAGGAATTGAGATTTATCACGAGTGATATGTCTTAAGCAGCCACTGTCGAGATACCATAGGCTGCTTCCTCTCACGTTTGCCTGCAAAAAAATCACTTGTTAGTTTTAGCAACCCAGATCTGCTTGGGTCCCTTTTTCTTTCGTTGAGCTTCTAACAAGTCTTTTCTAACCCATATTTGATTTACGTACTTTACATTTTTTGAAACACTCCTTTTCTTAACATTACAATTAGGAAAAAATGACAGGAACAGTCCCAACTATAGGCGTTCCGCCATTTTCAGTCCCAACTTTTAATTATTTCTCAGTGGTCCCAACTATTGGGTATGTTTTATAAAAACGATCCCATATGACTGGTTACCTGTTCAACAGGTTAAGTTTTTTTTCTGTATTTCTTCCTCCTCTTTTCTCTTTCCTTCCTCCTTCCTCCCCTACCACCCCTCTGCCTCCCCCTTCCCTGCCTCCCCCTCCCCTCATAAATGGGCTTAATTTTTCCTATAAATTGGGAAAGCTAATTGCAGTTTCCCCTTATAAATGGATGTCAACAATTGATTAACCTAGGAAAAATTGGGAAAATTAATTTGCAGTTTTTCCCTCATAAATGACTGCCTTTTCACCTCCTTCGGATCTTAATTTGGGTAGTTTCCCAGTTTTCAAGCATTTAATCAATAAATCAAATTTTCCGCTGCTCCACCTTCTTCCTCAATTCCCTAATTTCATGCTCTCCAAAATTAATACCATGGTAAATGGCAACGAGAAAGAAAGTCAAACACAATAGATAGCGGCGAACAAAGTTCATCCATCACTAGTCGTTCACCTTCGTATTCTTCTTTTTTCTACTGATTGTGATTGAGTCACCTGATTCCATGATTATCTTTTATTTTTGGGACTGATTCCATGATTACTTAAATAATGAAATCTCTGGATAGAGTAAACATGTGGGTATTGGGAAACTAGATCTTTATTCACTTCCTCCTTCCTGGCTTCCTCTTTCTTTTAATCTTCTTTTTCTTTCTTTTAATAATGATTTGTCATATGCACTTATATCAGTAATTCAAGTATGGTTTGTGAGTTCGCCGAAGAAGCAACACCTTGTAATGGACAGATTATAGCTGCGTTTAAGGAGAGTGATTAGTAGAGGAGGCGGGTTTGGGGTGGCAAGGGAGGGGGTTTTTGGGGTGGCGGGGGGAGAATGGAGGAGAAGGTGGCGGGGAGGGGGTGGCAGAGCGGTGAGGTGAGAAAGGGGTGGCTGGGGTGGTAGTTTAAGACGTTTTACCTGTTGTAGCAGGTCACAAACCTGCTGGGATCGTTTTTATAAAACATACACAATAGTTGGGACCACTGAGAAATAATCAAAAGTTGGGACTAAAAATAGCGGAACGCCCATAGTTGGGACTGTTCCTATCAATTTTTCCTTACAATTATCCATAAGATGTCCACTTTTTCCACAGAAGTTGCAAACCAAATATTCAGGTAGATCAACATATTTTCTTTTACGAAAGTCTCTTTCAAAATTATTGGCACTGTGCCTGTAGTCTGTATATCCTAAACCAATTCTGTTTCGATTGCTAGTTGTAGTGGATATATAGTTTAGGGCTTTTTGACCAGCTGACCATTTTTCATACATTTTTCGAGCAATAGTCAATTGTGATTCTAAGAATTCAACAGAAGTGTTTAGATCGCTATTTCTTTTTCTCAAAATTCCCAAATCTCTTTTAACTTTATCAAGTTCATCACTTAACTTAGCATCATGAGGTACCATAAGTTGAACAATTCTGGATCTTTGTCTAGACTCTTTTAACTCAGTTAACTCGTGTTTTAAAGATTCAATTTGGTTTTCAAGATCCGAATTTTTGGCTTCTAGCACAGTGTATGGCACAGTGTTGTTAAAAACTTCTTTTGCGAGAGACTTTTTCGTACTTTAAAGCATTTAACTCATCATTTTTCTCTTCAACAATTTTTTCAAGTTCATCATTCTTTTTCATCAGTCCTTTACAGTCCTTTAATAAATCCTTATATTCCAATTCCAACCCAATCTTTTGTTTAGTTAAATTTTTCACGTTTTTTTCATGATTGAAAAATCATCATTCATTTCTTGACAATCATCAATGACATTATTAAGCAAAGTAACAAGTTGGTTTTTTAAAAGAAGATGAATTGAAAGTTTTAAAGAAAGAAGACTTACCTCACTGTCTTCAGTTTCATCTTGGGAGTTCGAACTTTTCGCCATTAGACACAAGTGAGAGTCGTCCTGGCATTGTGCCCTTTTCTGTGATGTCTGTGCATCATTCAGACATCTTGCTTCATGGCACTGTGCCTTTGACTGTTCTTCTTCGGAATCCGAATCTCCCCAAACGGCAGCAATCATTGCTTTCTTGAACTCCTTCTTTGTTTGCTCCCTTTTTTCTTTAGGCTTCTCATCATCCCATAAAGGACATTCCTTTATCCTGTGATTGTACTCAACACACTTGAAACAACCAGAATTAGTAGCACTTTTCTTAAAGTTAGAGGTAGTGCTCTTACCTTTGAAATTTCCACCTTTTTTATGATTGTTGTTTTTGTTCTTTTTGAGAAAATTTCTAAATCTCCTAGTAAGAAGATCAACATCATCATCACTATCACTACCATCACTTTCAAATTCAGTTCTTAAGGCTATACCCTTAATTTTTGGTTCATTAGTCTTAGAATCTAAAACAAGTTCATGAGTCATTAATGATCCAATAAGTTGTTCTAGTGAGAGTTTTGTCAAATCTTTAGCTTCTTGAATAGCAGTTATTTTAGGGATCCAACGATTTGTTAAACTTCTTAACACCTTTCTTACTAAATCTTCAGAAGTATAGGTTTTGTCTAGAGAACGCAATTCATTAGTGATTAGTGTAAATCGGGTAAACATCTCTTTAATAGATTCTTCCTTATTCATAGTAAACAGTTCATATTGTTGCACAAGTAAATCAATTCGAGATTGTTTTACCTCATTCGTACCTTCGTAGGCCAATTCTAGAGTATCCCATATCTCCTTTGCTGTAGAGCATGCCGAGATCCTTGAGTATTCATCAGGTCCAATTCCATATTGGAGAATACTCATAGCTTTGAAGTTCTTTTCGGCTTTTGCATAGTCAACTGAATTGTAGTCGTCTTCATCTTTGTCGACCATCTTCCCTTCAGCATTTTTGGCTTGGATAAGGATTAGTCCTTTTCTTATGACTTTCCAGCATTCATAATCCGATCCTTGGATGTAGATCCTCATCCTAGCCTTCCACCATCCGTAATCTTTTCCGTTGAAAACCGGACACTTTGAGTGTCTTTCTCGAGAGTCATCTTGCATGTTCATGACATCTATTCTCTAGGGATGAACCTTTCGAGAATAGCCTGCTCTGATACCACTAGTTGGAACACAAGGTGACACTCAAGAAGGGGGGGTTGAATTGAGTGGCTAAAACTAATCGATTTTCGCAAAAGCACTTATAGCACAGTGTCGTGCACTGTGTTATTCACTCGTAAACTCTCCGATTGATGTTTTTGCTCGAACGAAACTGTATCAAACAATAAAACAATGAAATCAAATAATAAGACACAAGAATTTAACGTGGATCAATCTCACCTCTGAGATCTACGTCCACACAAACTACTCTTTTATTATTTGAATCTCAAAATACCAAACTCTTGATACAATTCGATTCCCCCACTACTAACTCTAGTAGTGCTCCCCAACACTTAACCCTAAGTGTTGCTACTCTCTATAATATGAAAATTACAGAAAGAAAGATTCCTCACAAGTGTGCTTCTTATTCAAGCAAATAGAGGATCGTTACAATTGTTGTTTAGAAACATTAACTTACTAGGACTCTATGTCGTACACTGTGTTCTGGGAGTTCGTTTTCAACTCTCAAAAATATTAATCTCGCCAAATCTGAAAACGTGTGATATCATACTGATTTCTATCCCTTATATAAATTCATCAACGTGAATAAGAATTATTTTCCAAGATATAATTATCTTCTTGAATAATTTTTATTCCTTAAATAAAGGGATAAATTCTTCTCCTTTGTAAAATCAAATTTTATCTCTTATAAAAACCGATTTCCTTCTTTCCTTATAAGATAAGGATTCCTCCATATCTTATGCCAACTCTAAATCAGATTTTAAATCAATTTTTATCTAAAAAAAACTTTATCAAAATCGTTATCATTAAAAATCAGTTTTTCTATCTTTACAAACATTCTTTTTCGAAAATCTTTTAAAGAAACGTTTTCTTTAAAATCAGTTTTTTTTCATAAAACTTTTTATCCGAAAATCTTTACAAAAATATTTTCCTTTCAAAACTAATTTTCGAAATTAAAAACTCCCTTTTTTATTTCTTAATCATACAAACATGAAATTAATATAATCACCCATTTTCTTAACTCTAAGAAAATAGTTAATCATCCTAATTTCATATTTCTAATTTTAGCACAAAGTTCTAATATGTTAATTAAATTGCATATAAATGACTAAGAATATAATTAGACCTAAGCTTCAACTTCTTCAAGTCCTTTATCTTCCATGATCATCCGAGTTCGACAAAAGACTTAGGTCACTGTTACACAATTCACATATTATAACATAAAGTGTTTATCATCATCAAAATAACACTGACTTAGAGTCATAACAAAGTAATCGTATAGGAAAAATTAATTACTACTCCTACTTGATGTATATTTTGATAAATAGATTTGGTTGTAACATTTTGTAGGGACGATCATTACATCAGCTATGATGGCTTGGGAGTTATTGATGTGCCTTACTGGATGTGAGCCCCCTCTTACCATTGTTGTAGATAATAGCATGGAGCCTGGGTATATAAAGGTACTACTACAAGGGATGAAAGATACTACATCACTCTATTAAATCAATTTTTGACCATTGAACATTTAAAAAAAAAATTATGAGTGGTCCAACAAAATAATAATCAACTAAAGAAATATACAAAAACATTCCATTGGTTGTATGACAAGAGTAGCACCTAGATCCTCATCTTTTACCACCACCAACACGATTTTTACGAGCATATCTAGGTGTCAATGTGATGGAGCCTTTTAGAGGCTCAATCAACACATTGTAATTTCACGCAATGCATTTAAGTTGGTACTTATAGAGTCAATTTAATACCAAGTCCGATTTTGGTACCAAAGTTTTAAGTTGATACAAAGTTACAATTTGATACCAATAGAATTAGTTGGTATCATAAAGTTAAGTTGGTACCAAGTTACAATATGGTACCAAGTAGGCAAGTAGAGTCAATTGGTACCAACATATTATATTTGGTATCAATAATATGGTACCAAATAGAGTTAAGTTGGTACTAAAATTGTAACTTGGTACCAACTTAATTTTAATTGGTATAAATTTGACTTTATTTTGGCACCATTTACTCTCCAACGCGTGAAATTACCAGCGTGCCTTTCTTTTAGTGGAGTCTTTCGAGACTCCACCACATTGAAACCTTAACAAGAAAATAAATTGATGACACAGCCACACAAGGAGTATTTAGTAATATGCAAAGGAAAAAAAAGTATTTTAATTTATCTTCTAATTGTTTGTCCTATGCCTCTTTGTAGGGGGATATATTATTGCTTGGAAAGGTTAGCTCTCCACTCGAATGTGGAGATGTTATTTTGTTTGAAGTGGAGGTAATTTTTTTTCAATTAATCCTACAACTATATAGGTTTCTAAATCCTTTACTTGAAAATTTTGGAAGACCCCTTTCTATAAAAACTTTCTTACATGAGCAACAAAAATAAAGTCATTAATTCAAATACTACTATATGAAATGTAAGAACTCTTATATATATATATATATATATATATATATATATATATATATATATATATATATATATATATAGTTCTTTTAATATGCATTACTCATGCACTTATGCACGTACGCGGCACACATGTAGGTTCCTTAAGTGGATGAGTCACTCATTATCTTGCATTTGGTATGACAAACGTCCAAAACTCTATTGATTTTTCCCTCTTTTTTACAATCCTAAGCTCCTTGACAAGTTGGCTTCAACTCTCTTGCCTAATCATGTCGAAATCATCGAAAACCTTTGGTGTTCCCGTAAGGCCGTAATAATTACCTTTAATATTTCATTGTCCAATCTGTCATCGTAGACTCCTTCAGAATCGAGTTTCCTTCCTAGTTAGCACACAACAGTACAACACCAACATGTTGCACCATACTACATCTCATACATACGTAGCCTTGAAATCACTTGTCATCTCGCACGAATCCATTATGTTGACTTAAGGGTCACTAGTGGAAAAATAAGGAAGGGCTGCGGTCAAAACAGCCCTAAGGGCTGCGTTTTTGGCCAGCAGCCCTTTCCATAGCAGCCCTTCAATAGAAAAGAAGGGCTGCGGTTTTTAACCGCAGCCCTTCACAACGAAGGGCTGCGGTTCAGGCCAAAAACGCAACCCTTCTTAGCTCGAAGGATCGCGTTTGCGGTTTAAACCGTGCCCTTTCTTAAGTGAAGGGTCGCGATTTTAAGCCTAAACCGCAACCGCGCCCTTCACTTAAAGAAGGGATGTGGTTTAGGCTTAAAACAGCAGCCCTTCAAATTCATATTTTTTTAAAAAAAAATAAATTAAATCTCGCCCGCATTCCCGCCCACCCCCACCCACCCCCGCACCCCCGCAGCCCCCCGCACCCCCCGCCCACCCCGCCGCCCCCACCCCTAGCCCACCCCCGCACCCCCGCACCCCCACCCCACCCCCGTAGCCCCCCGCACTCCCACCCGCCCCGCCCCCACCCCCACCCCACACCCGCCCCGCCCCCCGCACTCCCATCCCACCCCCGCCCCCACCCCCCGCCCACCCCCGCCCCCACCCCCGCACTCCTCCCCCAAGCCCTACCCACCCCACCCACCCTCTCGCCCATCTCCCGCACTCCCACCACCCCCCCCCCCCGCCCCCGCATTCCCACCACCCACCCCCACCCCTAGCCCACCCCCCCTGCCCCCGCACTCCCACCCGCCCCCCACCCCCGCCCCGCCCCCGCACTCCCACCGCCCTTACCCCCCCCCACCCCCACCCCCACACCCCCGCCCCCGCACCCCCTCCCACCCCCACCCCACTCCCCGCCCACCCACCCCCGCACTCCCCCCACCCCGCCCACCACCCCACCCCCCGCACTCCCCAACCCGCCTCACCCCCCCCCCCACCCCGCACCCCCGCCCGCCCTCCACCCCACCCCACCCTTGACTCCCCGCACCCCCACCCCACCACCCCAAAGACCCAACCACCCCATAGCCCAACCCAAAGCTGTGCCCACCATGGCAGCCCCCCACCCCACCCCCCACCCAAAACCTTTCTTCGACACAAAAAAAACCGATCAAATTGCAATAATATATGACAAGTTTTTGAACGTAATTATTAACTTTAAATATGTATATTTAATAATGTAAAAAGTGTACATAGAATTGATACAAACTAGTAGATTTAGCTAATTATATCACGAATTCCACCAAAATGTATCATAAGCAATCATCACAAATGTGGGACGCCAACTTATCCCGAACTTCATGTAATTTGTCTGTGGTGAAGGCCCTCAAACGTGGTGTGTTATTCATATAAACCTTGCAAAACAACCAAGGAATAAACACATAATATAAGAATTCAATCATTTACCGTAGTTAGTAGTTCTAAAAATGACATATACCTTCCCGAAATTCAATCAAAAACAAATGCAAGCCTAAAACTCTACACACTAGTTATAATATACCTTATATTATCATATTCAAAAAGAAAATGGAGTTAAATGACTCGAGAAACAGGAATTGGACGCGAAAAGGCAAAAATAGGCCTAAAATCACATTTATGTTCCCGATATACAACCAACAACAAATGCAAGCCTAAGAATCTACATAATAGTTACATTATACCTCATATTATCATGTTCAAAATGATATTGGGGTTAAATGATGTGATAAGTATGAATTGGACGCGAAAAGGCAAAAATGGGCCTAAAATGCCCTTTTCGTTCCCAAAATTCAACCTACAACAATTGCAAACCTAAAAATCTACACAATAGTTACATTATGCCTCATATTATCATGTTTAAAATGAATTTGGGGTTAAATGACTCGACAAATACGATTTGGAAGCGTAAAAGGCAAAAATAGGCCTAAAAATGACATTTTCGTTCCCAAATATATGCATGTGCTACTTTGGTTTCTAAACCAATTAATACCTATTACCAATCGATCTAATCTAAACTAACATATACTAATAAGTTACATACCTTTTGAAGATCATCGACGTTAGTGCAATGGTTGACGATATCGAACATGTACCTCAACACGTAATAGCCACATGCAAGTCCATCATCTTGTTGCGGACACTAAATGTTCACCAAAGGATGCATCCAATGTTAGATGTGTAGTATGTGGCTAAAAGTGTTTCTATATAAGGACAAATAAATTAGTCATGTTACCTCTACCCGATCCCTATCATCATCTGCAAACTCATCATCCCAATTCTCATCCCCGAACTCATCATCCCAATTCTCTAAATCCTTCTTTTCTTCACATACATCGTTCATTACTCTAGAGCTTCCTATATACTTCCCCTGCTCACCATGCCAAACCCATACGTGGTATTGAGGCCTAAACCCACGGCAAAAGACATGCTCCCTAACCACATGTATACTACTAACCTTGCTCACATTTCTACAATCGAAACAAGGACAATAAAAGTCGACTGCTCCAGATGATGTTTGATATTGTAATGCAGTTGTACAGAATTCCGAGACCCCTTTCACAAACTCAATCGATTCACATACATCCAAGTACGATCCATCTCATTCAAGAAGACCTCTAATAATTAAACACAACCATTCATTATAATGCATCAATCCTTTTTATAGTACATACACTCACATATTCAAATCACACACGTATAGAGCAAGCTAAGATAGTGACATGTTCAATTGTATATGCATGCAGCCGAAGGTCCTTATCACTCCAACCTAACCCATCCTTGGACGTCTAATCTCACTAGTGAATATATGCCAACTTTTCAATTCTAAGGAAAATCCGGCAAAATTTCCCTCTGGTTCTCCAAGTACACAATGTAGATAATTGCTTATCTACATATGTACCCGAGAGAACAATGTAGAGAAACGATAAGCCAAGAATTTCCTCAAAATTGAAAAGAAGACACACATTTACCACCTAAGTGAGATCAAACGTCCAAGAAAGCCTCCCAAACTGGGGACTATTTAAGACTTACTCCTAATGAGTAAGTCTTGAACGGGTATCTAAGCATATAATAACGATTCAAACAACTTGTAGATTTCATAGCTAAATTACATTGCGTTTTCATACAATCTCATATCAAGAAATATACATACACTACACAAACCCTCCGAAATTCCCATCACCGGTACGAATTGGACACGAAAGGCGAAAATAGGCCTAAAATGACCCAAGAATCGAGTCACATGGCAATGGAATGCCCATCACCGGTAGCGGCGGAGTTGAAATCGTTATAAATGTGGAGAGCACCGGATGGGATTTCGATTGCCATGTGACCCGACTCTCCACATTTACAAAGCCCCACCACCACCGCCACTATCGCCCCCCACCGCACTCCTCATTGCCATGTAGGCGTAAAATGACCTTTAATTTTCGTTTCCGAAATTCAACCAACAATAGATGGAAGCCTAAAAATCTACACAATAGTTACATTATACCTAAGCCCTCCCCCACCCCCGCCCAAAGATCCCCAGCCCTCCCCCACCCATTGCCGCCCTCCCCCCACCCCCGTCCAGCCTCCCCAACCCTCCCCCACCCTCCCCACCCCCCGCCACCCCACCCCCACCCCCGCCCAAAGATCCACAGCCCTCCCCCACCCCCGACTCCCTCTCCCACCACCCGCCCAAAGAACCCCACCCCTATCCACCCTCCCCCAGCCCTCCCCCACCCCCGTCCAAAGATCCCTCGCCCTCCCCCACCCCATGCCCAGCCTCCCCAACCTCCCCCATCCCTCGCCAAGACCCCACCCCCACCCCCTACCCACCCTCCCCAAGCCCTCCCCCACCCCCTACAATCACATTTTACAACACAATATAGAAGAGAAATTAAATAAAACAAATTAATTTGAGAAATGAAAAAGAGGAGAGAGAGTGAGAGGGGAATTACCGACAATGCAGTAGTGGTGGTGGTGGTGGCGTCAAGGTGCGCTGAGAGAAGAGAAGAAGAAGGAGCTCAGGCGATGGTGCGTTGCTCAGGCAACGTTTCCGGCGTCAGTGCGTCAATGGCGGTGCTCCGGCGATGGGACGGCGCTCCGGCGATGTGTCGGTGCTCCGGTGATTGGCGTTAGGGTTGTGCGAGTGAGTGTGAGGGAGAGGGGTGAGTGTGCGAGTGAAAATTTTTCCAATAAGGGAGCGAGGGAAATTTGCGAGTGAGTGTGTACTGTGTGTTGCGCGTAAAACTAAAGGCTTAATTAGCTAGCTTGGGCGGGATGTGAAGGGTTGCGGTTAACCCAGAAAACGCATCCCTTCGTGTATGAAGGGCTGCAGTTTATGGGCTAACCGCAGCCCTACATTAATAGGGCTGCAGTTAGCCTTAAAACCGCAGCCCTTCATACAGTTTGAAGGGCTGCGTTTTCTAGGTAACAGCAGCCCTTCACTAAAAGGGCTGCGTTTCCTTGAAAACCGCAGCCCTTCATATACGAAGGGCTGTGTTTTTCAAAAAACGCAGCCCTTCCACGTGCAGCCCTTCCTTTTTTTCCCCTAGTGGGTTGTTCTACACTAGCACGTACTTCCTCCGTTTTTTTATAGATGCTACATTTCCCTTAAATGGAAATGTCATAATAGATGCTACATATCATAAATGGATCACTTTTTACCAAAAAGATTTTAAAATACTATTAAAAAGTTGGTGGTCCCCCACTTTCTCCTTTAAAATACTCATACTTTTTCCTTAACAAATGTTTTTTATTCAAAAATTGGTGGTTCCCCACTTTCTCTCTCTACCTTTCTTAAAAACTCTCCACTTCTCTATGTAGCATCTATAAAAAAACGGAGGAAGTATGAAGTAAGGTAGTCTAGTTCCAATAATCCATGCGGTTTTCTCTATTATGACTACCAGGATCTACACCATAATGTTGTGCTGAACATTGAATCCAAATTATGGTCCACAATGTTCAATCCCACCGATGCATCTCTTGCACATCTTTTAAGTGTAATTGTTGCACCCAATGTTACCATTAAAGTTTCATAATGAATTAGTATAGAGACTATTACATGGCGTACATAATTTGGGTCATTAATTCTCTTGGTCACCTTAACAAGATTGATTGTTCTAATGTGTTGCCTAATATTTATGCTTCAGATGCTCAAGGTGAAGAAATTTTTACCCGTGATAATTATAATTGTTTCAAAATTGGTCAGTAGCTAGATAATAGAGTTTTGCAGCCTTATTGCGTGAAATTTTGTTAGCCTCATTGCTTGAATTTTTGATTGAGGTCAATAGCTAGATAATAGACTATTGTCATGTTGTATGAGTTGTAGCTTACGGAGGTACGTTACATAGTTTCATATATCATATCTTATAATCAATTGTCGTCTGAAGTATGAATCGTAGCTTATTGAAGTTACATAGTTTCCTACACTATAGGTTTTTTGTTTAATCGTTATCTGCATTATGAATCGTAGCTTGTTGAAGTTACATAGTTTCCTACATCATAGTTTTTTGTTCAATTGTCATCTGAAGAGTTAAAATCGAAGTTCGTGGTGGTAAGAGTGACGCTTAATTTTCCTACAAGATGGTGAAGGTGCATAGGCTATGCACCAATCTTTCATGGCCACGACCTCGCCAGAAGCGTTGGGCTGCAAGTGCCAACACGACCTCTAACTCATGACAATCACAATAATGACATGACCAACATCAACTTTTTTAATGACAATGGGAAACGTGGACAAGGACATGTAAACTGAGGTCGTGTTTATATATATTCGCACAAATATGTTAGACAGTTTTTCATTTTATATTTCGGGGGAAGAAAGATAACACGGATTCCAACTAGTCGTTTTCGTTCAATTTCGTTAAAGAACAAAATAGTTGGTAGAAAGATAAGAGTACGGTGGGGGGATCTCCAAAGGCTATCTTCTTCCTTAATATTTAATAAGATAATGTTTATGTAGTATAAGTGTCTTTTCCTAATAAAACACCTATTTCACTTAAACGTTTTCTTACAAGTTTTCCGAATTTGTAGTAGTGAACAACAGTCATCCAAAGGAATTTTTAACATAATTGTTGAGCCTTTCACAGTTCTTTTAGTAGTTTCTCTACTATTTTTTTATGGTTGGGTTATTAGAGCCATCAAAAGTTAGACGCGAACCAAAACCAAGCACGATCGAATCCGCCGATTAAAAATCAATTGGACACTTTAGTTAACCCTGAGGATACGAGTTTTGAACTTATCACCCTCAAACCCAAGAATGATGCAGAGGTGACCCAACCATTAAGTAGATACGCTCTCGCACTTTACCCATGATGATCCGAAACCTGATTTAACCCTCCTGCATCTAACCCTAGCTATTTGAATTCAATCCGTCTTGTTTTTTACCCAACCTATTGTTAATCCAGCATGTTGTTTAACCAATTTCTTGTTGACTCAGTCCAATATCAAGCCGACTTGTTATTAACAACTCGATTCCAATATGGATTTTTTTATTGTTATGAACCGATTTCTAATCAACTAGCTAGCTAAAATAGCATTGAACTTCTATAGAACTTTTGGCTACTATTTTACTCTTGGGCTAGAAGCATACCTTGATGAATATGACCAAATAGAGTTATACAATGATACAATAGATTCACTAATAATCATAATAATTGAGAGTGACAGTTTAAAATAATCATTTTATTAAAATATTATACATGCTTGTGTCTTTCAGATGACCAAAATTAAGATCGAATCAAATCCAAACTACCTTGACTTAAATCCAAAACCAAGACTAATAGAAAGAACCTGAACTGACACGATTTTAATAAATTCCAACTTGGAATAACTAAAAGACACTTGTTATGATTTATGACTTGGGCCAAAATGATGCGATTATATTTTTTAACTTAACTCAAACCTGAAATGACCCAAATTGACCTTAATCTGTACCTAAAATGACTCGCTTGACTTAATGAACTGAACTTGATTTGACCCAAGCATGACGCTTTTCGAATTTGACTTAATGAACTGAACTTGATTTGACCCAAGCATGACGCTTTTCGAATTTGACTTAATCTAGACTAGATCCCCACCAACTTCATACGACACCATAATGGTCCTAACTAAACATGACGAACTCCCCAAGCTTAGTTTTATTGCTTACACAATACTATTGCTAAAAATAGCAACTTTTATCTGGTTGTCACATGTATGTTTTCTTTTAGACATGGATAAATATTCTTTTTCTTCTTATTTATGTTAATTAGTATAGTTACATATTATATGAACAAAGAGTATCATTTCGGTTAATCACTAAGTTTGTGTCCTTATTAATTTTGTTTGAGAGCATGTCAGGGGCGGATCTAGCGTGGGTTCAGTGGGTTCAACTGAACCCACAAAATTTTGGAGAAAAAAGATGAAGAAAATCGCGAAAAATCGGAAAAATAAAAAACAGAGTTATAAGCTTTCCGCAGCGCGTTGCTATTAGTTTTTGATGTCTGGATCAGTGGTTTAAAGGCTGCAAAACTTTAGCATTGGACGCCGGTTCAAATCCCTGTTGGAAGCTTATTGTTTACGCCTTGCTGGAAGCTTATTGCCCTATTGTTTTACTTTTTCCCTTCTTTTTGTTTTTTTTTTAAAAAAAAAACTGCAATAACTTTTTTTATGGCAATATTTTAAGTTCTTAACTCATCGTTTGCTTTTCATTTTTTATTTGCGTTTTCATTCTATAGGACTTTACCTATTTTTTCCTTTTTTTTATTCAAATAGAGCTCTACTTCCTAATTTTGTTTTGCTTTCTCTTAATTTTAAGTTTTATGGAGCATTTTGTTAAATTCTTTTTTGGAAAAATTTCTCAAATAGCTTCAACTTTTACCCATCTTCTTATAGTAATAGCAACTTTATTATTTTGATAACACCCAAGTTTGAGTGTTATCTTATCGTAATAATATGAGCTTTTCAATTTCTTATATACAATATACCCAAAATGAGTGACTGCAAAAGATAAGAATTTGGATGATTATAAGAACCATCCCAAAATGTGAAAATATATATGGATTATGGATATCAAATTTCCCTTTCTTAATCCCCTAAAAAAAACTCCTTAATTGTTTTTAGAACCCAAACCAATTTTTGCTTGTGATTATATATATTATTTTTGAACTTTTTGCCTTCCAATTTCCAGTTTGTAAATAGTTAATATATAGGTACTTGGATTTATATTTCTTCCAAAAGAGTTAAGTTCTTGAGGATTTAATTGTCCTTTTGTAAATATGTATTTTTGGATGCTTAAATATGTGTTGTATAATTGCTAATGCATAAACAATTTTAATTTTATTTCTCTTGGGTTTTTCCGAAGGGCTCCGAACCCACGTGGGTCAAATCATGGATCCGCCACTGGAGCATGTTGCTCATGATGATCTTGATCGGGTTGATTCTACTTAGCTACAAATATTTTATAATTTTACTAAAGGTCTCTTTGTACATACGTGGTTACTCCCTCATAAATTGAGAGGATGAAATAAAGTACTAAAATAATTTATGTAAATTTAGGGAGCCATAATATTACATTTATACACACGCAAAAATATATATAGGGCTAAACTCCCTAAGACAGTGTCATTCATCTTCTTACATAGCTTCTACATTGGTCGCACGATCTTCCTTTTATACTCGGGTATTCTTGCTATTTATTTATTATTTGCATTTTCTTACAGGAAGGAGGTGCGCCCATTGTTCATCGTGTAATACAGGTACATTCCTCATATTTCTACTTAATGATAAAATTTCATCCAGTTTGTTATAACAATGCAGGATATACAATGAAACATATGATGCAATGTCAAATAAAAAATTTCACAATTTTGGTTTTTTATTTATAGACATGACATGAGTGATCATCAGTCTACCAAAATTAGATGGTTTGTCACCGTCTTTTATAGATACTAAGCCACATATCTATTTTAATCCATTATAAGGTATAATTTTCACTATATTAATAATTAACTTTGATAATACAATTTCGTCAAAAGATAAAAATAGCAATCCCTAAAAAAAATTAAAGAATACATCATCTGGATGACTGATATGTAAAACATAAATGACAAAAAGACAGTTAATCAAAGATTTCCTATCCACAGTTCTATAACTCTGAGGTAAGCAAAACTTAACTCTTACACTTAACTATGTATTGTATATTTGCAATAGTAATATTCACACTAGGGATCTTTGCATGCCAAAAAGCATCATTCCTTACTAGCCAAATGCGGTATGCAGCAGCAGCAAGTACAATAGAAAATGCACCTTTCCTAACCTTTAATTCTCTTGTAGGATCTTCTGCTCCATAGCAGCCAGTGAAAAAGAGTTATATGCTTTGGTGTTATGTCCAGCCATCTAATTAGAGCATTCAAAACCAGCTGACTATACCAACAATCAAAAAATAAATGGTGGTGGGATTCCACAGCCAACTCACAAATACAGCAGTTTTGACTTTGATAGCAGCTATAATTGAACAACTTTTTCTTGTTTGTAATCTGCCCTGTATCCCAAGCCACAATATAGATCTGTGCTTAGGCAAAGTCATCTTATTCCAAACTCCTTCTCCTGTAATCTGCTAGTAGACTTTTTGATGGAATATCGCAATTTTGCATATTCACTTGCCTGAGATCATTCATAACCTTGCACGAGTGTTTTAAACAACCCAGCTAGAACATGAAGGAGCATTAAATCTCCACCAATTGTGATATTTGACATATATAGCATGGATTCATTAGACCCACAAATCATACTTGTGCATGCCAATATACCTAGCTAATTTTCCTACAGCAACCAGATTCCATGACTTGATGTTCCTAAAGCCAAGACTACCGTGATTCTTAGGAGAACATACCTGATCCCACTTTACATAGCCACTCTTCACACCTGAAGCCTGACCTTGCCAAAGAAAATGTCTACTTTGTTGATCTTTATTACAGCAAGGGGAAGAATAAACATCTGAGCCCAGTAACGTTGTGTACTCATGAGGACAGAGTTAAGAAGTTGGGCATGTCCTGCAAGGGAAGTTTCCTTGTACTCCTTGATCTTATTCTTATAATCATTTATTCCAACAGAGCTTCACAGTCGGTAGCTTTAAGCTTCTTTGAACTAATAGGGACTCCCAAGTATCTCAAGAGAATTTGTTCCTTACTAAACCCAGAGATGTGCTGAACTCTTTGAGCTTCATTATCAATCATATCAGTACAATAGAGAGTAGATTTGGCAAATTTGTTTGCCTGGAAAAAATTTTAAGCCTTATAAAAACAAATAGGTAAATTTGGCATCACCTTTACAGAACAATAATAAATCATCTACAAAGCAGAGATGTTTAGATGCAAAGAGGAGCAGCCCGCAAAGAACTTGCAGTTCCCCTATGTAGGCCATAATTATGGAAAGATAATCCATGCATATAACAAACAGCAAGGGTTACATCGGATCTCCTTGCCTTAATCCCTTTTTTGCTAGGAAATAACCTTTTGTACTACCATCAATGAGAAGACTAAATTTAAGAGTGGTAATACAAGCCATCACACATTTAATAAAGTGAGAAGGAAAGTGCAAGGCTTCAACAAAACTCGCAATAAAGTCCCATTCAATTAAATTATATGCCTTCTTAAGATCAATTTTCTTCAAAACACCACGAACCTGATTACTTCTTCTGTTGAATCTTTTCACCAAGTCTTGGCATAACAGGATGTTACTTGTGAAACTTCTGCCGGAGATAAAAGCTCCTTGCTTGGAGCAATCAAATCAGGGGGAACCAAACCTAATCTAAAGCGACGAGCTTGGTAATAGTGTTGTATATCACTGAACAATCCCCAACACCAAGAGGGGACTTCACTTTAGGTACCAAAGTGATGGCTGCCACATTGAACTCAGATGGCAATTTACCATCCCTTAAAAAAATCTTCTTGAAGAACAAGTTAGTGTAACCATCAATGCCGGGTGATTTATCATTAGGAATGGAGAATAGAGCTTCCTTAATCTCACTGAGATCAAAATGAAGATTGACTATTTGTTGTTGTTCTATAGTTAAGACGTTTTCTCTAGTAATATGAGACTTAATACTCTTTGTGGTACCACTACTACTTAAGAACCCATGATAAAAATGAAGGGAAGGCTCTTATGTAGAGTTTGAAGCCTAGCTGGTGTAATTCTTTTGAGCTGCCTTGTAAGCCACCCTAGCCCTCTTTTCTTACTCCTGAAGATCACTATTAATTAGATCCAGATGAAGATCCTTTTGGGAGTTCAGCATGTTTTAATAAGTGACCAAACTCCTCATTATTCAGAGCTTTAAGCTCCTTCTTCGACTTTCACTCCTCTGAGATAACTACAGAGAAAAACTTGGTACTAGAAACTTGTTCCCGTGCTTCTTGAACAAGATCAAGGAATTTAGGTGAGTGGCACCACATAAGGATCTGATGGCTTCTTGAGGAACTTTTCTCAGCAATATTGGACAACGATCATATTCCCTTTGAGGGAGGAATGTAACTTCAATCATATATAGGCCATTCTGTAAACCAATCCTTATTTCCCACTGCTTTGTCAAGTTCACAATAAACTCTACTATCCCCTCTACTTATTTGTCTAGGTGAAAAACTGACCATGACTTTAACATCAAGCATACTACACTGATCCATACATGCCCTTATATTAATAACCTCCTTTGCTCTCACTAGCACACCAATTCTTTCCTCTACCTCCATAATGGCATTAAGGTCTCCCAATACAATCCAACCCCTAGAAATATTTTATGGTATCTTATCTTGCCAAAGGTTTGCCCTCCATGCTCCATCATTTAAACCATAGACAAATGAACAACAAAATCTCCTCCCAACATTGGCTACAACCACCTCAATGTGATTCAATTGACTAGAACAATACAAAATGTTCACATCCAAAGCAGCCATCCTAGAGTAATCCTTCCATTGACATGCCAAGCATTATTGCTTGAGATACACCAACCAGGACATACAGTAAGATATGAGTCACCTAGAGCATGTAATTTAATCTTTGTTTCAAGAAGGCTAAATAGTCTAATGTTATGAGATAAAATAAAATGTTCTACTCCAATTTGCTTCCTCTAGCCCTCTCACATTCCAACATAGGATATTATCCATTTAGGTCAGGAGGCATCCTCTCCTCACCTTTTTCACCGGCATTGATTGGCACTGTGTGATCTTCCTCCTCTGATGGCCCTTCCCTTGAATCTAACTACTCTAAGACAGCAAAAGCATTCTGAACTACCACAATATTTGATTGTTATTTGTCATTAGGGTTGCCGCCTTTATGAACTAATCGGAATCCATCAGAATCAATCGTAATTGTTGCCGCTCGCCTTTATGAACTAATTGGAATCCATCAGAATCAATCGTAATTGGCTTCTTCGTTTGGACCCATTTCTGATTCACCTGTTTTTTGGCTCCTTGATGACAAGTTGCCTCAGCCTGACCAATCCCATGACATGTAACACGCTTAGCAATCTTTCATTCATACACAATTTCTTGCTTCATTAAACAGCCTTTCTCATTCTCAAATTGAATAGAATCAGGATCATGATTCATAGTCACCTCAATCATAATACGAGCAAATTGTGATCGATCTTTAAAAGGGTTGCTTGATCAACCTTCATAGGTTTCTCTATGTTAGCAACAAGTTTAAGCAAACATTTCTCCCCCTCCCCCCAAAAAAATACTTGAGATCTAGAGATGGTAATTATACGCATATTGCTAGAGTTTTAGTCTTTTCCTTTTATCATGGGACCAAGGTTTAACCACTAATGGCTTCTTGTCAAAAAAATTGAAACCCTCCTGTAAGAATCTTATCACGTTGTTCCAAGGTTCTCAATCTAACAATGAATAATCCCTTACCAACTACACCAACCTTATCAATAACGACCATTTTCCCCCAGTTCTTCGAATAAATCCATCCATAACTGGGTAAGGGGGGTTTGCACCAATCACATAACAAACAATGGCACATTCCTAATAAGATATCTCATCTTGTATATCTTCTTATTCCAATTTTAATGGTAGTAATAGAATTACCATTCAAATCATTATTCATATTAACTTTCTCAAAATCAGGGAGAAGACAACGAGATCGAGGGTTACCAGAATCATAAGCCTCAAGTATGCTCTAGGTCTTCTTCATGATCGTTACCATTATGAAAGCTGATACTTATCTTTCCTTTGCTTCTGTAATTCCTGAATTGAAATTCGAGGAGAAAGATACATTGAAAGAATTGAGATGTAACAAAAATATCTGAGATTATTGGAAATTTCAAAAGCCATTTGGAAAATTTGAAAAAAAAATTGAAAAAATGATTTTAACTAGTTTATCCAGTTACAAGCTAAGCCATTGGACTAGGAGTTAGGACCATGTATATAATACTCCCTCCAATCCGTCCCATAATATAGTGCTCCCATTTCTTTTTTGGTGTCCCAAAATATTGTGCTTATTTTCTTTTTTATCAATTTATTTTGACTAAATTATCCTTAATTTCTACACAAATTTTCCAAAATATCATTACTTTTCTCTCAAAACATGTGACCCCATTTATTGCTTTACACCATTCCAAGGAACATTTATTGCCTTTTGATTTTGTTTCAAGAAAAAAGAAAATAAAGAACTAGTTTCAATATAAAAATATCAAAAACACTCCTTTAAATACATTTATTTGGAAATCCTACTACTCATTCCATTTTCCTTAATTGTCGTGAAAAATGAGAAGTGAGCACTATATTATGAGACGGAGGGAGTATATAGAACGCAGAATTAGTCTTCCTATTTTAAAATAGGAAATTGAGGGTTTTTTTATTAATAAAAGGTAATGCTTGGGACTGCTGTTAGATCCTAATAAGTATGACCCTTCAATATTGCTATGTAGTCGATCACATACTGACAATATATCTTTCCATATGTTTCTCTAACCAACTTGTTCTGTTGCATTCTTTTTCATGTTTTAATGTGAACACATTGCAGGTTAATAAACGTTTGGATACTGGAGATGTCAATCTATTAACCAAAGGTGAGTTGTTTATGTAATAGTTCATAGCATTGGTTTATCATTGGGCTTCTAGTATTCTTCACAAATTAATTATTCAGTACCATGCCAATATTATGCAACTAGCACGTAGCACCCTTTCAGTCAAACAATTGATTATCTTATACTTGCTGTTGCGCCAAAACTCCACAAGCTTTACAACTTTGAAAACTCTCAACAGTGTGTTGTACAGCTTGTACTTGGGTGGTTTCAAACATTCGTGTACAGACTCCCTTTCTCTTCACATAAATTTCATGCTAGGCTTCTTTGCCAACTCAATAACTTCTAGTAGAGAAACTGAGAAAGATACATTGGTAGACAGATTTTTTAATGACTAAAAGAATTAGGAAGTGGAAGGGTGGTTAACTGGGAAGTTTGTTCATCTTGCACAATAGCATGTGGGTTTGATTATCATCAACGAAGGTTGAGGTGGTTTGGGATAGGTTATACATTATGCGCCATATGTATTGGCCTTGTCATGAAATTACCTTACCAATTTTGTTAAAAAAAACCAATGTTTCAAATTAAAATATGATGTTTAAAAGGAATTTTTTTTAAAAAAATAGACCTTGGTATTTTCTCTCCTCAAATACCCTATTCCATTTTCTTTCCCATAAAAGTGAAGATTTAGATAAAATTTCTCACCTCTTGCTCAACCGCGCTTTCTTTTTGTTTTTATCCCTCGTAGAAGTCTATGAAGAGGTAGTGGCCTTATCCAAAGGGGAAATATCGATGATGGGTTTTCCAATTAGAAAATGTAATTAGATATTGTAAAGTGTAGTGGGTTCTCCAAAAATCAGCAGAATTCATTTTTTATTTTTCATAGATCTACAAAATAAAAATAAAATCCCAAAAGCCCTTTATCTTTTGCGACCAGATTGTTAACACTAGTGTCAGTACTCGCTCGTTATCTCTATTATATAAGCCAACTCTTGAAGATTTTGTGACCACCTAAAATACCTTAAATGCCCTTCATTTTTTTTCTTGTTGTTTTAAATTTAATGTCAACGCATAATGACTTGTACATGATTTTATAACTTAAATCATGCATTGCATGCATTTGAATCTAATTTGCTTTATACTAGTTTGTTTTATGCCCACATTGAAGTAACGCTATCGAGGAAGCTAATGGTGGTGGTGGGAACTGACAGACAGTTGAATTGATATGCCAAGTTGCCAACTATGCATAAATTCCTTGTTGAGGCAGTACCGCAGTATTAGTGGGTGAAAAGAAAAACTGCAAATACTAATAAATGATAATCTAGTACTTCCTCCGTTCCAAAATAAGTGAAACACTTCTCTCATCTATGTGAGAGCTTTTTGAGACAAGTATTTCACTTATTTTGGAACGGAAGAAGTATATGAATGCATTTATGCTACCTAATATATGATATTTTCTTTTTCTTAATATATTCTGGTAGCTAATAATCATCTAAATTATAAATCAGTGAGTGTTATTATGTTCCTATTAGATTTTTATTGTAATGGACATTTATTACCCTATGCATTGCTCGGTCTTCATTAAGTTGCTAGTAAGGAATTAGGATATGCTTGTTATAGAAGTATGTTTGTTTGAAAAACTCATAATTTGTAGAACACTCACATTTTTTGCACGAACTCTTTCTAATAAAATCCCCAGATTTTTGCCCAAGTTTGTTCCCAAAATCTCCTATTTCAATTTATTATAACATTTAGAAATCGTTTATGGCTCCTTTTATTTGGCAGCAAACTATTTACTGAGTAGTCACTCTATAAAATATTATGTTGCAGGGGACAGTAATCCTAAAGATGATAGAAGTAGTTTATATATAGAAGACCAGCAATGGATTAACCAAAATGACCATGTACTCGGAAAAGTAATCGGGTAATGTGTAATTATTTACTTTTTGTTTTTTAATCCAAGTACATATCTAGTCTATACTTATTAGATCTAATAGTTTGATTTGCGACGTCATCAATACACAATTTATTTCTGTTTTTTTAGTTGCAACAAATGTCTTTTGCACAAATATTTAAGAAAGATGCGGGAGAGTAAGATTTGACCCTGAGTGTCATACTTTTGCATGTGGGGTAGGTAAAGTGAGGATAGAATGGTCAAATTGCCCCAAAACCTTTACCAAGAAAAGAATGTTGCATCTAAATAAAAAAACCTATAAATGGAAATTGTTGCAACTAAAAAAAACAGATGAAGTATATATCTTTAAGTACCTCTTAGTACAAATTTGAAAAATAAAATAATTTTAATATACATTGAGGTACCCAACATCTTAAAGTGTGAAAGTTACAGTGTTGCAACTAAGAAAAAGGATTAAGTATTGAACTTTCAGTTCAATTTCCACATTAGACCTGTATTTGCAATTCGGAAAAAAAAGGCTATAAAAACGTCCACGCAAATTGGAAATTTTGTGAAACACCAATTATTAGTTTTCACTTTTTCAAACATTACCTATAAGTTTTTTTTTTAAAATAATTGCCTATTATCAAGTTTTTCTTTAAGTGCCCCATCAAATTACGAAAATCGTTAATGAATTTAATTAGAGGAAACAATCAAAACTTCTTTTCAGTATTTCTAATCGATATATGTATAGCCATTGGCATGTGTTTTTACTTGTATATAACCATGTATATTAGTGATCAAAGTTGTGGCATCAGAACAATCATTTGCTTTTTTTGTTGACAAAAAATGTGCAAATGCTTTTGAGTACAACACAACTATTCAACTAAACTAAGAGAAGTAGTATTCTTTTGTATCTGCTAGGGTAAAGATCTTGTTATCATGTTATCATATTATGGCACACAAGATATGTATCTTTTTTTCTTATGATTTGTAATCTAATACAAAATGCTCTAACAGGTATATTCCGCACATTGGCTCAGCAATAATCTTTGTAAATATGCATTCTGTTGCCATGGTACGTAAGTTTGAATTGTATAATCCTTATCCTTACTCATTATCATTGTTTGTAAATATATTGTTGAGGAGAAAAAGGAACATTTTATAAAATGGAAATAGAAGAACCACTATATAACATTTTTTCCTGATTTGGATGTACTACACCAGCATTGACAAGTGGCACAACGCTCCAATCACATGTAATTTTGAGAAACAAGTTAAATCCACATGTTAAAAATTGAAAAAGGAGCCAAAACCTATAACTTTTAAATTTTTCAAAAAATTGCTCCCTACGAAAATTCGTGTGTAGTTGGCAATGTGAAGGAATGTGATTTATGGGTTGTATTGTCAATGCTAACATGGTACAACCGAAAACTAATTATATGTTGAATTTCAATACAACTATATTTTATTGATTTCATAGTTGATCTTTTGTGTAAGTACAGTATTTGGTGATGGGTGCAATGAGCATGCTAGTCCTGACTCGGAAGAGCAACATATTTGGGTAATATACATCCAATTACTTCTTGGTTGGAAGGGTGAAGCAAAGTTATTTTGTTGGTAAAATATCATCCTAGCACTTTGGAAAGACGAGAGAATTTTGTTACAGAAGTTCCCGCAATTGTTAGCTCTACATTTAATGAAGTAAAGGATTTCTTCGCCGTTGTATTCCAAGTTTTTAATCTACTTAAATTTCTAGTATTTGAATTACATTGCTTATTCTAGCCTTGCCTTTTGTGCCGAAATTTGTGAAAGCAATCTTGGGATATACTTTCTCCGTTTATTAACTCATTTTCTTAATCGACATCCTAAAATTTCTTACTAACGCCCTGATACGTATTGTATATTGTATTTGTATAATCTTTTCTACTCTTTCCCTCACTTCTCCTTCCCCTTCCCTTTCCTTCTTTCACTACCACTATGAATTGCACCACTGAAGCCACCACCACCACCAATTTTCCGGCGAGCTTCACATAATCGCCGACCAGTCCACAAATTATTATTTTTTCAAAAGCAACTCCACTTTCACAAATCAAACCACAAGTTGATTCGCATATACCCATTTTTCCTCTAGAAGTAGTAAGAAATTTCGCAACTCAGTTTATGATGGTGGTGGAGTTGTAATTTTGAAATTTCTTACTATTTTGAAATCAACTTGTGGGAATCAACTTGAAATTTCGCAACTCACAAATCAACTACTTCACAACTCCACCGCCCTCAAATTCCGGGGAAAAGAAGCCAAATTTCTTACCAAATCAAACCATGGATTATTTTGAAGATAATAAGCCAATCTAAATCAAAGTCCACCATGGACGCTCCTTGAATTAGCCGAAGGTAACGTAGAAAGAAGCTCGTTGATTTATTTTTTTTTTTTAAATATGGTGAGGCGTCCACTATGGACGCCCACCACTGAGCACGTGCGTCCATGGGAGGCGCATGCACTTGTGGTGGGCGCGTCCACCATGGATGTCCCACCACGGTGTAGGCGCCTACCATGGACGCTTGTGCCGTGGTGGGCCCATGGTGGACGCCTCACCATATTTTTTCCAAAAAAAGCAGAAGAAGAATAGGAGAGAGATTACAAAACACTCCAAAGTATGATGATGGTGGTGGTGGTGGTACGGCGGCGTCGTTGGTGTTGTGGTGGCGGCAACACCAAGTGGTGGTGTGGCGGTGGTGGTGTGGCGGTGCGGCAGTGCCGGTGGTGGTGGGCGGCATCGATGCCGAGTGCCGGTGGTTGTGTGGAAGAAGAAGGGGAAGGAGTGGAGGGGAGGTGGAAGGGAGGTGAGGGAAAAGGATGGAAGTATACATATACAGTATAAAAATACTGTATTTAGGGCGTTAATAAGAAATTTTAGGGCGTCAAATAGCAAGGCCCTTTATTAATAGATGCATCATATTGACTTTCGACACTATTTGAATATCAACTTTAACTATATTTAATTATAATTTTGTAAAAATATATGTCATTATTTTAATTGTTGTTAGGGTAATTTCAATGTATATTTTCTGAACATTATTTTTTTGTAATTTTAAATTAGTACTTCTTCTATTTCTTTTTAATTGCAACCATTTGACTTTCATGCTTGCCAATGCATAACTTCTAATTACCGATTATCAAAAATTATGAAAAGTATATTTTTGAAAAATATACATTGAGAGAAATCTAACAAGATCCTACATGGATATGTTTTTCCTTAACTATATATCACCAAAGATAAACTAAGTGGAGTTGTGAATAGTGTAAAAGTCAAACCGTTGCAAGTAAAATTAAACGGAGGAAGTATATAATTGAAGATAATGATGGTCAAAGCTGTGCATCGATAAGTGTGCCAAGTCAAAATAATGCATCTATTAAGACTAGTATAAGCTAACGTGACGATGGAAAGAATCTTTCGTCAGATTTTGGTAAACTTGGGTCAAAAGAAGACATATGTACTAGTAGTAGTATTATTAAAATGTATGAGCAACAACTGTAGATTGCCTTGTGTTGTTCAATCTCATATGCTGACATAGAGTCACATCAATTCTTACATATTTATTTCTTGTTGTATCCTAATATTATTTTTCTTTCATGTTGTACCCTTGAATTTTTCATTTGTTCTATGTTGTACTTACCTTAAGTTGGATTTTTTTATGGGAATAATCCACCTTTGAGCGATCCTCCCAAAACACCCCATCTTTCATGAATTTGGGAATAATCCCACCTTTTAGGATATGTCTGCTCAAATGGGCCCTTACCTATTGGTAACCCGCAAATGTAGGTTTTCTTTTTCTCCCTCCCTCTACTTCTTCTCCTCGACAATTGCCACCACCTAGCCACCCCACCCCCAAGTCCCGGTCCCCACTCCCACTCCCACCCCCCACCCCCACCCCCACCCCCACAAACCCTAGCGCCTCCCCCCCTCCCGGCCACCACCCCACCACCTTGCATCCCCTACCTTGCACCCCCCACCCCAGCCCCCGCCCCACCGCCACCCCCCACCCCCCGCAAACCTCCCCGCAAGAACCCGCTCGCGCGCTTCCACGCCGGACCCCCACCCTTCTTCTTCTTCCTCTTTCTCCTTTCTTCCTCTTTCTCCCTACTCTGTGCGAAGGGCGAAGGGCGAAGGGGGAGGGGGAGGGCGACGGGGGGGGGCGGGGGGGCGATGGGGAGAGGGTGGTGGTGGCCAAAGACGAAGATTGGGGTGGGCGCGGTGGTTGCCTGCCGAGGAGGTGGGGTAGGAGAGTGGGTGGTGGGAGGGGTTTTTTTTTTCAAAAAAAAATATAATGGGTGGGTCATCACCTTTGAACAGGTGCTACAGTAAAAAGGCCCGTTTTTGACAAATGTCCCACAAGGTGGGATTATTCCCACGTTTATGAAAGGTGGGATCTGTTTTGGGAGGATCGCCAAAGGTGAGATTATTCCCATCAAAAAATCCCCTTAAGTTTTTCATTAAGTTCTTATTTTCGAGTCTTTAGACTTATATTGGAAAGGAGAGACATTATTCGACTTTAAAAGTGATGGACGCAATGAACAATAGGTAAAGTTTCTATGGGAAAATCTTTCTTCTAATGTAAGTATAAAGAATGAATATAAGAAAATAAATCAAAAACTCAATGTTGACTTGATGGAGGTATACCACATAAATAACAAGTTCAAGGGTACAAATTGGGAGAAAAAAATACTAAGTGTACAGTATAGGTTACGCTAAAAGGGTACCTTATATATTTTTTGATGATTCAAAAATTTGTGCAAGGATACAAAACCTTGACCACTTACAGAAAGTTTCCTCATTCAACCACCAATTAGATCTTTTTTAAATTATTTTGTTTTATTGAAGATCCGGAATAAAACTACTACCAATTCAGCTAACGCCAAAGTAATATATCATTTATGTGATCCACTAAATTAGTTGGTCCCATCTCTTTTTTTGAGGAATGGTCTTATCTTCTATTTATAATTAAAAGTGTGGACAAGATTTGTACTTAGCTACGTATCGCGCCTTCGGGGCTCTCAAAAGCTTATATGATGCTCTATTACAAGTGAGATTGACATTTCTTTTGAAAACTCTTATGTTAATTAGAAAATGGAAAAAAAAAATCTATAAGAGTGCCTCAAAGTCTTGACTTCTCAGTTTGTAAATCATTATCTAATAACTAAGCCGCAATTTGTGTTGTGAAAAAATGCCAACCCATATTCTTTTACCTAGCTTATTAAATAACTCGAGGCATCAATCAACACCATAACTAGTTTTCTCCTCAATTATGCAAGAAAAAAAATAGTTTCACTAGATAGGACTTAACTCCAATCACAAGTATCATCTCAAAGTTCTTTGATTAAAGATTGAGAGCCATAATCATTACAAGACACAGGAATGGAAGGGCTAAACATCAATCAAACAAGAGAAATGAAGAATATATTGGTGATTGGATTAGTTTCGGCTCCACTCTCCTTCCTCTTTCCCTTGTTTAGTGACAAACAATTTGATGCAAAAAACCAATACATATGTAACAACTCTCTTAACCTGTGATTGAGGAGGCTATAGTTGCAAGCACATAACATAACCCCTCTATATTGAAGAAAGTGTTTCTTGTGGAAACAAGAGAGGGAAGGTTGGTCAGGCCCAAATACAAAATTAATCACTCAATCTTGTTCTTCCTGAATTATATTCTCAAATAAAACAACTCTATATCATGCGCATCAAGACGCAACATTCACAGACTTCCAATTGGAGTACATCAAATGACAGTCACTAAAGATGTACAAGTCTGGACTCTCTTCATCTCTAAAAGATTGTCCTATAGCCCTTCTTTCACGTATTAGGAAGTTGCATTGAGTTGACAAGTATTATCTTCATATTCTATTATTTTACTCCTTTGGCTCAAAGCTTAAGATGAAATATTGAGTAGATCCTAAGAAAGAATTAGATGTCTTATCATATCAAAAAAAAATTATTAAAAAAAGCTAGTGAGTGGTTTATAAGGTTGAAAGTAAGTGGTATAAATAATATAAAAAAGAAAGTAACCTCATTTGAAATAAAGAAAGAGGCAAACTAACCAATGAAAATCCAAACAGGAAAACCAGTAAACTAACGAAAAATAGTAGGAGCAGATTGTTCTTTAGGATATGAGATAGGAAAAAAGTAAGACTGGAGACTATGTCATCTGAAAAGAATATGTAGTCTTTTAGCGATTAACTAAAATGAAGAATGTGACCCTTTTAAGGACAAAAGGAGTAGGGTGATAACAATTTAAAGTTTCCCAATTTACATATAATCAAAAGCGCCCTGGATTGGACCGTTGTGCTCCAATCTCAATTCTCAAGTATCAAATCGGAGTTCTTCGCGACGCACAATGCATGATGAAAACAAGAATGTTATCAAGCAAGAAATAGGAAAAGCTCTGGTAATTGCGCTTCTCTTGTTTGTTAACAAAGAGTTTAGCCATACTTGCACTTGATAATGCCAAGATCTGGGTGCTGCAGAATAGCTAGTAATACACAAGCAACAATTCTCCTGATCTGTAATACTAAACTCCCAACAAACTCTTACATTGAAGCTTCTATGCATCTGGATGCGACATTCATAAACTTTCAATCGGCAAACAACAGTAAAAAAGAAAAGGATGACATGAGTACTAAGGAAATATACAAAGGGCTAAAAAAGAGACAATTCTCCTGATCTGTAATACTAAACTCCCAACAAACTCTTACATTGAAGCTTCTATGCATCTGGATGCGACATTCATAAACTTTCAATCGGCAAACAACAGTAAAAAAGAAAAGGATGACATGAGTACTAAGGAAATATACAAAGGGCTAAAAAGAGACCTCAACATGGCAGTGCCATCAAAGACTATAATCTGATGCTCCCAACTGAGGAAGGTAGGGGTTGGGGGGGGGAGAAAGAAACAAATGTGTCAAGCCTGTTACAATATCAATTATACAACAATGACCAAATTTGATTCTTAATCTGCTTTATTCATTCTCAATTGTTTCAAGGGGCATACCTTGCCGTAGTAAGCCTTGGACCAGTAGAGAGAAGGAACCCAATATGGAAAGGCGTGTTTGCTGTAATTATGTTCTTCTCCTATTATGCTATATTGTTGATTGGCCTCCACCCGACTCAATACATCTTTGTATAAACTGAAAATAAATATGATGATCAAATAGAAATTTCAGCAGCTTGATGACTTTATGAGTGTAGAAAGTTATGTAAACAGCATAACATACATGATAAATTGCATTCCCCATTTTCATCAGCACCTGTGTACTGTATGATAACTAATACTAAACCATGTTTGAGATAACCCAATTCTAGAAACAGAGTCTGAATCACTTTAATTAGAAAGTAATGGGCAACAATGCTACCTAAGTAAAGCCTTAGTACCAACTCCCAACAAAAAAGGGGTCAAGCAGAATGGGTCTACCTTTTGCCACAAAAAAGTCCGAGAAAATACAGTAAGTAATGGAAAATTTATATGGACTATATCAAAAGAGTAAAATTATATGTCCACTCTTGAAGCCCATCCAACGTTGGTATTACTCTCCAAGATTACTCTCCAACCCATTTTTTACTTTCTCTCTCTCTCAAGATGCTCCCCAAGATCACCCCTTCAAAAAGTACTAGCATTAGTATTGCTCTCGATGAGCTCTCCAAAAATCAAAAATCAAAAAGTAAAGCAAACAAGGAAAATGCATAATTATCAATGACATGTCATATTAATGTATCAAGAGCATGCTCTCTCAATGCTCTTAGGAGGCATTTCTCCGAATTCTCTCCATGAAGTGTGGATGGAGAGCACACGAGAGCACCAATGTTCAGGGTAGAGTTGGCTCTCCATTTTCTCTCTTCTTGGAAGCTCCTTGGGGAGCAACTTAGGGAGCAACAATGTTGAAGATATACAAGGCTACCTTAAAACTACAGGGAAATACACAAGTCGTCCACTAATCAAATAATTGAAATCAGAGTGCAAAAGACGGTCAGATCCAGAGACTTACCATACCTATAACTCTGAACATTTAGAGCCCATACGGTAAATAATGATCAATAAGTGGGAATTACTAAGACAAAGTTTGGTTGGGAGGAAAACATTCTTGGAACTGTAGTTTTCTATCCTATATTCATTTATATTGGTGGACAATAATTCTTCATGGATATAAAACATTTTCTTATCTAAAGAAAAGAACGCACAATTTCCTCCATATTGCTACCCTTTTGTTTCTCTTCTCCTATCCTATCCATCCTCTTCTTTCTAGCTTTTCTTGTAATGAATCAATCAAAAGGAAAAATCATATTCAGCCAAAACAATGCTTCCCAGAGCCTAACTCTGAAACAAACGTATATTAAAAAAAAAACCTCCAACAAAGACTACTTAGGCACTTCAGGCTGCAGCACAGTGCATGGGTGTTTTGATTGTAGTAAGTATTGTGACAGCAGGTCCCAGTTATTTTGGTTACCAGCACTAATTGTGTGTAGCTCCACTCTCAGTACTTTTCTAGCAGAAGGTAAAGCCTAGAACCTAATCCAAACATGTTGCACTATTACCCAAGCAAATCATAGGTAGAGCATATATCAGATAATATATAGATAGTACAAAAAAATATGAGAGATGATTCAAGCCTTAACATATGCAGTAATCTGACAAACATTATTCACATACAAATGCTTGGCAAACTAGGTTCACAACTTGGCTGATGCCCCATACTATTATAAAAACTACATAATGACAAACATATCGAGGCCTCAGTGACTTAGCGACAATGAAGACAACAGTCATGGCTGCTGAAATTTTTGTACACCCCAATGGTGAACAAGTCTACCTAGAGGAGCAAAAGTTGAACTTCTACTGGTTAATGACTGGAGTGTAGCAGGCTGACTGCCTGGGTGTAAGAAGTTTCACTATCAATCTATCATGACTGGGTAGCAGAAGTTCACTGGTGCTAAGGCATGCAGAAGTTCAGTTGACTCATTAACTAGCAAAGCAAAATGCAAAAGAAGTCCCATTTTCCATATAAGATGTGCCTAAACTGTGTACCTTACCATTCCACAGGTTATGGTCACACAACTTAATTGTCTCATCAACTATATATAGTCCCTCCACTTCAAGCCATCATCAACTCCCTCCACCAACTATGCGAACTCCAATGTGGCATAGAGGGAGTACAAGCAAAGTCCGGAATCAACAGAGCTAAATCTCTTTCGATGTAGATACACAGCAAATTCAACCCATCACAGGCAACCTAGAGGAAGTAAATTTGAGTTTCTTTATTGATTATAGAGAAGTACAACCCTAGCGCTTTGTTAGTTAAAACCATGCAAGACACAAAACTAAGATCACAAGAAAAAGAACAAGAACTTATATACATTGACAAACATTCTAAAAAACAAAACAGAACGTCTTCATCCAATCGCGCCAACACAAATTTAGACAAATACAAACAAAAACAGCTTCAAGAACTTCTTCACTTGAGAATATATACCACAAAAATTGGAAGAGCAAAATAATCAAGAATCTCCAATAAGCTCACCTCCCATTCTTTCTTCCCTCTTATTCATAC
>CANSZD010001795.1:0-134383 GCA_947648045.1 Beta corolliflora
TAACTTCCTTTCATTAAGACAAAATTTCGTTATATGAGGAAGCAAACATTACATCAAAGAGAACCGTAAATCTTGTATCCAAGTAACATATTAAAACCAGCAAGACTATACAAGTACATCGCCGATTGATAAACCCGGAAGCCCACAATGAATAAGAATGAAGGGAGGCAAAGAAAATGACTCTAAAGACCTGGCGTCAAGCGTGATTGCGTGAAGAGACCACCAATTCGACGGTGGTTGGTGGCGACCGAACTCGGTCTTGGCGGAGATTGGTGAGTGGCGTCGGAGCGAGAGCCACCAAGTCTCTCTCTCGGTCTCTTAGTCAGTGTGGGCTAGGGTTTGAAAATGGTTTCCAAAGTGAAAATGTGTTTTAGACTTTTAGTTTAGGAAATCGGGTTGTTTTAAAAATAAAAAGCTAAAATTTACATATTAAATATTTAGAGGGTCTAAGGGTCGGGTCTGGGTCCAAAATACCAAGACCCGGACCCTAAAAAAATCACTTGGACCCGCACCGGCACCTGACCCTTAGGGTCCGAAAAATTGGACCGCACCTCAAATTAGGGTCGGGTCCAACGAGGTCCTGGTAGGGTCTTGGACCCATGCCCATCCCTAGCAATGGCTTTAGTGAGACCTTATGGAAAACCAGATTTCTTCATTACCATGATGTGCAATCCTCAGTGGCCAGAAGTTAAAAGAGAATTGCTCCCTCATGAAGAAGTTCAAAATAGACCAGACCTAATTGCTCGAGTCTTTAGAGCGAAATTGATGAAGTTGAAAAAAGATATTGTCGACGGGAAATTGTTCGGTAATGTTGCGGCATTTGTATATGTAGTTGAATTTCAAAAATGAGAATTACCACATGCTCATTATCTTATCATATTGGATTTGAAAAGTAAAATTCGAAGTCCTGGATCAATATGATACTTATGTATGCGCCGAAATTCCCGATAGATCACTTGAATCCTCATATTTATGAAGCTGTTTTAAAACATATGATGCATGGTCCTTGTGGCAGAGATAATCCGAAAAATGTTTGTATGAGAGACGACAATTGCAAGATTAAGTATCCTCATAATTTTGCAGAGATCACAACTAATGGTCGCAATTCCTTTCCCATTTATCGGCATCGTGATGATGGTAGACAAGCTCAAATACGTGGAGTATTATTGGATAATCGATGGGTAATCCCTTATAATCCCTTTTCGTTAGCCAAATATGATTACCATATAAATGTGGAAATTTGTTCGACAATAAAGGTTGTTAAGTATTTATATAAATATATTTATAAAGGGCATGATCGTGTATTGTTTGTTGTTACCAATGCAAATAATACAAATCGCGCTGATGAGATAAGTGCATATCAATCTGCAAGATGGATATCGCCTCCGGAAGCAGCTTGGCAGATTTTCATGTTCCTTCTCAATGATATACTTCCTCCGTTCCAAAATAAGTGAAACACTTGTCTCAAAAAGCTCTCACATAAATTAGAGAAGTGTTTCACTTATTTTGGAACGGAGGAAGTATATCCAAACGTCGTTGCACTGCAAGTACATCTTCCAAATATGCAAACCATGACATATAGATCTGAAGAACATATGGAAAATGTAGCTGAGGATAACAACAGAAGACGAAACTTGTTGACTGCTTTCTTTGAAAGCAATCGAAGGGATCGAAATTCTCGACTTCTACTATATGAACAATTTTCGGAGCATTATGTTTGGAATTCAAAGAAAAATGAGCGATTTTGGAGTCCTCGTCAAAGAGGATTTGCCATGGGACGATTAATCCATGCGAGCCCTGTCGAAGGAGAGCGATACTATTTGCGCCTCTTACTCGCTCACATTAGAGGACCTCAATCATTTGAAGATTTGCTTACTGTTAATACAACAAAATGTTCAACATTTCGTGAAGCAGCATATCGACACAGACTTCTTGAAGTTGATGATTCCATAGAAAAATGTATGGAAGAATCTACACATTTTCAAACACCATTTGTTTACGTAGATTGTTTGTCATTTTACTTATATATTGTCAACCGAGAAGTCCGAGATCATTATGGGATAAATTCTATTCAGCATTATCAAAGGACTACATTTACTCTTTCCCGAAAATGCACGAAAAGTAAAACAATTGACATTTAAAATTATTTCTTACCTCATTGAATCAATGGGAAAAAGCTTTGATAGTTTTTTACTTCGGAGGACTCAAAGTTGAAGAAAGTTATGAAGAAAAGAAGATGAAAGAAATTGAAGAAGAGCTGCTCTGCTGAAGAGGTAAGTGTCATTGATTTGCTTAACTATGAGCAAAAAATTGCATATGCTAGAATATATGACAGAGTTATTCACAATAAACCCGGAGCTTTCTCTGTTGATGATCCTGTTGGCACGGCGAAGACATTTTTATACTCTACATTGCTAGCAAATTTAAGAGCACAAGGAATAATTGCTTTAGCTGTTGCTACATCTGGAATAGCAGCAACAAATATTACATGTGGTAGAACAACAAATTCTCGATTTAAAATTCCTCTAGATATTGATGAAAATTCAAACCCCCAAATTTCAAAACAAAGTGCA
Organism: Beta corolliflora; assembly: GCA_947648045.1. Taxonomy (NCBI): domain Eukaryota; kingdom Viridiplantae; phylum Streptophyta; class Magnoliopsida; order Caryophyllales; family Amaranthaceae; genus Beta; species Beta corolliflora. The sequence goes on from CANSZD010001795.1 coordinate 2,574, forward strand.
CTTGCAGAGTTAATTCGTATGTCAAGATTAATTATTTGGGATGAAGCATCTATGGCAAAATGCCGAGCTATAGAATACCTTGAAAGAACATTGAGAGATATATGTTCAAACGACCTGTTATTTGGTGGAAAGGTTAATATGTTTGGAGGTGATTTCAGGCAAGTATTACCGGTCATACCTAAAAGTACTTTACAAGAAGCTATCAACGCAAATTTTTTCATGTCTCCATTGTGGACAATACTTGAGAAAATTCATCTAAAGCAAAATATGAGGGCAATTCATGAACCTGCTTTTTGTGAATTCCTTCTACGGTTGGGTGAGGGAACTCCACCTTATCAAAACAGAAGATATATATCACTACCGAAATCAATTGTGATACCTTATCACAATGAAACTCTCTCTGTTGATCAGCTAATTGATGTCATATATCCAGATTTTGACACTATATATGAACACACGGGCATTATCTATGGCAGCAAAAGCTATTTTAACGCCAACAAATGAAGACGCTGAAATTATTAATTCAAATTTAGTCCACAGGCAGCCAGGAGAAGCATATGAATACAAAAGTTTTGACGAACGAAGCTATAGGTAATCCGACAGATGATTATCCAATTGAATTCCTAAACAGTCTTTTACCAAATGGTTTTCCACCACACCATTTAGTTTTGAAAAAGAACAGTCCTATCATACTTAGGCGTAACCTAGATCCAACATCGGGACTTTGCAATGGCACCAGCCGGTTTGTAAAGCTTTCTCCCTAATGTTATTGACGCTGAAATTATTGTGGGACATCACAAAGGCGAACATGTTTTTATACCACATATTCCGTTACAACCATTTGCCGTGCATAAATATCCGTTTCATTTCAGGAGGAAGCAATTTCCCGTTCGATTGAGTTTTGCTATGACAATAAATAAGGCTCAAGGTCAAACTCTTGACAAAGTTGGTATATATCTACCGCAGTCAGTATTCTCCCATGACCAACTTTATGTTGCTTTATCTCGTGCAAAAAAATCCCTGACATTCGAGCTGTTATTAAACCCATTGAACGTTATACAAATTGCGACACGTAAACACAAAATATTGTATGTTACGAAGTTTTACAACATGTTGGAATTATTTCAAGTGTTAGTGTCCTACCGGGGTAAGTATTTTTTAACAATCAAATATAGTTTTATATTTGTAAAGCTTTTTCACTTGTTTACCATATTAAATTTAAAAAATAGTCTCCTTATATATAACTATAAATTAAACTTAGTTAATAGTGTTATAAATATTTTCTTACTCATTATTAGGCGTACTATAATTCATGTTTTTGTATTTGAATTTTTGCGAATAATATGCTTACATGATATTAATATATATTTTAGTTTATATTGCAAGGACATTGTAATTATGGAAAGAATAGCACTTGGTGATCTATCTGACCAAAGCCATAATTTTACGACTATAGTTGTCGTCCTCCGAAAACAACCTCCAAAGACATCTCGTTCAGGAATTGTAAAGATGCAAAATCTCGTATTTGAGTATGAGGTACATTTACATTATATCATTTTGTGTGCAGTGTCATATTCAAGTACAAAAATTACTTTTCATAACACTACAAATGTTAAATCTTATATTTAGGGTATACAAATGAGAGCAACAATATTTGAACAAGATATTGATCTTTTCAAAGATACACTTCATGCAAGAAAAGAATATGATATAACAAATCCACTTGTCAGTCGAATGCCTGACTATCTCATCAGAAATGAGCAACAATAGCAGATGACCATCAAATCAACAACAAGAGTTATCGAAACTCAATCATCCATACATAATCGAATAAGTGAACCATCCTACTGGGTATCACTTGATGCGGTAAATGATTATATTGGAAAAAGCGATAGAATTGGTAAGTCATTAATTGTTTCTACTACTAATTTTATTGAAACTAATATTCTCTACTGATGACTTTAACAATTTTATGATCTATTGGACAATCTTATCAATTGTAAATGCGGATATTGTTGGTATCGCTATCCATGTACATGAAATAAGGACGGTGACTTCTCGCACAACCGGAAGAACTTATGATATACGTGATATTTAGTTGACAAGACACATCGTAAGTTCATAATTTCAACAATATTAATCATTATGAAATTAGTCAGTTCAATAACAATATATGTGCATTATATATTATGACAGGTTAACACCAATAACGTTGTCATTGTGGAACACTCTTGCTACACATGAATCTGAACATATTGCTCAAATTATCGATTCATTTCATGTTATTCAAGTTACACGTGTTGTAGCAAAAAAAATTGATGGTATCAAATTTCAAATATGTTAACATTTAAGTATTTCATTTATTTTTTATTACAATGGTATTATTGTTACCATTATGTTATTATTATTTGTTCGGAGCTGCTTTTGTCCGTATTTTTATTATTGTTAAAACAACTATATATAAGTATACTAATATGCTTTTATAGGAGCGAAATGGAACAACTCACCTCTTTCCACTATCAAAATAAATACTAATTCACCAACTACAGTTACATTTCATAACTGGTAAGTTGAATAAAAGAATAGACATAAATTAATTATTACCAACATTATCTAATTTTACACATAATTTTGTCGTAGGGTTGTCGAGAATACTGAAAAAATTTATGAGCTCAGAACATCGATTGCTACTCAGAGCAATGAAAGCACAGAGTAAAATGGAAGCTCAGATATTTTTATCAGCTTACTACCAGAACAACCGGTTATATTATAATTTAAATATAAATATATTTCTTATGTTCTTTATTATATTGTAGATATATTTTTCGTAGTATTTTTTTATTTGATTTAATTTCCTTCATATCGAGTCGGAAAAACGTGCGTATTAAAAAAGAAAAATTAAAGAAATATTGAACAAGCATAGTCTAATATATGATTCTTGCAACGTATGCAACAAAAAATGTAATGCTGACATCGGAGAGGAATTTACCTGTTCTATTTCATCCACTCCACATGCTGCAACAGCTGAACCTCGGTAATTTTGTACATTGTTTTCCATTATTTACCTGTTCTATTTCATCCACTACAGATGTATCTTACATGTTGATGTTAAAGACTTCAGCTGTACGACACCTATGACATTCTTTGGTCCTCATGCAGAGTTCGTCTTAGACAAAAAAGCAAATGAAATTGTCAACGCAGGTACCTTAATGATAATTTCACACTGTTACATAATATAAGTATATCAATAATAAATATTAATTACATTTATTCTTATAGGAACGACGAATATTTATTGAAGAAACTGTTGAAAATTTAAAAGGCAAATATTTCAACATAAAATTGGCTACATACATGCTTGGAGATAACAGACAACTACGTTGGAGAACTAAGGAAATTACATATGTCACCGTTTGAATACTATGTCTATAGCGTAAACTAATTTTTAATATCCATTGTAAGATAAAATAATATAGACACTATTGTACATGTTGTAAAATATAATGTAATGTATTTGTGTAATTGCATTTCATATTATTTGTTGAACCCTTAAATATTTAAATGCAATGCATTTAAATTTTTACTACATATTTTTTTTTATCATATCGAATATCATAAGTACACAGAAACATTACATATACATTAGAATATATTGAAGTAAAAATAATAAAAAAATGTTTTTATAAAAGAACAATATTATAATAGTTCTACAAAAAAAATTAAATTATTTAACAACATGTTAGTTGTTATCTTAGGGCATAAATGTTCTGACACGTTAATTTCAAATATACAGTCCACATAAACACGTGTTGTCGTACATATATGGATTTAAAGCAAAATTTATGACAAATGTCAACATGCATGTTACATTTATTATAAAACTCGTACTCAATATATATTTACACACACACATACACAGAAACACATACACACACAAACAAATACTACGACAACTTCGAAAATATTGTTACTTATAATGGGTGAAACACACCGAGTAATGGAAACGAACATTAAGATAATTTTGCGTGGCATGCTGATACAACTTAATTTACCAGCGGCATACTATGAAATTCATTCTGCCACTGATAACAAACTGAAGGCATACATTGAAATTCATGGAGTTCCAAACTTTCCACATACACAAAGATTCGTCGGAATGACTTCCACAAAGGTCAATCTTTCACAGCAAACTGCAGCTCGACAAGCCATTAACTTTCTTCGAGATACATATAATCTTAACATTGGAGACTACAATTATTATCAAATGAAATTGTTGGAAGATAATTACCGACGTTTCCATCAGCCTATACATCAAAATATTTTAGAACCTGTTTGTGTTATTACATAATGTATTCAAATCCAAAATTAGAATCTACGTAATCATCTACGTTTCATCAACTATGTAAGATATGGTAGAATATGTATTTGCCTTTTTTTACAAGTATTAATATATCTCTATTATGTTTTTTTTAAGATCATATTGTTTTATTTACTACATCCATATTATGTCATAATTATTTATCTTAGGGCATAAATGTTCTGACACGTAAATTTCAAATATACAGTCCACATAAACACTCATGATAAACCATATCAACATGAATCTTTAAACAACACGTGTTGTCGTACATATATGGATTTAAAGCAAAATTTATGACAAATGTCAACATGCATGTTACATTTATTATAAAACTCGTACTCAATATATATTTACACACACACATACACAGAAACACATACACACTCAAACAAATACTATGACAACTTCGAAAATATTGTTACTTATAATGGGTAAAACACACCGAGTAATACATTAAGATAATTTGCATGACATGCCGATACAACTTAATTTACCACGGCATACTATGGAATTCATTCGTCACTAATGACGAACTGAAGGCATACGTTGAAATTCATGGAGTTCCAAACTTTCCACATACACTAAGATTTATCGAATGACTTCCACAAAGGTCAATCTTTCACAAAGAACCGCATGACTCGACAAGCCATTAACTTTCTTCGAGATACATATAATCTTGACATTGGAGACTACAATTATTATCAAATGAAATTGTTGGACGATAATCACCGACGCTTACAACAGCTATACAACAAAATATATTAAAACCTATTTGTGTTATTACATAATGTATTCAAATCCAAAATTAGAATCTACGTAATCAGCTATGTTTCATTAACTATGTAAGATATGGTAGAATATGTATTTGTCTTTTTTTTTTTACAAGTATTAATACATCTCCATTATTTTTTTTAAGATCATATTATTTTATTTACTACATCCATATTATTTCATAATTATAGTTGCTAAAACAAATATTATTATATAAAAATGACAACATATCAATTTTTTTATCTATCTTAAATACAATATTATAATAGATTAAAAAAATCTATATATACATATATCATATACGGATAACTATTAACATTTTACTTAAATCAAAGTCATTCAATACTATGACACCTTTTCATAGCTGACCAACTGGTTAACACATATAGAACAAATTTCTGGACACGTATAATAAAAGTTTACATTGAATTAACCACCTATCCTACACGTATTTTCATAGACAACTACATTAGGACACGTAGATGAAATTAAGTTTCTACATAGTCTACCTTTCACAAATCTATTTGAACTCTTTTTGTAATCTATATAAATACAAAAAAAGCATCAATAAGTACAATAGTTTGGCCCTTACATAGTAAGAATATACTCATATAGCTCACATATCTTGATTCTCAAATACTACTTGCTTATAATTGATTAATTCTCTTTTTCTATTTCAAGTATCAATGGAAGAACAAATGCGGGCAATTGAGGTAAATATCAAAATCATATTAAATGATATATTAATGCGCTTAAGTCTCCCACATGCGATTTTGGCATTCATGCGGCAATTAATGATAAAATAGAAGCATATGTCGATCTTCATGGAATTCCCGAACGCTCTTGGACCTTTAAGATTTATTGGATCATCATCTACACAACTAGGTCCTTCACAACAAAATGCAGCAAGAAAAACATTTAAATTTCTTGAAGAAATATATATTATTGAAGTTGCAGATTTAACTACTATGCGTTCAAAACTCAGCAACATACAAATAGCCAGCTACTTGAAGAATACAATGACTACATCCAAGATCAAAGATAAAAAACACTTCACCTTGCTATCTCTTTGAAAAGTATATCTTATGTGTAAAATAATATATCATAGGAGTGTAATATTTGTTTTTTTCTTCGATGCTTATATCTTAGTCTACACGTAATTATGTCAAAATTTTAGCTTTTACATATGTTTATTATCAAATGAAATTGTTGGACGATAATCACCGACGCTTACAGCAGCTATACAATAAAATATATTAAAACCTATTTGTGTTATTACATAATGTATTCAAATCCAAAATTAGAATCTACGTAATCGCCTATGTTTCATTAACTATGTAAGATATGGTAGAATATGTATTTGTCTTTTTTTTACAAGTATTAATACATCTCTATTTTTTTTTTTAAGATCATATTATTTTATTTACTACATCCATATTATTTCATAATTATAGTTGCTTTAACAATTATTATTATATAAAAATGACAACATATCAATTTTTTTTGTCTATCTTAAATACAATATTATAATAGATTAAAAAAATCTATATATACATATATCATATACGGATAACTATTAACATTTTACTTAAATCAAAGTCATTCAATACTATGACACCTTTTCATAGCTGACACACTTGGTTAACACATATAGAACAAATTTCCGGACATGTATAATAAAAGTTTACATTGAATTAACCACCTATCCTACACGTATTTTCATAGACAACTACATTAGGACACGTAGATGAAATTAAGTTTCTTCATAGTCTACCTTTCACAAATCTATTTGAACTCTTTTTGTAATCTATATAAATACAAAAAAAAAGCATCAATAAGTACAATAGTTTGGCCCTTACATAGTAAGAATATACTCATATAGCTCACATATCTTGATTCTCAAATACTACTTGCTTATAATTGATTAACACTCTTTTTCCATTTCAGTATCAATGGAAGAACCGCGTCGGGCAATTGAGGTAAATATCAAAATCATATTAAATGATATATTAATGCAATTAAGTCTCCCACATGCAAATTTTGGCATTCATGCGGCAATTAATGATAAAATAGAAGCATATGTCGATCTTCATGGAATTCTAAACGCTCTTGGACCTTTAAGATTTATTGGATCATCATCTACACAACTAGGTCCTTCACAACAAAATGCAGCAAGAAAAACATTTAAATTTCTTGAAGAAAAATATATATTATTGAAGTTGCAGATTTAACTACTATGCGTTCAAAACTCTGCAACATCCAAATAGCCAGCTACTTGACGAATACAATGACTACATCCAAGATCAAAGATAAAAAAAACTTCACCTTACTATCTCCTTGAAAAGTATATCTTATGTGTAAAGTAATATATCATAGGAGTGTAATATTTGTTTTTTCTTCGATGCTTATATCTTAGTCTACACGTAATTATGTCAAAAATTTAGCTTTTACATATGTTTATTATCAAATGAAATTGTTGGACGATAATCACCGACGCTTACAGCAGCTATACAACAAAATATATTAAAACCTATTTGTGTTATTACATAATGTATTCAAATCCAAAATTAGAATCTACGTAATCAGCTATGTTTCATTAACTATGTAAGATATGGTAGAATATGTATTTGTCTTTTTTTTTACAAGTATTAAAACATCTCTATTATTTTTTTTACGATCATATTATTTTATTTACTACATCCATATTATTTCATAATTATAGTTGCTTTAACAAATATTATTATATAAAAATGACAACATATCAATTTTTTTTTATCTATCTTAAATACAATATTATAATAGATTAAAAAAATCTATAGATACATATATCATATACGGATAACTATTAACATTTTACTTAAATCAAAGTCATTCAATACTATGACACCTTTTCATAGCTGACACACTGGTTAACACATATAGAACAAATTTCTGGACACGTATAATAAAAGTTTACATTGAATTAACCACCTATCCTACACGTATTTTCATAGACAACTACATTAGGACACGTAGATGAAATTAAGTTTCTACATAGTCTACCTTTCACAAATCTATTTGAACTCTTTTTGTAATCTATATAAATACAAAAAAAGCATCAATAAGTACAATAGTTTGGCCCTTACATAGTAAGAATATACTCATATAGCTCACATATCTTGATTCTCAAATACTACTTGCTTATAATTGATTAACACTCTTTTTCCATTTCAAGTATCAATGGAAGAACCGCGTCGGGCAATTGAGGTAAATATCAAAATCATATTAAATGATATATTAATGCAATTAAGTCTCCCACATGCAAATTTTGGCATTCATGCGGCAATTAATGATAAAATAGAAGCATATGTCGATCTTCATGGAATTCTAAACGCTCTTGGACCTTTAAGATTTATTGGATCATCATCTACACAACTAGGTCCTTCACAACAAAATGCAAAGCAAGAAAAACATTTAAATTTCTTGAAGAAAAATATATATTATTGAAGTTGCGTATTTAACTACTATGCGTTCAAAACTCGCAACATCCAAATAGCCGCCTACTTGAAGAATACAATGACTACATCCAAGATCAATGATAAAAAAAACTTCACCTTACTATCTCTTTGAAAAGTATATCTTATGTGTAAAGTAATATATCATAGGAGTGTAATATTTGTTTTTTCTTCGATGCTTATATCTTAGTCTACACGTAATTATGTCAAAAATTTAGCTTTTACATATGTTTATTATCAAATGAAATTGTTGGACGATAATCACCGACGCTTACAAAGCTAGCCTATACAACAAAATATATTAAAACCTATTTGTGTTATTACATAATGTATTCAAATCCAAAATTAGAATCTACGTAATCGACTATGTTTCATTAACTATGTAAGATATGGTAGAATATGTATTTGTCTTTTTTTTTTACAAGTATTAAAACATCTCTATTATTTTTTTTACGATCATATTATTTTATTTACTACATCCATATTATTTCATAATTATAGTTGCTTTAACAAATATTATTATATAAAAATGACAACATATCAATTTTTTTTATCTATCTTAAATACAATATTATAATAGATTAAAAAAATCTATAGATACATATATCATATACGGATAACTATTAACATTTTACTTAAATCAAAGTCATTCAATACTATGACACCTTTTCATAGCCGACACCTTTGGTTAACACATATAGAACAAATTTCTCGGACACGTATAATAAAAGTTTACATTGAATTAACCACCTATCCTACACGTATTTTCATAGACAACTACATTAGGACACGTAAATGAAATTAAGTTTCTACATAGTCTACCTTTCACAAATCTAATTGAACTCTTTTTGTAATCTATATAAATACAAAAAAAAGCATCAATAAGTACAATAGTTTGGCCCTTACATAGTAAGAATATACTCATATAGCTCACATATCTTGATTCTCAAATACTACTTGCTTATAAGTGAGTAACACTCTTTTTCTATTTCAATATCAATGGAAGAACCGCGTCGGGCAATTGAGGTAAATATCACAATCATATTAAATGATATATTAATGCGAGTTAAGTCTCCCACATGCGTATTTTGGCATTCATGCGGCAATTAATGATAAAATAGAAGCATATGTCGATCTTCATGGAATTATAAACGCTCTTGGACCTTTAAGATTTGTTGGATCATCATCTACACAACTAGGTCCTTCACAACAAAATGCAGCAAGAAAAACATTTAAATTTCTTGAAGAAATATATATTATTGAAGTTGCGGATTTAACTACTATGCGTTCAAAACTCTGCAACATACAATAGCCAACTACTTGAAGAATACAATGACTACATCCAAGATCAAAGATAAAAAAAAACTTCACCTTGCTATCTCTTTGAAAAGTATATATCTTATGTGTAAAATAATATATCATAGGAGTGTAATATTTGTTTTTTCTTCGATGCTTATATCTTGGTCTACACGTAATTATGTCAAAAATTTAGCTTTTACATATGTTTATTATCAAATGAAATTGTTGGACGATAATCACCGACGCTTACAGCAGCTATAGAACAAAATATATTAAAACCTATTTGTGTTATTACATAATGTATTCAAATCCAAAATTAGAATCTACGTAATCGACTATGTTTCATTAACTATGTAAGATATGGTAGAATATGTATTTGCCTTTTTTTTTTACAAGTATTAATACATCTCTATTATTTTTTTTAAGATCATATTATTTTATTTACTACATCCATATTATTTCATAATTATAGTTGCTTTAACAAATATTATTATATAAAAATGACAACATATCAATTTTTTTTTATCTATCTTAAATACAATATTATAATAGATTAAAAAAATCTATATATACATATATCATATACGGATAACTATTAACATTTTACTTAAATCAAAGTCATTCAATACTATGACACCTTTTCATAGCTGACACACTGGTTAACACATATAGAACAAATTTCTGGACACGTATAATAAAAGTTTACATTGAATTAACCACCTATCCTACACATATTTTCATAGACAACTACATTAGGACACGTAGATGAAATTAAGTTTCTACATAGTCTACCTTTCACAAATCTATTTGAACTCTTTTTGTAATCTATATAAATACAAAAAAAAGCATCAATAAGTACAATAGTTTGGTCCTTACATAGTAAGAAATTTTTTTTTTTTTTTTTGAGGGGATAGTAAGAATATACTCATATAGCTCACATATCTTGATTCTCAAATACTACTTGCGTATAATTGATTAACACTCTTTTTCTATTTCAGTATCAATGGAAGAACCGCGTCGGGCAATTGAGGTAAATATTAAAATCATATTAAATGATATATTAATGCAGTTAAGTCTCCCACATGCAGATTTTGGCATTCATGCGGCAATTAATGATAAAAGAGAATCATATGTCGATCTTCATGAAATTCTAAACGCTCTTGGACCTTTAAGATTTATTGGATCATCATCTACACAACTAGGTCCTTCACAACAAAATGCAACAAGAAAAACATTTAAATTTCTTGAAGAAATATATATTATTGAAGTTGCAGATTTAACTACTATGCGTTCAAAACTCTGCAACATCCAAATAGCCAGCTACTTGAAGAATACAATGACTACATCCAAGATCAAAGATAAAAAAAACCTCATCTTGCTATCTCTTTGAAAAGTATATCTTATGTGTAAAGTGATATATCATAGGAGTGTAATATCTGTTTTTTCTTCGATGCTTATATCTTAGTTTACACGTAATTATGTCAAAAATTTAGCTTTTACATATGTTTATTATCAAATGAAATTGTTGGACGATAATCACCGACGCTTGCAGCAGCTATACAACAAAATATATTAAAACCTATTTGTGTTATTACATAATGTATTCAAATCCAAAATTAGAATCTACGTAATCAGCTATGCTTCATTAACTATGTAAGATATGGTAGAATATGTATTTGTCTTTTTTTTACAAGTATTAATACATCTCTATTATTTTTTTTAGATCATATTATTTTATTTACTACATCCATATTATTTCATAATTATAGTTGCTTTAACAAATATTATTATATAAAAATGACAACATATCAATTTTTTTATCTATCTTAAATACAATATTATAATAGATTAAAAAAATCTATATATACATATATCATATACCGATAACTATTAACATTTTACTTAAATCAAAGTCATTCAATACTATGACACTTTTTCATAGCCGACACACTTGGTTAACACATATAGAACAAATTTCGGACACGTATAATAAAAGTTTACATTGAATTAACCACCTATCCTACACGTATTTTCATAGACAACTACATTAGGACACATAGATGAAATTAAGTTTCTACATAGTCTACCTTTCACAAATCTATTTGAACTCTTTTTGTAATCTATATAAATACAAAAAAATTCATCAATAAGTACAATAGTTTGGCCCTTACATCTATATATATATATATATATATATATATATATATATATATATATATATATATATATATATATATATATATATATATATATATATATATATATATATATATAAACCTAGAAAAATGAACTAACGTGTCATGCCCACAATGAATTTGCCAACATGTCGTTTAAACAAAGAGCTTTTGCCACGTGTCTTAAACATGCTAGAGTTTTGCTGATTTATGCATTGTCTAACTAATGGCCATGTGGCGTCGAATTTGAATCTTAATTGAGACAAATTAGGCGTGAATCTCGCCCAATTGAGTCAAATTTGTTAAGTTTTAATCTCTATCATAATCAAATCCACAATATATGGCAATAGTAATTAGTATGTGCGATTGATATTTTGTATTTTCGGCAATTGTATATGAACATTATTGATTTTATATATAATAGATGGATTGGCAAACCCAATTTCACGTTTTGATGGCAGTCTCCAGATAATTAATCTCAAAAAAATCAGTATTTTATAGACAAGAATCACGAAAAAAAATTGAAGGAAAATTAAACAGTTGATTTACACCATCAAACAATGACAAACATACACCCACCAGACCACCACCTCCTATATTAATGGATTTGTGAACAATATCACAATGGGAAGAAACATAAGATCAAATCAAAAACCCAAAATTGTGTAGATTTAAGGCTAATTTTCAAAAGATAAAATCAAGCTTCCAGTGCGGCGAAACTCAAACGACGAGCAGCCAGTCAATTTTCCGGTAAAGATGTTAGCACGCAAAATCAAATTTCCGATGAAGAAGTAAACTAGCAGCAGAATTTCCAGCAAAATGAAAATGTCGATCAGCCTTTCCGGCAATTTAAAAACATAGCACGAGATGAGATGGAAATAAACGGCAAGTATAATTCCAAAAGTATAGAGTGATTCTCCTTTGGCTTTAGATTTTCCCCTCAAATTATATTGAGATGTTTACAATTGAAGTACAATTGATCTGGAACAGTTGCAGACTTGCAGTAGATTGGAGTTTGGCAAAAGGAGTTTTTTATAGGAGAGAGAAAGACTTTATGGAGAGAGAAGGTATGACTGGTACGCACAGTGAAGATGTTGACCACCACTTACTACAAAATTCAAGGTTTTCAGCCTTTGTTCACCTATGTTTGAGATTTGATGGTCTAAACTAAGACTAAGAAATATTACTATGTTCTTCGTTTAAATTATACTAATTTAAATTGAATTGTACTTTCAATGTACACACTAATTAAAATAAATTAGATATGAGTGTAGGAGTGAATTTAGATGTAATTGAGCTTTCAGTTTGTTAATAAATATTAATATTTTTTCTGTTCTTTATTAAGTAACATATGAGTTTAATTCACTTTTTAAAGAACTAAAAAAGACCGCGGGGTTGGACAAAAGTACCTATACGGGTGGGTCATTGATGAGAGTATTAGTTAGATTCACAAAGGGCGATTTAGTCCATTTGACTAACTTTTATTATGAAAAAGACCGTGTAGTATATGTTGCAATTAATAAAAAACTGAGGAAGTATATATACATATAAAACATAGTGTTCCTTGCCTGGAATTTATGTTACTCGCTATTACACTAGAGCAAAACCATAATAGTGTTTGAGAAAATATTTAAGTAAGTAATATTGTTATCTTTATTTGGCAATGTTCTTTTCATTGAGGGAGTACGTTCATTAAAAATGAGGTTATATTATCATTTCTTCCATTTGTTCATTTTTGAACCATAATTGATGAACTTTCTTAGTGATTGATATACATAAATACACCATTAAATCAATCTACTCGATTTAATTAATCCCATTGTAACCATCTAATTGCATCCCGGAAAGCTCAAATACATCATGAAGAGAAGAGAGAAAGGTCTTACCTTTCCATGATAATGTCCTTAATTAACAAGATCGGGTTTTAAGGACAATCGAGATATTCCACAAACTTATGTGTATATAAAAAACCATTTACGCAAACCACCAATAAAAGAACACCTATGATATTTCTCATCACTATCTTTCTTATTATTTCAGTACTTATTTGTTCATTGTAAATATCACAACATATTAAATATATTGAATTGAAATAATTTGGGTTTTATTTTTTTGCCTTTTAATAAATATGATTAATATTCATTGTGAACATATATTTTTCTCACTCACGCCTGAACACCATGTATTATCGAGTGGGACAATCCATCTCGATCCGAAAAGAATCAATAGAAAAAGAAAAAATCGAAATTGATTATTTTTATATGTAACACAATTGATATAGATATTTAAATTTAGTATGATAAATAAAGATATAAATTTACATGATTTTACATTGAGTTTGAGATAAGTTTGAGCACTAAAAAATTATTAAAAGTTAATTAACTTACTCTAGGCAATGTACGTGTTTTTATTTCAGTGACAATTCAAGAAATAATAAATATATTACAAATTATTATAAATAAGTAATAAGTCAAAAACGTGCAACGAACGGGTCGTAAACCAATTTCAAATCATATTTTCAATACTAGGCTATACTCCTTTTGTTCCACAAAGATCTTCCTATTTGCACCTTTCACTTTTGTCAATATATTTTGTATGATTAATATCTTTAATTACATATTAAAAAAAATACAAAAAATTTGATATTCTTAATGTACATATTTAGATGATTAAAATAAGACCTCACATGACTATTTTATATAGTATATTGGAAAGAATTTAGAAGATTATGTTTAGTTATGAATAGTGTCAAATTTTTAAATGGAAAGATTTTAGAAGAACGGAGGGAGTAAACTTTATTTAAAAAACAAGCTAATAGTTTTAAAATTATCTAGAATTGTTCAAATGAAATTCTCAAATTTTGCAAACATTGACGATAGGCAATGCGGTATTGATAGTTACATGTAAAAAATATTTATTCCTTCTCTAAGATTACATTAACTTCTTTTCTTCCAGGTCAAAATTTGAAATATTTCATATAATCAAATTTTAAAACATTGTATGTCTTAAAATATTAAGTGTTATTTCTCAAACTTATATGGATTTAGCTTTTATATTCTTAACTTTTATATCATTATTCTTATATATGGGTGTGTATTCTATATGTTTCAAAACCAGTGGTAATGTGGGTGTAGTCATAAATCAAGCAATTTTTCTTCCAGAGCATCTCAATTTGCAAGAGAAAATGGAATAACATACAGATTCAATGTTTCATAGTGTCAATTATAGGGAAGTAATAACAATAGTACTATTTATTAATCATTGTAAATAAAGTTTTATATAATTCATAGTTGTTGAACACACGGGTCATAAGCCAATTTTAACTATTCTCAATACAATATCAGTGATGCAAGACAACTAGAGAGAGGGGTTGAGCGGGACTGAGGAGAGGGGGAATGAAAGTGCTTGCATGATTGAGCGCCAGTAGTGATGCGAATTGTGATTTTATAGGAGCTCTAGATGAAGCAATGAGCATAGCAAAAGCTTTTTCAGTCTACTTTTTTTTTTAAAATAAAGTTGCTCACATGTTCTACCATGACATTAGCTACATGAGTCACTGAATACACGGGTCATAAGCCGATTTTAAAATATAATATTAATTCACAATATGATTATAAAAATTTTAAATCACGAGCTAATTTTCAAACCATGATTTAAGGAGAAATATCCTAAAATCTTAAATTTATAATATGAAAAATTTCCATACATTTTGATGTGTTTTTTTGTTTTATTTACGTATTTATTAATTTATATATCACGATCATAAGATTTTTAAACTTTAAAATGTTGTAACAAAGGATTTTTATATATCATGAAATATAATTTTACATTTTTTATCCATTGAACTTTAAACGCATGGATTCTAATAATTATGGAATCAATAAATTTGGAATTAAAATAACTATTTAATAAACAAAACAATTCATATGCACTATGCATGGGTCCATATAATATCTACATAAAACCTCCCGTGCATTTTGCACGGGTTAAAAACTAGTAGTAAGAATATACTCATATAGCTCACATATCTTGATTCTCAAATACTACTTGCTTATAATTAATTAACACTCTTTTTCTATTTCAGTATCAATGGAAGAACCGCGTCGGGCAATTGAGGTAAATATCAAAATCATATTAAATGATATATTAATACAGTTAAGTCTCCCACATGCAGATTTTGGCATTCATGCGGCAATTTATTTTTGATAAAATAGAAGCATATGTCGATCTTCATGGAATTCTAAACGCTCTTGGACCTTTAAGATTTATTGGATCATCATCTACACAACTAGGTCCTACACAACAAAATGCAGTAAGAAAAACATTTAAATTTCTTGAAGAAATATATATTATTGAAGTTGCAGATTTAACTACTATGCGTTCAAAACTATGCAACATACAAATAGCCAACTACTTGAAGAATACAATGACTACATCCAAGATCAAAGAAAAAAAAAACTTCACCTTGCAATCTCTTTGAAAAGATCTTATGTGTAAAATAATATATCATAGGAGTGTAATATTTGTTTTTTTCTTCGATGCTTATATCTTAGTCTACACGTAATTATGTCAAAAATTTAGCTTTTACATATGTATCTTATAAATATGTGTACCTATAAATAAAAAATTATATATATTATTTATATGCAAAATATTATTTCGGAGTTGGGATTATTGTTATAATTCATATTGGCCACACACGGTGGTCTAACTAGTATTGTATAAATGTAAATTCGAAAATATTACCAATGAATCGGTGATATTATTACCATAACTCTACAATCATACCATAACACTCCATAGTACCACCAACACTCCTGGTAGTAATGTGAAACCTCCACGAAGAGCTTGTTGGGACTCGGTAGTATATTTTGTATCACCAGTAATGGCATTTAACGTTTCTGTTGGATCAAAAGAAAATGTTAAACTTTCTTTCCCTATTAGAATATAATTATATGATGTGGTGTCATGTTGGACATCATCCATCTCTTCTCGAGTATGGGATAACACTTCTCACCTACTGACACAGCTTGGCATATACTAGATCAGTAGATCACACCAAGGCTCTTTAAGACAATGTTAGAGCACATATCAATGAGCAAAAGGAGTACATTGATTCATAGTCTCCAATTACTTCGAATTATTGGATGTACATTAATATTTGTCTTACATACAAAATTTATCTCAAGTTAATTGGCCTTCAAGAAGCAATAATGTGTAGTCGAGTCGATATATCTGGGAAAGACATCTAGTAGCAAGCATCCGAGCAACCATCTAAATTAATACAACACAGAAGTACATGTTGCAGGAAAGCACCTTGAATCAAAACCGATGAGTCATGTACACTGCTGTTGCTGCCATATCTTCTGGTCTGTGTCTGCTGAAAATATAAATTAAGAAAATACCAGACATTGAAGTTGTACAAAGGTGCAATGTTGTAGCTGCAATGCTCTGCATGATCCAGAATCCAGATTCAATTTCTACTTATCAGACATAGTCTTATTAATCCAAGTAAACATAGTATATAGAATGTCATGTTCTGTAACAGTAAGTCTGTAACCGTGGGCTCTCTACTGCCTTGTTGAAAGGTTCCCACTTACAAAAAAAAATTACTTTCCTTGAAATGCTGAAATTGATGTTTATTGATATTATTAACATAGATAAGGTTCAAGAAGCAAAGACATTAAGAGAGTGATTGGTTGGGCAAAAAAACATTTTTCAGGAAAAGTGATTTCTCCATTTTCCTTTGTTCGACTTGTAAGGGTGAAAAATAATTTTTCCAAGGGTGAGAAACCATTTTCCTGTCAAAATGAAGGAATGCCACATTTTCCTCCCTATCTCTTACCTTCCTCTTTATTTCCTTCTATCCATCCTCTCCCTTCCATTTCACTCTTCTATTTCTCTCCAACTTTCCATGCAAAGAGCCAAACAACACAAAACAAATCAACAATAGTGTTTTTACCCTGCAAACTGTTTTTTCATGGAAGATGAAATTTCTGTTGGAGATGTTTTCCATCCAACCAAATGGAGTCTAATGATACAACTTCCAGTCTCCATATAACATATCTTTGGTTTTTTCTTTATTTAGCTCACACCCTGATGAGAGGGTGCTTGGTGGAAGAAGAGTCTTGGAAGTGTTACTGAATCTAGCAGGAAAATAGATTAAAGAGGACAAGGAGTCCTCTAGAAATTTGCATGCCAATCACATTAGTGCAAGGCATAAAGAAAGAAAATCCTGAAAAGGACCCAATACATGAGACTAAAGAAAGCCCAAGATAAGATTACTAATGATATTACTTACTTAAGTACTTGAGCTTGGGTTCAGTATTCTCTCAGCGACTAGTAAATCATCAGGGGTTGTGATCTGTTGAAAAATGGCGCCTGTATTAGCATAATTTCCAAGCATTTGTTGCCAAATTTGCCAAATCCATTAGCATCTATGTAAGTCGACAGATGTAATTATTTTTTCCACCCTTTAAACAAAAGTAAAGGAATAAAAATTGATACTTTGATATTGGTATAAGATCCTTCGGTAATGTATACTTGATGCCCAAGGTGTTCCACAATAGAAACATCATCAGTGACCTCAAGTCCTCTTCTGAAAGAATATAATGACAATACTAAATTAGAGAAGCAATAATAGAGGTCATCAAGGTAATATTAAATTTTTTTAGAAGGAATAAAAAGCATGCTCAATTAAAAGCCTTCATTTTGAGGACAGGATATGATTTTTCTTAATCAAGAAGCTAGTTATAGCCATAGAATGATCGGTCACTTTCTCAAACCAAGGGGACAGTGGACACTGATAAATATGTAAAATATTCACTTTTTCTGCAAAACTATTTTGCAATATTTCCATTTGGCCTCTTTTTCATTTAGTAGTTAGCTTGTAAGTCTCCTTCACTCTAAGTACACAGTACTCTGAATATCCTGATTATTAAAGATTCTTTTACAATCTTACATGTTACAAAGCCGGTGGATGTCTCTTTCTCCATTCTATGCAATAATCTCTTATATTTTCCTTTCAGGTTATAACTATATTTCAGTGCTACCATTACTACCCTGATTAGAGATATTCTCACAATCTTACAGTTACAGAATGATTTGATATTTTGTTGTTCTTATAGACGCCATTATAAGTTCTGTGCGAGTAAATGATCTAATGTACACATGCCCGTAAAAAAAAAACATGCAATTACATGATATATGTAGGCAAAACATGACAACAAAATTTGCATAAAATGTGTGTTGTCTCAATGACCAAAATTCATAGATTTTTACAGTTCTTAGAATGATCGACAATATCTAGCCCCAATGTGAAAACAATCTGAGAAAACTGCATCTAAGTTCACTCACATGAAACAACTAGGTTCTTGAGCTTTTGAGAGAAAGGTTAAGAAGAGTTTTGGAGAATGTAATGTATCAAACACTCGAAGACCAATTATTTAAAAGAATTCAGCACATAGAGATGCTTAGCGCCTTGCTCGCGGAAATTAAGTTATGTTTATTAGTACTCACTTATGCACTGATCTATCTAAGAAACTGAGTTTACATGAATATTGTTTTTATTCATCAACTGAAAGGACAGAAAACAAAACACAAATGTTGGTCTAAATTCTTTGTCCATACAAGTTGATGCAGCGTGTTTTCTGAGGTCTACAATTTAGGGGTAGCAATATTTGAGTTTTTTTGAGTGGAATGGCATCAGAAATTAAGAACTCTCCTTATGGTTATTGAAGCGTGGGTTATAATCATTTGTATGAATTTTCAAGTTGAAACTTTGACATGCTTATAATAATGCACTCCAGCAAAAAGAGTCATAGATGTAGAACAGGGTTTAGTGCAATCTATATTAGATTAAATGACTTAGGAAATGGAATGGCACAGATGAAACTCCTAGTACCATACTACCATTGAAGTGTAGGTATTTAATATGATAAAAGATATTGCTAAAGGTCACAGGGTCTTAAGGTACCTATTCACAAGATCAAAGCCATCCTTGAGCAATGCAGGCAAGATGACCTGAAAATTCGATATGAAGATCCAGGAAGCAAAATGGTGATGGGTATAAATTATTAGAACTGCAGGTTAGAGGAAAAATATAATGAAAGCAACCATTAATCCACAGCAATCTCGGGCAGCAGTACCTGAGGAGTTTGCATTTCCCAAAGAGTTTTTCTGTCTAGAGTTTTCACAACAAAGCTCTCATTATTAGCCTGTAGAATATTATAGGAAATAAATAATCACCCATTAGAAAGGGTGCTTTCACACTGCTTTACTGATTGCTGAAATGAAGCGGTGATGCCACGGAGAGGGGTCATAGTTGCAATGGTAGAAAAGTGATCTATAAGACTTTTAACTATCAAGAAAGAAAAAAGTTCTCTCCCTTAAAATCAACCTACCTGGTTTTGCTTTGATTTTAAAAAGTCACTACTAGCTAGTAAAGTGCATATCAACTATAGAGTTGAAGATCTACAAAGAATGTATGTCAAACCACCAAGCATTGTAGGCAAGGCAGTGGAATGGATTGACCAGCCTAAGCGCCATGGAGGCAAGCACAGCCTCTGGGCAGCATGGCCTATGAAACCATGCAGCCTGCCAACTTATATGTTTCCTATTCTTTTATTAATTGCTTGAACATGCTAGCCCACAGTCAGCCTGTCATACCCATGGTGTGCCATGCAGCTCTTTGTAAACCACAGTCCAAGCACGACCTACCACATGGGCCTCATGCCCCCATGTTAGCGCAGCCGAGTTCCAACTTGTCACGAAATACCAATTTTCGTTTTTGATAATATGCTCACAAAGTTCTGGTGATGAGGCTAAGGCAACACTTAGACCAACCACACTCAAGGGATATGCAAATGAGCATAGCTTGGACAGATTAGTGAAAAGGATTAAGAAATAAAAATGGATTCAGATTGATAAACGACAAATTGCATAAGATATTGGATAAATACAAGCTTTCGAGAGGCTTGCTCCCTCCCAAGCACAAAAGAAAACCCTCAATAATATTCATCATTTTTTTCCCTTCTCTAACTAGCTATCGTACTCTTCAAGCCCATAATAACAAAAGCATAATATCTCTACCTTGAACACCCTTATATTGATGCTTAGCATCAATCCTAAACCCACTTCCCCTGCATCAATTCTAAAGCAGTAAAACCTATTTTCTCCATCCCACTACTCAACTGATTTTTATTACTCCATCCAAATTATTAAACAAAACCCTCCTCTATTCCTCCAACCCAGATAAGTCGAATGGCCTTTGTAGTAACCGTCCCTGCATAAAACCAAATTGTTTCTCCGAAATGCTCGTGCATTTCCCCAATCAATATTATATTACTCAGTCCCACAATTTCATGGTATGACTCATAAGTTTTAGCCCTCGATAATTTAAGCACTCTTTTGCATCTCCATTGTTTTTGTAATTTGGTACCAAGGTGCTTTTCTTCCAAGTTCCAATCTTACTCTGTTTGTCTATGAAATCTTGTTGAATAGGTTTGTTAACCAATCAATACCAATCTTCTCTAGGCATCGCAAAACCACAATAGGGACTTAGCCAGCTACTTTCTTCAGTTTCGTTCTCTTCAATGCCTTCTCTAGCTCTACTTTTTCAATTCTTCACGTATACTCTTTGCTTACTTTCCGCTCCTCAATTGAAATGCCTCCCCTAACACTCATTTGGCTTCCATCAAACAGCTCATCAAAGTATTCTCCACATTTGTCCTTCATATCTCTATCCTGGACTAGGATATTTTAATTTCAGCATTCACATAATTCACGAAGATCCTTCTTCAACACTTGTCTTCATTTAGCTATTTTAAAGACTTCTCTTTCACCCTCTCTCGCGTCTAGTTTTTCGTATATTTCCTGATATGCTTTTGACTTTGCTTGCCAAACAACTTATTTTGCCTCCACCTTAGCATCTAGTAAACACCCTCTTGAAAAAAACATAACAATGGGTCATTGAGCCCACTCCAGAACCCTATTGCGACACAAGCTGCTTCCCTCTAAGAAGCGTCTTTATGGCAAAGCACACTAAGGACATAGCCACGACCAGAGTGTCACCTTCATCAGCCATCTCTATAGCCACAACAAGCTTCCTTGTGGATGCTTGATTCAACCCACTGCAAAGATTAAGGTATCAGATTCCCAACTTATCCTAGCTTGAGGTTTTAGGTGCTTCTGATCATCCTAGACCCATCATATAATGACTTTGCAAGTCATCGCCCTTGTAGGTGTTGACTCTGAACGAACATGACCCAACTTAGTACTATCACAACTAGGGCTGGGAATGAGCCAAGCCTGCGCGTGAACAGTTCGAGCTCGGCTCGGTGAAAGCTCGGCCAGGGCTCGGCTCGCTAAGGCTCGGCTCGAGTTCGGGATCGGCTCGAGACCTAATGATACGAGCCACGAGCTAAGCTAAGCTCGGCTCGGCAAGCTCGCGAACGGCTCGAGTTATTTTTTTATTAGAAAAATATAAAAAATAGTATTATTATTCATTAATAAAAAAAAGGCAAAACACTAAAAATATACTATATATTAAGATAGGGAAAAAATACACCCAAAAAACAAATACTCTCAAATTACGTCAAAAAAAAAAAAAAAAGAAAAACAAATACTAGTGGCGCTACTTTCCAGTTTGAAGTTTGAACAAAACTTAAAAACATTACTCACCAAAACTCATTTGCCCAAAACATGAAAAACTCACGAAAACCCTAAAGAGGCAAAACTCACAAAACAGTCTTTGCTGCTGCTGCATATCACTGCCGCCGCAACATATCACTGCCGGTAAGTCTCATCTCATCCTCTCTCGATCACCACCGTCAGTTGGCCGCTGCTCAACTCGCATCTCTCACTCGCAAGTCGCACACTCACCACCGTCGCATCTCTTTCCTCTCACTCACCACTCACCACCGTCGCATCTTGGGCTCTCACTCACCACCATCGGCACCTGTTGGAACAGCCATAGCCGGCGCCCACCAACAGGTAAGAAATCTTTTAAAATCTTAATTTTTGTATTTGGTGTTGTTTAGGAATTGATATTGGTGTAGTTGGTATGTAGATAATGGCAGTAGCAAGTGCTTGGTACTGTAAATCTAATGGAGTAATTGTAGTAGTTTAGCCATGAATGAATGCGTGATCGAGGTAAGTTCTGCGGCAGCCATGAAGCCCAAAATTTGTTTTTACATGGAGTAATTTGACTGTTTCGTTTACATGGAGTAGTGTCATGAAGCCCATAATTCGTTTTTACATGGAGTAATTTACATGTTGTTTAGACAAATTATGGCAGCAAAGGTGTATTGTATTGTATTGTTCTCTTTAAACAAAAAGAGATGCGACTGTGGTGAGTTTAGGAATTGATTTCTTTGACCAAAAGAGATTAAGAAATCATTCCTTTGTGGTTTATGATGACACAATGACACTACTACATAGGTGTATTGTTCTTTTTAAACAAAAAAAACAGAAAGCTAGATTTAAATGTAAGACTTATTTCAGTTGCCTTGTGGTCTTGTGGATGTATCACGTATGTATTTGGAATTTAATATTTAGTTTGTTATCAATGACTCAAATACTCAATGTATTCCAAGTGATTACTTCTTATTTATATTTATTAGTTGTTCTTTCTATTCAATAGGTGGATCTAGTGATGTTCCATCATCAACTCCTAACTGTTCTTCTACACCAACCGTGGAAAAGTTTTTTGTAAATGTTGAAGATGAGAATCCTTATGAACCAGAACAAGATGATGAAAAGTTGATGAGGCTAATGCAGAGGTTGGTGCTGAAAATCCCGACGAAGTTGATGAGGCTAATCCCGAGAAGATGATGAGCTTAATGCTAATTTGTGAAGATCGACATTCATGGCATGGAATATGGAATCAACTTGAATTATTGCAAACTTTGGTGGTGAAACTTACTTGAATTTGTAAAGTGTGACTTGTTGGAGACTTTTTTTATTTGTCTTTACTTGTTGGAGACTTTTTTTTTATTTGTGTTTGATTGGAGACTTTTTTTTAATTTGTGTTTACTTGTTGGAGATATTTTTTATTTGTGACATTTCTATCGCCTATAAATTATGTATTAGTGTATGACTTTTTTTTATTTGTGAGATTTTGAGCCATTTTTTCGAGACTCGAGCCTCAAACGAGCCCGAGCCTTGAGCCTCAAACGAGCCTCGAGCCGAGCCTCAAACGAGCTCGAGCCGAGCCTCGCATTCCACGACACGAGCTCGAGCCGAGCTCCATTTTTGAGGCTCGACAAGCCTCGAGCTCGAGCCGAACCTCGATCTTGAAACTCGAGCTCGAGCCGAGCCTAACACTATTCGGGCTCGGCTCGGCTCATTCCCACCCCTAATCACAACCTTAGATACGAGGCATTTGTGATGTCCAGACTCTAGAGTTATCAGTTCTTATAGATTTTTCTATTTGAAAAAAGGAAAAGCTTCCTTGCTCCAGAAATGCTAGAACCCAAGTAAGTAATGGAGGCTTTTTCTATAACATGCATGACGAGATAAGGCTAGCCACAAATTTAAGTGATGACTTGTAAAGTTATTTTTTGAGAGCATCTTCAATTCTGGCAAACCTAGATTCAGTATATAAAAGGTTACTATTTATAACTTTTACATAGACAAACAAGCTGAAGTCTATTTCTTGTACATGCAAAAAGTCAAAAATAGGAAAGGCAAACATGGAAAGTGTCTACACAACATTCCGGTGTCACACTTTCCAAAAATATTCGTAAGCTAATTGGAACAATCAGAAGGTCACCCTTTCCGATTTCTTAAACATATAGATACAAAAATAAAAATAAAAAGTGATAATGAGCTCTGGGAAACATGTTTTAGCCAGAATTGCTATTTACCTCCTTAATTGTAGCTTTAACAGGCACACCAAGTACAGCAGCTCCATGCACCTTACCATCTTTAAGAACCTACAAGACAAAATTTGAAACATCCAGGATTGCTTAGCTAAAATCATCCAGTAACCACCAAAAATACTATCCCTGGAAAAAATTGAAATTCGTTAAGAGAGCTAGAGAGAAAGTATTTGGATAAACCAAATACATAAGGAAGATTGTTAGACAAGCAAACTCTCTTCAATGCTATACTACTGAAAACAAGAACTCCCACTATTTCAAAATAAGGCACCACCTTTGCCAATGTCGAACTTTAAACATTGGTTTCCTACAAAATATTTAGACAATTATCAAAAATATTATTATTTGGAATATATAAATACGTAGCTAACAATATACTTCCTCCGTTTTTTTACTTGCAACGTTTCCCATTCTAGGAAGTTGCATATTACTTGCAACATTGACATTTTTGGCAATATATTCTCTCTTTCTCTCTCCCAACACATGGAGAGTCCTTTTTTTAATATCTCTTTCTATCTCTCCTCTCTCTTAAATTCTTGTGCCATACTTTAATGCTGCAAGTAAAAAAACGGAGGAAGTATATTTTTAGAGAAATTTTAACTATAGTTCTTCCATTTATAAATAGTTGCACCATTTGCATAATGTTTACTATTCACGTATTATACTTTGATTGTCTTTCGTGATTTATATTTTAGGTAAAACATAGTCATATGAGATCTTGTTAGATTCGTCTCAATGTAAATTTCCATAATATCAGCTTTTTATAATTTTTACTTATTGATAATTAAAGATATTAATGTTTAAAACCATGCATCGGCAAGCGTGAAAACATAAAAGGGTGCAACTATTTCTAAACCGAGGAAGTATATTTTAAAAAGATTTCAACAATCTAAACGCTTACTCTTCCTTGATTTGTGGTGAGCTACTTTGTATCTACTCCTAAATTTTCAAATAAGATATGTTGTCCTATCATAAAAGAAAAAGGTCAAAGCTAACTCCAGAAAAAGTCAGGTGCCTTTTAGTTTGAAACAGAGGGAATAAAAAACCACCCTTTCACAGGAGTCAGGACACAAAGTTGCTTTCATATTTACAGTAGCAGATACAACTAAAATTCGCAACCAAAATTTGACATCTAATAGGTAATAACAAATATGCTGGTGACGATGTTGAACAAAGATGACAAGCAACCGATGAAGACCAACCATCCAAAATTAACATGCAAATTAATAACAATAACCTGATAACAGAAAACTTCAAACCTTCTCTATATCTTGAGACAACACTAACGGTCTTGCCGAATCATGGATGCAGACCAATTCAGCACCAGAAGCAATAGCCTGCACTGGAGGAATCGTATTAGTCTTCCTTGGATCCACCAAAAGCCGAGTTACAAGAAATAAACACTGCTCGAGTATAAAACTAGACTTTAGGGAGAGCAAAAATTTCTTATTTACTCACCTAATACTTGTATACTCACCACCAACCAGACAGGAGAAGCACACTGTACAGAGAATGTCTTCAAATCTTGAAAACTTTTTGATTTATCACAAGATCCTACCCTTAACGCCTGCCCCTTGACACCTTTTACTATTAGAAATTTTTGGCCACAAATGTACACATTGCGCATAGACAGATTTACAAAATGTCCCACACATAATCAGACACATGAGACATTCTTCCAAGTTGTGACTACGGTGCTTGTATAATTGGGTAAGGCAAAATGTACGAGCAGGATTTTGCGAATTCCTAAACTTTCTTATAAATTAAATAAAGTGTAGCAAGAGAGAATATTTATCTTATGCTTAAACAATAAGAACTGCTTCTTCTTTTATATATATTATTATAACTTCGTAAATCGAACTATTTCTTCTATTGTATTTGTAATGATAAATAGATACAGATTGTAAAACTATCTTAGTCATAATTATAAAATGGAAGCTGAGTGGTTCGTGGATTTAAAAGAACACACCATTTCTCTTAAAATAAGTGTGTTTTAAGTTTGTTTATTTCAAGATGCCCCCTCAAATTTAAATCTTCATCTCATTCAGCGTAGCTAATGCCTAATGAATATGAACATCGTCTTAAAGTTTTTGAAAAAATCCACTACAAGTGGTTTTGTCATGATATCTACCAATCTACCACTTGAATCTCGACTTGCAGAATTGGAGCTCAATAACTCTATTCTTCATGAGCTCTCAAATCTAGTGATTCTCAAATGTAGGAAGAAAGATGGAGGAAATTTCATGAAACTTGGTCAAAACATTCTCACTTAGTTACTAGATACAAGTGCCACTTTATATGCATAAAACAACTAAGACTCCCTGAAAAAAAGCAACTAAGTAAAAAATTGGGGAACACGCTCACAACACGAATATTGAATATTTGACATGTGTTAATTAAACACAATGACCCACTAAACATTATCCCCTTATTATTAGGAACTACTAAGATTAATTTTGTAGAAATCTTATGTCGATGTGTTTGATGTATTTCTTTTATCTGTGAGAAATTGGATTCTTAGCAAGTCCAATAGCAGATATATTTTCAAAGATGATAAATATCGGAATTCCCTGACCACGCTTCAGTTCCTCCAAAATTCTAGAAGTCCGGTTGCTCGACATGCTACAAAAGTGGTTTATCTCTGTTATTAAGGCTACCACTTGTTCCTTTTCCGAAGGCCACGAAACAAACTCTATTTATTAAACAGAACACATAACCAGAAATGCCTTTGCATGTCTACATATGACCTGCTTGGCCTCAGAAAATCTGTAAGTTTCTCATACCATTAACATGGTGCAAAAAATTTTAAAAGTTGTTTGCAAGTGGGAATAGTATGATTTTCCCATAAAACGACTTATTAACCCAACTCCATAAGTTACTACCGAGTCAAGTGAAAGTCAAATAATGTAGACCACGACAATGCCCTTAAAAGAAAGTGGACAATTAAAGTGTTGCCTTCTTCGTCTCAAAGGGGTTCCTTCGATGTTTGAACTTAATACTATTTTGGGACATCGCCTTTGCTTCTCAGACTCACATGGGGTGAAGGACTCGGTATAAATCAGAGAGTCTGACATGAAAAATCCTATATTCAAGGAGATAGGGGACACACGATACACATACTCATACGCTCTTTTATTAAATTATGATATTTAACATAGAAATCAATTACAATTTTCTACAAATAAGTGCTTGATTTAAATTATTTGGTACTATAAATAAAATACAGTATAGATAAAGGTTTCCTGTCCCAACTTGCATAAGCATCAGGAGAGGAAACCTCTTGTTTGGTCGGTGAAGGTGAACCATATGCGACTTTTCATGTTGTTTGGTTAACCTAAGGAAAAAAAAACCCAATCCAAGTGTGCACCCCGCTCTTAGCATCCATGTCAATGACTTTCTCTCTTCAAACCCTAAACCAACACACCTAATCTTCTCCTCGAAGTCTTAATAACAACAGCTGGCCATTTTACTGTACACTCTCCAAACTACATTGCATATCGAATACTTCCTGTATTGTTGGCCTTCTCATCCTCATCATCACCACTACTGGTAAATAGATATGACCATTTAGTCGCCATATTAGGCATAGAAGTTCGAGAACTCAAACTTTAGTGGCCAATTTCAACAAATAACAGGTTGCACATGACAACATCGATAGAAAAACAGGGTGGTCGAAGAGATGCTAATGGTTGCAATTGTGAAGAGGATATGTCTCTTTCCAACTATCTTTCTCTCTCACATGCACACAGACTAAATCTGTTAACACCCCCATGGGAGTTTCTAAGTTGTTAATATGGTGATGTTTGATTTGTTCTGATTGGTTTTATGGTAGTGTGTTATCTTCTCTCAATCTATGTCGGTGGGCAGAATTTAGGATTAGCTATCGATTTTACAGCATTTTAGGAAACTCATATGCTAAGATACTTCACAGTTAAGCATTCTAATGCACTTGGAAGGTGACTTCTAGTAAAGTAACTTAAGGTTTGTATAAGAGACTAAGAGAGGAGAAAATAATCTGGAAGCATTTATTAAGGTTTCTAGGACTGATTGCAAGTCCTCACAAGCAATAAGTGATAAAAAAAAAAAAATCCCTGCAGCCTAAGAGAAGGCTAGGGTGTCACCAATTGTGAATTTGTGGACTCGTATCCTAGATGAAGAGTGACATGCACAGACCCAAGATATACACCTAAATATCTGCTACTGGAACCCTATTAAAGTCTCCATGAACAACTCCAGTTGTTTACCTTGTCTCATGATATGAAAATTGAATTACATGTATTCGAAGTAAGAAAAAAAGCAATGGCGGCTTCTATGTTAAGTATTCACTGAAAGATAGAAATGACAAAAGGTTGAAACTCATATTTTGCACCTGAAGTCCATTGTAAACAGAGTCTTGTCTTTCCTTCCCAGGTTCAGTGAATTTGAGGTCTACATGTATCTTGTCCCTCATTTCTGGAGAAACAGAAAACAAATCTTGCCTATTATCCTTCTATAACAAGAAAAAAGAACAGGAAAGAACAAGATAAATTGAGCATATCTAATTGGACCTTCAAAAATGTCTTTGTATGATGGATCACATACTACAACAATTTCTTTCACTTCGACCATTTGAGAAAAAGCATACAAACTGCCAAAAAACAAAAATATATAGTTAGCTCAAAGATGTAAGTACAAGCATGCGAAAAGTAGTAAATAAAGCAGAATAAGGATACACTGAACCACAGAAATCACATATTCTAAAAGCGCTGATTAAGGAGTTTTAAAGGATGTTTCTGCCTCATGATTTGTATACAGATGACAGAAAGATAGGAATGAATTACACTACTGTAACTTGAACAAGCAAATGCAACAAATGGGAAGAAACATCCAAAGACCCTTTAATCCCTCAGATAATTCCCTTACCCTTTGATTCTTCTATCCTCCCTCCGAGAACGGGGACGGGGAGGGGGGGGACTTCCCAGCAGTTATATCGAGCTTAGAATTGCTTATAAACATCTTTCTTTCCTTTTCATCATTTATAGTATATTAATCTATAACTATGTTACAAGCATCATGAAGAATATAGTTGCATTCTTGACCTTGTCTAGTGGAGTAAATTATCATTCCAATCTGCAGCAGCCCTTGGCCAGTCAAAATATCAAATAAGAATCGCGAGATCTATATTCAGATTAGTAAAGTACTTTTCTTTGCATCCAATGGACATTATTGGGTTGAAACCAAATGACATATAAACACCCGATTCTCCTCTATGGTTTGACCTAAATTGTTGCTTTACATCACGTCGTATAATAACCATCACGTCCATCCCTGTACCCAATACCCATGAAATCATGCACATTGTGTTCTAAGATACCTATACAATGCAATTGGTTGGCCCAGAAGTGGAAGGTACTGCTTCGGCATGCTTGCCTGTTTGAACAAACATAACGAGGTCAACAGAGTAAGAAAGAAAACTGAACAACGGCACACAGTACAGAAGCTAAAAGTACAGTCTTGAATGCAGACATGTAGAAGATATCCAGCTGAAATAAGAAAATACTAGTAAATAGCTGATAAAATTGATAGCTAAGAAATGATGCTGTGACCAAGTCAGGTGCGTATAAAAAATTGAAAACTGAAAAGTGAAGGAAAACTGGATGTGCTCTGTGAATAATGAAAATCTAACAAATCAAAATGAAAGAAAGAGAACACTCTCAAAAAAATAAAGAAGAAATGACAGAAAAATGGTTCTCCAAGGAAAGGATAGGTTAATACCGAGCTTTCCTAACAACTCTGATCAGGGTTTTTCCTAAAATGGGCTAGAGAAAATCAGAATAAGAGATTAACCAATCTACTTGTAGTTACCAATAAAAGGTCAACGATAAAGAGGATGAAAGAGCGGAGGAAATAGTCTGACTTAGGCTACTCATAAGCTTGGATGTTTATCAATTATTGCAGACTAGAATGAATAAAAGCGAGGAAGACGAGCAAACTCATAAATTATAGAGTTTAAGGTCTTAGCAAATTTTCGCAGAACTGTTCATGGCTTTCAATTCAATAATCAATATGTCATTGCCTCATTGGCTATAGTGTTGACTGTGAATACCAAATCTCTAAAAGCATCTTATTGTGATCCTACTCAAAATGTTTAACCATATATCAATGGGGCCTTGTCCTGGTACTCAGGTGCACATTATCCGCCTTCCTTCAATGTTTAATCATCAATTCATCAGAAAATAAACTAACCCGTGCATAAAAAAAAAAAAATTGCTTCACATAAGTGGTAACAAACCCCATATATGTG
The DNA here is from genome assembly GCA_947648045.1 of Beta corolliflora. Classification (NCBI taxonomy): domain Eukaryota; kingdom Viridiplantae; phylum Streptophyta; class Magnoliopsida; order Caryophyllales; family Amaranthaceae; genus Beta; species Beta corolliflora. Next base: position 33,836 of record CANSZD010001795.1, read on the forward strand.
AGGCAGTTGGTCCGGTTTTAGAGCATTATGTAATTTAGTACCCTCATTAGCTTGGTGAAAAGGTACCAATACAGATACAAAACCAGTTTGTTCTGCCATTTGAGAGAAACTAGGATAAAAGTGTAGCGAGTTTTCGAAGAAGTCATCTAAAGTATGAAAGAGACATTCAAACTGTGTTAACTAATTTGGTTAATCACACAATTAACAAAGCATGATGATTAAAAAAAATACATTTTGCAGCAGTTAAGAGTTAAGACCATGAAAACAGAAATGCACATATCCAACTACTCATCCAAAACTCACAAAGTAAAATTTCAGTAGTTAAACCATTAAAATTCCATTTTTTGAGAAACCATATCATAATTATTAATGAATATGTCATATCTCAAGCAACAAAGTTATAAACTTTGAATAAGCCACAATTTAATAAGATTAAGGGAGAGACATACACCCATTCTCTTGCCCTTGCCACCAGCAAGAAGGATGACAGAAACGCTTTTCTCCTTTACAATTGCATTTCCCTGCAAAAATGTTTAAGATCCATCAAATAATATTTGAAAATAACTAAAAATCCAAAGAAAAACCCAAAAAGGGAAGAATGTGATTTTTAAAAATTACTACAAATAAAACGACCAAACCTCAGTAGAATTTGCAGAACAATTGATTCTTAAAGCAGACCATCTTGGTTTTGCCAATACTTGTAATTTCTGAAATTGAGAGGGGAAATAGATGGAAGTTGTGAAAGGGACATTTTTGGTGGAGGAATTGAGAGAAATGGCGGGAATTCTGGGATTAGAGGAAGACCCACAAACTGCACAAGATAAAGTGAGCTGCTTTGCTCCAATGAACGCCATTGTTTCTCGGCCTCTTTGTTTGCTCTTTGAGTTGTGTGTGCAAGTGTGTTTTAGACTTTAGTAGGCTTTATTTTATACTCCCTCCGTCTTTTTTGAGTTGCTATATTTTGTCACGTTCGGGTGTCTCAATTTATTTACTACATTTGTTAAATATTTCTAGTATGTGTACATATTATTTACCTCTATACCTTTAATTTTGTCTTCATTGCACAAAAAGACAACAACTTTTTATGCTTAATTCGTCTTACTTTTCAACGATCCCCACACGTGTTTCTCGATGAATGTGCAAAAGTGAATATAACAACTAAAAAGATGGAGGGAGTATCTCATCAATAGTTGGGTCACTTAGCCAATTTTGCGCAAATTACATCAATAGTTGGGTCACTTAACCAATTTTGCGCAAATTAGTAGGTGTAGCGTTTCGTATGAATCTAAATATTTTGTCTCACAAATATATGTCATTTCTATTATGTATTTTAAATTTTAGTTTATTGAATGGTGGGTAATACTAAATAATAATAACCAATAAAATAGGGTGGTATACATTGACACAAGTGGTACATGATTATTTTTTTGGGTAAAATACAAGTGGTGTATGATTTATGGGATAGAAGATTTAGATTGCATCAGCATGGTGAGTACAATGCGGAAGGACCTAAATGTGGAAAAAATAAAAATGAAATCAAATGAATATCTATTGTAAAAATAAAGAGCATTTGTAGTATCTAATGATTCTTAAAATCGAAATAAAAGTGATGATTCTTAAAACCACACTTCAAGTGGGTGAATCCGTGAAATCATACGTGTCTATGATAATGATTCAATTATAATTATAATCAACCAACCAATTTTATGTTATTTTATGACTGAATAACAACATTAAGCCAAAAATATCACCGCACGCGCTTGCATATAAGGCTAGAATGATTCAACTCTAACTTATTTAATTTATCTCTTTACCCAAAGTGTTTCGGTTTTCAAAAAAAAAGTTTCATATTCACACTTAGTGAATTGTATAAATGTACATTACAATTTAAGTAATTGAACATTATGTTTTACGTAAAAAGAACATATATTGCAACGCTGATTATTATGGAGTAGTGTTCAATTGTTTTTTATGATTTGGTTAAGCAATTGCAAATGTACATTTCATTTTATAGTAATCGAACATTGGGTCCTATATAAAAGAACATATGTTGCAGCGCTGATTATTATAGTATTATTAAGTTATTTTTGTGCTTTGGTTGGGCAATTGCAAATGTACATTTTATCTTAGTAATTGAACATTTTGTATTACGTTAAAGAATATGTGGTATTGTCGTGTATTATAGTGTTAAGTAGTTAATTTTGGTCACTTGCGTTATAAGAGTAAGTGTTCTTTTTTAAATGAACATTTTGAATCATTTGAAAGAAAAATAGATTTGGATCCAGTTGTTAAAAATTACAAATGTTCTTTTTTATTGGATGAACATAATGCTATTATTAATGTTTTAAACTGAACATTTTGAAAAACTTAACAGGACATTGGAGTTGGGTTCCATATATGTATATCTAAAACTCAAGGCTAACATACACGCTAGTGTTCCACATGTATTCCCCCTCCCCCACAATCAAATGAGACATATTAAATAAAAATGTGTGTTTTTAAGACTTGAACCCATGGCCTCTCATTTGAGATACAAATGCACTAACCAACTGCTCTACAATATCATGTTGGTCTTTGCGAGGAAAAAAATTTATTTAAAGACAAGATAATATTTCTATTTTTAAAACAATTAAATACAAATGTAAATATTAATACTCATTAAGCTAATGCTAATAATAGCGTGTTCTATCTTTTAAGTACTCTTATATGAAAAAAAAAGTTCTTTAAATTTTAATAACCTCCGTAATTAGCACTACCACATCATTTTATTGCATCAGTTATATTCTTACACATTAACCTGAATTTCAAAACAAGATTGTATTATATTCTTTATAAGTAATTATATATTTATATATATGTACTCTCTTGAAGCCGAGGGTTGTATTGATGAATAATAATCCATATTATAATTTACTATGCAGAAAATTTAAAAGCAACTGGAAGATCATTTTCTGGGCACAATCTAATGCATATAACTCTTTTTTTATACTTCTCTCACATGTTTGATTTAAGACTTCAAATTCATATGGGTAAATGATCTGGGGCGTCGCCTGTGCCAACAACTAGTTAATGATTAAAATATAAAATATTTTTTGATTGAGCATAATGCTATTATTATTCGTTGAACAGAATGTTATTTTGAAATGAGCATTTTGAAATACTTAAAAGAGTGATAGAGTTGAATTGAGTCAAATTATTAAAAGGAAAAAATGTCAAGAATCAGCCAACCTTTGGCCGATTTTCTCAAAATAAGTTAACCTTTTGATTATTTTATAATAAGTCTAACTTTCATACCCTTCAATTTAAACAAGCTAAGTCAAAAAACCCAGAATCGGTTCTACGGTGTAAGAGCCTCGATATTTTTGTGTACTTCGTTTATATTTTTATATTATTTTGTATTTCTGTATTGTTTTATGTAGATTTTTTATATTTTTGTTTGCATTTTTGTATTTTGGTATTTTAACCATTTTTACATTTTTTTATTTTTATTTTTCTCCTTCCACCCCCTCTCTCACTCTACCACTAGCTAGTCCGCCAATAGACCTCCTCCTCCACCCCTCTCTTTCTCCCCATCACGACCCATTAAAACCCTCGCCCAACAACCCAGCCACCCTTACTCAGCCACCACCCATCTTGTAATCCCCCGTAATTTTATGAATTTATAAATATATTTTAATATATAGTTATTTATATTTTAATATATTTTAGCATTTTAATGATTGATTCTTCAAAGGTTGACTATTTGAAAGTCAAATGAATTATTTTAATAATTTATTCAAGCCAAATATTTTATTAAAGTCATGCTTTGAAAGTACTTGAAATGTTTGAAATACTTATTGGATTTGGAAAAGGAATTATAATCCTAGCCCATTTACCTTTTTCCTAAGCCTACAAAGGGGAAACTATAGATACCCCATAAACCCCAATTTTTCCCCACAACTTTATTTTTTCTCTCCTCTTTCCTCCCACACTTTCGGCCTTCTCTCCCGCTCTCCTTTCGTTTTTCTTTGCTCGGGTTTTCACCCCATTCGGCTTCTCCCTTTTCTGGCCAGCCGCCGTTCGGCCACCATCACTTGCCGGCGACCACCAGCCGCCAGCCGCCAGCCGCCACTGCTGCTGCTCTCCTTGGCCGACGTTTTCTTCCTCCCTGTTTTTCTTACTTTGGTTTGTTTCTTTTCTTTCTCCTCAAGTTTTATTCAAAGATTGTATTTTTAGGTTTTGCTTTAATTAGTTTATGTTTAAAAGTTATAAGTTGATGATTTATTATTGAATCTAAGTTATATAATTTGTGTATTGATAAAATAAAATTCAAATTTGCATATTTGAGTTTAAAGTAGATTTTAATTATCAAAGCATGAATTTTTAGGGTTTTAAAGATTGAAAAATTATAGTAGTATGTTATAAACTATGGAATTGATTATTCTTATAAGTTTAAGTATGTTTAAAGAGAGTTTTAATAAATTATATGTTGCTGGAATTTTAAAAAAGGATGTTATTAAAGGAGTTTTAAGGATTTTAATGACTAGTATAGTACTACTATGCTAGGAAGTATTAGTAATTGAAGTTTTAATGATGACAATAACTTTTAAATATTTTTTAAAGGAGGTTTAAAGTATTTTAAAGTTGCTGGAAATTATTTGAGTATTGATTATAAATTTATATTGGTTGTTTTAGGCGGAGAATTCTCTCTAGGCGACTTTTAAGTTGGTTAAAGTGGCATCCCAGTTTGTCTACACAAGGTACGTATATACCTATGTGTTGATTGAGATAGTAGCATGATTTTAGGAAGGAAAATTATGTAGTATCATGTATAGGAACTATGTTGAGTTCATATATGATATTTATTATGTTGGTTTTTGCATGTTTTATGCTGTTGTGTAAACATGTGATTATGAGATTTATATTATGAGATTTATATCATGTTTGTATGGAATATTGAAGCAAGCATGTTGGTTGGGAACTTTATTTTATTAATTCACATGGGGAAATTAATATATTTATTATTATTGGATCATGATTGATCATTGTTCCCTTTTAGTATTTCACTGCTTTATAAGGACCGAGGGCCTTATTTGGTAAGTTGATATTTTCTACCTATGAAAGGTAAATTGGTTGTTGGCTAGGTTCAACAAATAAGAAGGAATGAATTAAAGTTGAAAGTAATCTTGGATTGTTAAGTTGTGTGATCACTTATCTAATCCTAAGATAAAAATGGAAGTTTGTAATTGTTGATTGATTATGATGTTTGTTGTACTTGTGAGTCATAACAAGTAATAATTGGTAAATCATGTAAAGTGAAACTGGATAGTAATAGCTTTAGACTGGTGCACGTCTGAACTGTTGGACAATTAGGAGTTGGGGTACATGGTGAGCGGGCCATGGCTTTTTCTGGGGCCGGATTGATCACCGTGTCCTATTTTTATTTCAAAGGTTCCTCGATATCGTAGGTCATGGGAATACGGAGTCGCGCTCGTATTTCGTCTTCCAAAGGGAAGGCTGGTTTTAGTTAGACAACTCGGTCCATTGACTATTCCATTTAAAGTAATAAGAATGTTGTAAAAGTTTAGTTCAGTAAAATTTGTCTGCAAGTTATTATACTATTATTTATTCCTGCCTACTATTTCTTAGTATCATGTTAGGATTGTTTTCTTGTTTAGTATGTAGTACTCAGCTTTGCTGATTACGTGCTTTTGTTGTGTATGTTCACTACTACAAAAAAGGGCAAAGAGAACTGTCGAAACATACCTTATAGAACGCCTTATGAGCGTTCTCCTGCTAGGTGTTCTATAAAGTTTATAAAACAGGCCTGGGAGGCGTTCTGTTTTCCCTATCATAGAAAACATGTGTCAAAAATGACAGTTCTCTTTTCCCTCCCTAGAATAAAAATATAAGGAATGAATAGAAAACGCTTACCATACATGACAATATTGTATTCCTTTAGCATAAAGAACTATTAGTGTAGATAATCTGTTTCTATCTTAATTTTTTAAAAATAATAAAATGGAAAAAGTAAATTATCTCGTTAGTAACCGTATGAGATTTGTATACTATAAATACAAATTCAGAAAATATTTTAAAGAAAAACTCAATTTAATCTCTCCTTCCAACAATCGTTATTAACATTTAAAAAATTACATTTCACCCACCCAAAAAAAAATTACATTTCACGATATTGCAATGATATATACTCCTATATACTCGTATAAAAAATTTACAAGTTACGAGATGTTAATTAGTATCAATAGCCGAAATCTAAAATTTAAACCACCAAATCCACTACTACAATAACCACCACCATAACAACTTCAAATTTAACCTTGAGTTGTCAAAATTTATGAATTAATCAACAAAATCTTGTGAATTTAAGGCTTGCAAAGTGCAAACCCCATTTTCTAATTTCCTTTGGTGATTGTTGAGATTCAAATTTCTCAATCTCGTCCGCATCTCTCGCTCTCATTCCCCTCCCGTCGGCATTACTCATCGGTGATGCGCCTGGTTCTATCCCGGCGTTATTGATGCTCCGGCGTCTCTATTGCTGCCCCCATTCTCTCCGTCTTCGGGTTGTCTTGCAGCTTGTTCTCGTTGAGTTTCATCTTCGTCGGACCCACTCTCACCAGGAGGAAATGGAGGTATTGGAAGTTGATGAAGATGGGGGCAAAGAGACGGATACTTTAGTGGCATTAAAAAAGGATACGTGTTTTTTTTTTGAAGCAAAAATGAGTGAGGTTTACTTTATAGGTTTAGTGTAGTAGCGGGATTTCACCAAAAAACAGTGTAGCAGCGGGATTTTTAAAATTTAAATAAGAATAAGATATTTTGATAATACAATTCATGTGGAGTAATTTATAGAGAACATGGGTTTATTATTATTAGTTCACCGTTTTATATTCATTATTTCTTTTAAAATTTATTAATTTTTTTTGTTTTTGAGTGTTGTAAAATCTAATAAAACAGTTATCTAGTATATGCGTTTTATATTGTCTCACTTACATAACGTATATGAAAGATAACCGTTCTATATAGTCCTAGAAAACGCTCAACATACTTAACCGTTCTCTATCCAGCGTTTCATATTCCCACTTTTGTAGTAGTGGTTGATCATGGCTTTGCCTTATTGATCATGTGATGACCCATTTCGGTGAGCAGTCTCTAGGGATCAATAGTGCATTGTCTATCTACAGGTTTGAAGATGATGCATCATTGGGATCGGGATTTTGGAGAGCTTGTGTAGTTTATATATTGTACTTTTGAGTTATACTTTTCATAGTTAGTTTGATTTGGTTTTAAAGTTGACTTTGGTTTTGTTGTTTAGTTTGGAGTTGACTTATTGTTGACTAAGTTTTATTTATAAAGTTTATTATTATTGTTTTCCGCTGCAAAATTCTGAATAAGCCGATACGTTTTCACACGGGCGATAATACTTTGATAATACTTTGAGAATTATTGGGGTGTTAAACATCTGAAGTCTAGCCCACCTCCACCACCCATTAAATCCCTCTCACACTCACCCTCACCCAGCCCCAGCCCTACACCCGCCCATCCCTAACCCACCCTCGTCCAATCAACCTAAAAAATTTGTTGGAGGAGTGTTGTACTGAGGGGTTAGGGAAGGGATGGAAAGAGAGAGGGGCGGTGGAGGGGAAAATATGGAGATTTGTGTAGAAAAAAATATATTTCAAATAAAAAAACAAAAATAAAGTTAACATTAAATTACTTGTCCACGCCTCCGATCTTGGGGGCACCGATTCCAGGAAAGCCTCTCATTCTCTACATTGCAACATAAGAAAGATCATTCGGGGCATTATGTGCACAGGAAAACAATGAAGGTAAAGAAAAAGCTATATACTACCTTAGTCGAACACGGTGGGAGCAGAATTGAATTATTCTCCCATTGAAAAGATGTGTTTGGCTTTGATCTTTGCCATTCAAAAGTTGCAGCACTACATGCAAGAATACACTGTGCGGGTAATTTCCAAAGCAGATCCCATCAAGTACATCTTGTCAAGGCTAGTGTTGTCTGGAAGAATCGAAAAATTGGCAGTTCTCATAAGTCAACATGACATTATATATGTCTCTCAAAAGGCAATCAAGGGACAAGCTTTGGCGGATTTCTTGGTAGACCATCCAACCCCGTCAGATTGGGAACTCTCAGACGATTTACCTAGTGAAGAAGTCTTCTATATCAACATCTTGCCACCATGGAAATGTATTTCGCCAGAGCTGCACGACAAGATGGTGATGGGGCTGGTGTAATTCTTATTTCACCTAAAAACATATCCTCACATACTCCTTTGTTCTCACCCAGGTATGTTCCAATAATGTCGCTGAATACCAGGAGCTTATTTTGGGCTGCAAATGGCTAAGGAGATGGGAGTCCATGACCTTAATGTATATGGAGATTCCAAATACATCAACTGCTTAACGACTATGATGTTAAAAAAGAGGATTTGATACCTTACCACAGACATGCTTCACAATTGTTGGAGACATTTGACAGAATCAAATTACAACATGTTCCAAGGAGTGCCAATAAGATGGCTGACGCACTTGTCAATCTTGCAGCCACATTAGCACTGGGGGCAGAAGAAAGCATGTCAGTCCGAGTTTGTAATCGATGGGTGGTTACACTTACACCTCTTGAAGATGGAATAGAAGAAGGTGCCAACGCGAGTCTCGGTTTATGAAATAAACACAAATGATTAGCGTCAACCACTCATAAATTACTTAGAACATGGAAAGTTGCCAAGTGACCCGAAACACAAGACAGAAGTTCGACAACGAGCTCCACGTTTCATATATTACAAAGGAACACTCTATAGGCGTTCATTCCTTGGAAACTGGTTGCGGTGCCTTGGAGATGATAAAGTAGTCAAAACACTAGAAGAGGCTCATTCAGGAGTTTGCGGTGCGCATCAAGATGGTCCAAAGCTTCATGATCGAATCAAAAGATTGGGGTATTATCGCCAACCATGGTTCAAGATTCTATGGAGTTTGCAAAAGATGTGAAGCTTGTCAAGATCATTCCAGTTTCATTCATCGGCCTTTGGAGCCGTTACATCCTACGTGACATCTTGGCCATTTGAAGCGTGGGGTCTCGATGTTGTTGGCCCAATCACGCCAAAGTCCTCAGCCGGCCATGTATACATCCTCGCAGGCACATACTATTTCTCCAAGTGAGCGAAAGTCGTTGCTCTTCGAGAAGTTAAGAAGGAAAATGTTGTTGATTTATTCGAAATTACATCATATATCGCTATGTTGTACCTCGTTATATAATCATAGACAATGGCACACCATTTTGTAACGGATTGATGACAAGTCTCTCGTGAGAAGCTCAAATTTGCACAATGTAAGTCCTTGATGTATAATGCTTCGCTAATGGGTTGGTGAAGCTTTCAACAAAACACTTTGCACTTTGCTTAGTAAGGTTGTATCAAAGCACAAGCGAGATTGGCATGAGAAAATTGATGAAGCATTGTGGGCATATCGTACTACGTACAAAACACCAACTCAATCAACGCCCTATGCACTCGTATATGGTGTAGAGTTTTTATTGCCATTGGAGATACAAGTTCCATCATTGAGGATAGCCATTCAAGAGGATCTTACGGTGGAAGAAAATGCTAAGATTTAGTTGGCGGAATTAGAAGCACTTGATGAAAAAAGACTTGAAGCACAACAAAAATTGGAGTGCTACCCAGGCCTCCTGACACGTGCATTCAATAAGAAGGTACGAGTCTGTTCTTTGAAATCGGGGATATGGTTCTTGCAGTTAAGAGACCCATCATCGTCTCTCTCGCAAGACAGGAAGTAAATTCGCCTCAAAATGGGATGGCCCGTATGTTGTTCAGGAAGTATACACAAATGGAGCTTATAAGATTGTTTATGCTGACAGATTGTGCATAGGTCCTATCAACGGGAAGTTCTTGAAGCGTTGTTATCCTTGAAGTCTTTCACCATGTAAACTCCTAAGTAAGAGGATAATTTTCACATTCATAAATAAAAAAGAACACAAAAAAGATTAGTGTTTGACTGAACTACGTTGGCTTGATCTTGTGGAGTGACTTCCTTTGCTTCACAGGTACGTAGGCAGCTTGAAGAAGTCATATACTTCAAGTCCAGCCCCACCAAAAAAAATTCTTCATCCATTGTAATGCTCCTGGCCCGCAAGAGTATAAACTGTGAACGACTAAAAAATAAATAGAATAAAAATTGACGCATTTGTCTTATGAACAAAATCAAATGTACGTTGCAAGTATTCTTTGTTGCAAACAAAATGGATATATGTTCTACTTATTTCAAAAAACAATGCAATAACAAACTCAGACAACTCAATAGTCTCTAAAACCAAAACCAAAAAGAGGGGGCAAAGAAAAGAAATGATAAAAAAAGCTATGGCTCCCATTGTTGGGTCTTCAATGCCTCACGGACCAAATCAAAACTCTTCTTAGTTGCTGATAACTCAGTCTCCACTTACTTGGCATCAACAACACTTTCCTCAATAGAAGTATGAGACTTTGTTAAATCTTTCACTGTTGTTGTCTGCTCCTCAAGAAGGTGCTTCGAATATGCAATGACTATCATAAGCTTGTTCTCCCTGTTGGTTAGCTCTGCGAATTCTTCCTTCAGTCGAGTTTGCTTTTATTGGTGGATGTCTTTCATCTCTTCTTCAAGTGTATGAACTCGCTCTTCTTCCTTTTGGCGAAGACTCATAGCACTACTCAAGCATGACTATGCTTGTCAAAAGTCTTCGCTCAAGCACACTCAAAGCATGTTTCTCTGCATGCCTCTTCTGTTGAGAATGTAATCTCAAGCTACAATCTATATACTTCTCAACAAGGTCTCGTAAGCTGGATATGTCAATTCCTTTGTCCATAACGTATTGGAAATGTTCTTCATATTCTTGCTTTAAGTCATGGACCTCATCCAAAGGAGTTTCTAATAGTTTCTTCCTAATTGACTTGACCATAAAGCTCGTATCATATCGCTCAGCTTGTGAGATCACATCTCGAACATTCAGGGAGGGTATCTTAACAGAAACAGGAGGGACATCAACAATGTTGCTAGACTCACGAGTCTAGATGCAGGTTGCAGCTTAAATTATAACGGGATCATTGGAAGCATCAATCAATTCTTGATCCAGGGAAGCAAATGTATTATTGCAGCTCATAGCTCCTCAGCAAGGTCCATTTTAGCTTGGTCATCCTAAATACACCCAAAAAAAAGGAGGTGTAATGTAAAAATATGCCCTAAATAAAAAAATAGGAGAATGAGGTATGACGGTAAGAAGCTTACTTGTGTTTCTTTATGATCTTGTTCTTCATCATAGCCACTACCAAAGATGTCATCAAAAACTAATTTCTCATAGATGCATTTGGTTTAAGACGGCCCATGGTTACCACTTCCACTCAGAGCACCCCCACCATCATCTTTTCCACCTTTCGCAACAACTTCTTTAGGAAGGGACGGAATAAAATTATTTGCAAACTTGACCTTAAACTTACGCTTCTCATCAGGCTTAGCAGGGATCTTTAGCAGCTTTCTCCTTCGGTGAACTAGTGGAACTATTGTAACACCCCCGCCAAGCCGAACCCTTTTTCATTTAATAAAACTCGAGATGGGGGAAAATCCACGAAGGTTCGACTCAACGGGCGTGTTACCGCCGCACTTATCTCCTTGGAAATAAATGCAAGGCTACATTATTCACTTACTTACATGGACATTTAGTCCCTTTTTGAAAGAAATACTTTAATAATAAATTAATATTTTCTGAAAATTTCGGCAGAGTTTCCTTTGTAAATTGGACAACCCAAAATGGGAAAATGTTTGAAAAACCTGTTACAAATAAAATATATACCAAATCCCAAAACTCAACGCTTTCGCGGAGTACCAGCTAAAGAAAATCAGGAGCACTATTGCTCAACCAGAAACTAGAAATGAAACTAAATCAATTAATTATCTAACTATTACAAAATGGAACATCCTCGCCTCAAAGAAAACATAAAACATTCATAGCCGAGATCGTAGTACTTAACCGCTTCTATCTTGGAAGAGATGCTCCGTAACTTCAACCCGACACTATTGTAACACTCGCCACCCACCAAGTGACAAAGCCACGGTAGTGACAAAACAAAACATTGACATACACATCGCACAACGCCGAGTACTAACCCATAAAACATTCTTAAAACATGCTTTGGTGTCTACGATTCTCACGTAATCAATACATGTTCACATCATTCATAACCATATCACAACAAAGATAGCAATATTCACATAATCCATACGTTCACATGTAGATATATATACAATGATTAATTACATAATTAATCTTAATTAATCCAGATTATTTAAGGAGAGGAAAGAGAACGCCGCAAGCTGGGTCAATCCCCGTAACCACTTACTTCAACATTAGAGGCGGGTCAATCCCCCGTAACCACCTACGGATAACATAATGGCCATAATAACAGAGTCCCTAGTGTGCACACCCCTTCTACTTGGATCACAACAAGATAGAAGGAAGACAAGTAACGAGAAAATCAGCATAGTAACCGAGAGAACCCGTAGGGGGCCGAACCACTCATACAGGGCAACTTGTTCATCATTTCCCTCCAGATATTTCACTTTACGTGATTAACATCTTTTAATTCACGTCATCACATAAATCACGTATACAATTACATCATCATTGTTCAATCCAGTGTGAACATATTTCATCCATCATAATCTCAATCCATTCATAGTGGTTGCATTAACTCATTTCATAAATACAACCGTCACTTGAGTTCATTTATCACTTCATAATCATAATCATTTCATAGCATCAATAGTATTTCAGATTCAGATTTTCAAAAAAAATGACTTTTAATTTGAGGGAAACAAGAGGAGGAGAAGAGAGGGGTGTAGTACCTCCGCTCTACCGAGCGAGGGACGAACACAGGGAGGGGACGGAGCTCCGGCGGCGGAGGAACACCGGCAGCAACAGTAGCGCAGCAACGACGACAACAACAAACAACAACAACAATGGCAGCAGCAACACAACCCAACAACAACGAGCAGCAGCAACCAACAACAACAGAACAACAACTACTACAACACCACCACGAAGAGGAGAGAGAAGATGCGGACAGGGGATGGGGCGACACCACTGATTCAACACAACAGCAACACCGACACATCAGAGTCGCGGGCTGAGGGAAGAAAGAACTCCGGCGAGCTGAACTAGCGCCGGCGAAACGCAAGCAAAGCAGCGAGGGGAGTGAGAGAGAGATCGAGGCACGAGAGAGAGAGAGTACGAACACCCCACACACACAGCTCGCAGCAGCAGCACCGCACACAACACCACCACGAACTAGAGTAGAGAAGAGACGCGAGCAGAGGAGATAACTGAGCTCCGGCGAGCTTCGGGTTTCCGGCGAGACAGGGGGGAACGAGAGAGAAACTGGGCTGGGGTTTTGGGGTTTCACGGGAAGAGAGAGAAAATGGGGTTGGGGTCTGGGGTTTCTCACAGGTGAGAGGAAGAAAGAAATAAATGGGGTTTGGGTCTCCCACGAGGGACACGAGGAAGGAGAGAGAAAATGGGGTTTTTATTTCCTCTTTAACCGACATCCATAAATGGAAAGAAGATAAACCGACTTTGGTTATTTAAAATCCAAAAATATAATTAATACTAATAATCTCATAAAACAAAATATATTACAAATACTATAAATATTCCAAACTCAAATAAAATAAGAATTTTCAAAACATAATTAACTTTATAAGTATAATTAGCGCTAATTAAAACGCTCTTAAAAATCGGGGTATTACATCCTACCACCCTTATAAAAAGTTTCGTCCTCGAAACTTGCAATAAGTTAATCGAGAAAACAAAAATCAAATTCTTTTAGACAAAACCCAGATCTCAAGCTTTCATGGCTTTGTTAGATATTCAGCCTCCATTCCGCCATCAACTTTTGTATCTCTACTTCAACTCAACTCGCGAAATCGAGGAGCAAAGAAAACAAAAGGGGCAAACTTGTTGGCAATGAATTCCAACTAACTCACTTAGTGAGATCTCGTTTGAAATTCAGTTGGTTTCTCAAATCATATAAGTTTTATAAATATATACTTTGAATAAATACATATCATAGACAAATACAAGTCAATGCACGATACATCACACATAAACTAGTAATTAACATAGAAAATCACATATAACACATCTTTACATGAACAGATTCACATTGCACACGCAAAAGCGCAAACTCTCAAACGGCTTGGTTCATTTATACCTAACTTTTTAGCCAATCCATTAAACCTATTTAAAACCTTTACGCCACGATATGGAGATCATAACGTACCAAAATCTAACCTTAGCTCTGATACCACTCTGTAACACCCCCGCCAAGCCGAACCCTTTTTCATTTAATAAAACTCGAGATGGGGGAAAATCCACGAAGGTTCGACTCAACGGGCGTGTTACCGCCGCACTTATCTCCTTGGAAATAAATGCAAGGCTACATTATTCACTTACTTACATGGACATTTAGTCCCTTTTTGAAAGAAATACTTTAATAATAAATTAATATTTTCTGAAAATTTCGGCAGAGTTTCCTTTGTAAATTGGACAACCCAAAATGGGAAAATGTTTGAAAAACCTGTTACAAATAAAATATATACCAAATCCCAAAACTCAACGCTTTCGCGGAGTACCAGCTAAAGAAAATCAGGAGCACTATTGCTCAACCAGAAACTAGAAATGAAACTAAATCAATTAATTATCTAACTATTACAAAATGGAACATCCTCGCCTCAAAGAAAACATAAAACATTCATAGGCGAGATCGTAGTACTTAACCGCTTCTATCTTGGAAGAGATGCTCCGTAACTTCAACCCGACACTATTGTAACAACGCCACCCACCAAGTGACAGGCCACAAGTAGTGACAAAACAAAACATTGACATACACATCAGCACAACGCTGAGTACTAACCCATAAAACATTCTTAAAACATGCTTTGGTGTCTACGATTCTCACGTAATCAATACATGTTCACATCATTCATAACCATATCACAACAGCATAGCAATATTCACATAATCCATACGTTCACATGTAGATATATATACAATGATTAATTACATAATTAATCTTAATTAATCCAGTTATTTAAGGAGAGGAAAGAGAACGCCGATGGCAGGGTCAATCCCCGTAACCACTTACTTCAACATTGTAGGCCTGGGTCAATCCCCGTAACCACCTACGGATAACATAATGGCCATAATAACAGAGTCCCTAGTGTGCACACCCCTTCTACTTGGATCACAACAAGATAGAAGGAAGACAAGTAACAGAAAATCAGCATAGTAACCAGAGAACCTGTAGGGGCCGCTGAACCACTCATACAGGGCAACCTGTTCATCATTTCCCTCCGATATTTCACTTTACGTGATTAACATCTTTTAATTCACGTCATCACATAAATCACGTATACAATTACATCATCATTGTTCAATCCAGTGTGAACATATTTCATCCATCATAATCTCAATCCATTCATAGTGGTTGCATTAACTCATTTCATAAATACAACCGTCACTTGAGTTCATTTATCACTTCATAATCATAATCATTTCATAGCATCAATAGTATTTCAGATTCAGATTTTCAAAAAAAATGACTTTTAATTTGAGGGAAACAAGAGGAGGAGAAGAGAGGGGTGTAGTACCTCTGCTCTACCGAGAGGGGACGAACACAGGGGAGGGGATCGGAGCTCCCGGCGGCGGCGGAGGAACACCGGCAAGAACAACGGTAGCGAAGCAACGAACGACAACAACAAACAACAACAACAATGGCAAGCAAAGAACACAACCCAACAACAACGAGCGGCGAACAACCAACAACAACAAAGTAACAACAACTACTACAACACCACCACGAAGAGGAGAGAGAAGATGCGGACAGGGGATGGGGCGACACCACTGATTCAACACAACAGCAACACCGACACATCAGAGTCGCGGGCTGAGGGAAGAAAGAACTCCGGCGAGCTGAACTAGCGCCGGCGAAACGCAAGCAAAGCAGCGAGGGGAGTGAGAGAGAGATCGAGGCACGAGAGAGAGAGAGTACGAACACCCCACACACACAGCTCGCAGCAGCAGCACCGCACACAACACCACCACGAACTAGAGTAGAGAAGAGACGCGAGCAGAGGAGATAACTGAGCTCCGGCGAGCTTCGGGTTTCCGGCGAGACAGGGGGAACGAGAGAAACTGGGCTGGGGTTTTGGGGTTTCACGGGAAGAGAGAGAAAATGGGGTTGGGGTCTGGGGTTTCTCACAGGTGAGAGGAAGAAAGAAATAAATGGGGTTTGGGTCTCCCACGAGGGACACGAGGAAGGAGAGAGAAAATGGGGTTTTTATTTCCTCTTTAACCGACATCCATAAATGGAAAGAAGATAAACCGACTTTGGTTATTTAAAATCCAAAAATATAATTAATACTAATAATCTCATAAAACAAAATATATTACAAATACTATAAATATTCCAAACTCAAATAAAATAAGAATTTTCAAAACATAATTAACTTTATAAGTATAATTAGCGCTAATTAAAACGCTCTTAAAAATCGGGGTATTACAACTATTCACCTTTCTTTTTCTAGACTTAATCTGGCCATGAGATTTAGAGACTTCTGGAGAACTCGAAGACCTCAAGAAAAAAGTTAAAGAATAGATTGATTTTCACCAAGACACAAAGGCATGAGTAGTCCGAGCTTGGATGCTAGCACAACGACCATGTATCAAGAGAGAAGACTTGGTTCCTAGGCGAATGCTTGAGTTGAACAAGTTAAACAAGCGCTCCTGTGTGGCATGCTTTGGGGCTCCAACTCACCAGGCACATCTTGATAAAAAACAAATTGTCGACCAAACCTAGGAGGGTTGTACGGCTCAATCACGTAGCAGTCATCATGCCTCAAAGTTACAAAGCTGGATGTTATGCTAAGGAACAAACCACTAGTCTGACGAGATTACATGTCATCATCAGTAAAATCTTCATCCCTTGTTGTTCACAAAAGTAACAAGTCAATCAATTACCTTCCTAGATTGGGTGGAAGATCTTGAATCTGAGCTGTGGAAAGATAAGGCGGCCTCAGGGCCTTGAAACTCAATCATACGGGTACCACCGGAAACATGTGCAGTAGAGTGGTGGCTCTGTAGGTAGCTGGATATCCAAGCATATAGATAATGCGCGGGAAATGACCCATGGTGTTTATCTGGTGAAGAGGAAGTAGAAAGCTTGTTTAGGCCCCTGTAAATGCTTGCAAGGATGGGAACAACTAGGGAAATCTCGCGACCACTTACAAGGTATGATGCAGGTTTGAAGACACCAAGGCGAATATGACCTTCATTTTTCAAAGGGAAGGCAAAAACGCAAATCCAGTATGAGAAAAAAGCTGCAAGATAGGTTTGAGGGCCATGTGCTTAGGGAATGTCCAGGTCAAGAAATGCTCCATGAGTAGTATCACTCCATGGCTGAGGGTTCCCAAATGTTGAAAAATCCTTGTCATATACAGGATAATTCACCCTTTTCCCTGTGCTTTTAGGTGTTGTTGAGTACCTAGAAGAGTCATTGAACCAAAAAAGACACCATTCTTCAAAAGTGATACTTGACTTTTTAGATTTTGTCATTTGGTGGTGAAAAGCTTCAAGCAAGTATCTACAACTGCGGGGAAGACATAGATCATCTTCTACTTTGGATTCTTCTACTGCAGGGATCACCTCGCAATAAAGAAGACCAGAAATGGACAGACCACCAAGGACATGAACATCCCACAAACTAATAGACATCTCTCCCTCAAAAAGAAGCTAAGTGTTCGTCGTAGGGCACCATGATTCGCAAAAGGTTTGCATAACTGAACTATTGCACTTATAAACGAACGTGGAAGCATACATGGCATCAAGTAGGTGGATGCGAGAAAGAGCGTTTCTGAAATGGCGCAAGATGTCCTCTAACCACTTCCAATAGCAAGGAATATGCTTGAACTCAACTCCAGAATGCATATTAGAACTCCACAAAGCTTCTTTTCGAGAGACGCGTGCATGAAGTGTATCACATGGTTTGGTCTCAGTGCCTCTGCTCGGTGATGCAAGGCGAGAAGAACTGGTTTGGATGAACTTTGTGCAAATGAGTTGCCTTCGCAAATGTCCTTCCACTAACAGTTCAAGTTGGGAGGGTAATGTGATACCTACCAATCCTTCGCAAAAGGTCAAATCATGGGGCGAAATGAACGAAATTGTGTTTTATGTCCATCATCTGCATCGTCAACAATCTCCATGTGATCTCCAGTGGATGTCTTGGCGGATTCAAATCGCAACATATTGTTATACTTCCTAAAGAAAAGGGTCATAAAAAAGGAATTATAATAAATTATCATCAAAAACCACGTATATACAGTAGTCAAACTAACTTGGTTCTACATGTACATACTACATTATTAAAGTTTAAAAGGGCTTCATTCATGAGACTTGGAGACTATTCCTTATTTGAATGAATAAGCAAGGACTAAATAAAAAAAAGAGGAGCTGAAAAGTAGCGCCACATCACCAGTAAACATAAACTCTACGAAGCATGTTTGTCAACTAACTAGTACTACTAGTATTGTCGAACAACAAAGCCACAACAGTATTAGAAGAAGATCATCATGTATGTATCACAGGAAATCATGTCTCATGCATTTTTGTTTTAAAAAGAAAAAAAAGGGGACTGAAAATGCGGCTTACTTTACAATATCATATAATTCATACATGTGATATTTAGCTCATGGGCAAGTAAATAAAAAAGAAAAAAATAGAAGATGAAAAGTGGCGTACGTAGCGATTGTATCAAGTGCAACTGTCTCCTAGATGGGTATCATACCAATACCATGATACAATAAGACAACGAAAAATTCAAAAAAAAAAACTCACAAAAAGAAAAAGAAGGAAAAGAGTTAAAAAGTGACGCATCATCAGACACTAGATGACTTTTATCAAAGATATGAAGGGCATTGAGAGAAGCAGAGTAACTTGGAGCAAAGCCACGAAATTGGAAATAAAAATTCACATTACTGTAGACACATAATCATGTCTCCCCATTTAAGGATCCAATGATGAAACATATCGCGATATTAGTTGGCGCGACCCAACGGAAGAGCAATCTGAAGAACCGATCCAAAATTGTGTTTTGAAATGAAATTCTAAAGCCCAATTAATTATTCATGATGATTAATTGTATTTTAAGCCCATAAAATGTTTTAAGTCCACTTAATAGCCCAATTAAATATTTATTTAATAAATATTTTTCTTAAATATTTCTATTATCTTTGATAAATATTTTAAATATAAATCAAGTTTTATATCCGTAAAATTCAATCTCCGGATTTTAGGGATAGAAAATTATCTTCAAAAGACGCGTAGAATAAAAAACGAATATGCTGGAAGATGCGCCGGACGCGGCGGTTGCGCTCAGCGCGCCACGTGCGTCTAGCGCATTGGCCAGAACGCGTCAGACGAGCCAATGAGCGCCTGACACGTGGACTTGTGACTCACACATAGTCATGCGTCTGACGCAAGTCCCGTGTAAGACGCAATTTTCTTTTCTATCTTTCCAAAAAATCGTCTACACGTGTTAAAATCTGATTGGGCAGGCCGCGTCAGGCACACCAATGTGCGCCTGACGCGTGGCATTACGCTTGCCACGTAGGCTTGCGCCTGGCGCAGGGCTTGCGTGCAGCGCACGTTTCTGTTCGCCTATAAATACTCGTGATTTCCCGAATTACGGACGACTTTTTGATTATTTTTTTACGCACACACAAACTTACGAATATTTCTGCATACACTTCGAATCTCCAAATACTCAAATACTCAAACACTTTCAATACTTCAATCAATTTCCAGTTCCTAATCATACTGCATTCCTGGTTCCACGATTGCTCCGCCTAAAGATCGTTGCGCTCATCAATCTAAGCCGCATAGGTATAATTCCTGAGGATCCTTGAATAAATTAACTATTTTTATATTGAAGTTACTAACAATTTATTTTCATGATGTAGATCTTTAAGTAATAAATCGTTCTACTGTATATTCTAACCCATTTTCTATGCTTTATTTCATATTATATTTATTCATGCCTTTGTATATTATATGCTTGCCTGATCATTCTATTCATATTGTATGATTGTCTTGTTTTAATGCTTTTATCACCCACATGTTATTTTTGCTAATCAAAGACCTAAAGAACTGTTCTAATTAATTCAGATAAATTGGACAACCTGTTAGGAACCTTGTAATATGATTGCATAATAACTTGTCACTAAATAAATAGTATTTTTATGTGTTTCCTGAACCAACTTAGACTAAATATATTTAGGGTGTTGAAAACATTATATGATTATTCTTTGGCATAAAGTTTGTAATGAATCGATATTTAGTAGAGGCCAGCAATGGACAATATGGTTCCCGATCAGTATTGTACCCTCACCCCGAACTCAATCTTTGGTTCATTTTGACCATATATGGAGTCTAAACGGGGAAATCTACATTGGATAATTTGTCCCTACGGTTTTCCCATATCCAATTAGGTTTATTATTCTTTCTAAAAAGAATTGTTGGCGACTTCTTTCAAAATATTTTTCAATAAAACCTTTACAATGGGGTAGTCAAATCTAATACGCGCTCATTCCGCTTAGGCGAAATAAGAACACGCCTACAATTTGGCGACTTCACTGGGGAGGATTTTAAAAAAATTATTATTTTAAATGAGTGGGTGAAACTTGAAAAATACGATTCATTCTCTTTTTATGCCTTAGAATAATATACTGTTTTGCATATGCATGACTATTGTTCAGCCGCCATAATGACAATCTACCTTGCCTCATTAGCACATGTTCTATGTGTGAGGTCACCCCCGGGGGGTTTGCGCTTTGTCCTTCCAAAAAGCTTCCTGAGCGATAGTGTTGGATCTTAGTCATAAGCAAACCTACCCAACCATGGCATTGTTCTCTTGTTCCTGACTTGAGAGCTGGAGTGCGTCTTACACGTGGCCACCTCTTTAAGCAGGGGTACGAAGCGTGGGATCAATCTCTTAGTCATGGACCCTTTTCAAACTAAACCTAAACCTGACCAATAGTTTCAAACATAGAACTGGACTTTAGGTTGGAACTTTTGCATCCTTGTTATATGACATTTGTCTGTGATTGCAATTTTTGCCTGTTTTTATCTTGTCAAATTGTCATTATTATGCGTCGTTCCTAAAAATCGCGTCTAAACAAAATCATCAATCAACCAAAACTTCGCCTAAATCCCCGAAAAACATGTCGAGGGAGTAGTGCACCAAGCGCATTAAGTTGCGCCTGGCGAACCACTCCCGCGCCAGACACACGGCTGTGCGCCGCGCGCAGCAATGCTGCGCGGCATGCAGTCTGTGCATCGCATGCTATTCGTCGTGGTGGTCGACGCCCTATATTTGTCTGTTTGCATTCACGTAAAAAAATGGTCTTTTTAGGAGTCTCACCTAATTAAAAAAAGGGGTCTTTTCATGCAAGGTCGAGTTTGTCCTAAAAAGTGCATCTAGAAAACTGGTCATAGTAGAGTTAGAGTCATCATGAATGTCTATCTCTTCCCACCTTATCCTTGCTGTTCAATAATTCCTCCCTGTCCATCTTATCTTACCATATTCACCAATTTCAAAAAACTTACATTTTTCAAAATCAATCCTACACCCATGTCTATTCTACCTTAGCTTTTTCAAAAAGCATTTACTAAACATCATCATACACGACATTTACAAAAAAAAACATTTTCAAAATTAATCCATCATCTTTCCTAAATAAAAGATAAAAACAAGGGGTTCCTTTCAAAAATGAATTTCGAAAATTCTAAGCCCAGCCCAAACATCTTCAATCTAATCCAATCAATCCAATCCGCTTGCATTCATTCTAGGCACATATGCATTAGAGTCATTTTTCGCATTCATATTAGGCCCGCTAGCATTATAGTCCATCTTAGGCCCATATAAGTCTAGCTCATGTCAAAATCTAGGCCCATTTGCATCTTTATATGAACCCTAGTCTATGTCAAGCCCAGTCCAAGTCTATTCCAATCCATTTCCAATGTCAAGCCCATGTGCATTTCCCAGTCTAACTTCAAGCCAATATAGAACTAAGTCAAAAATTAGGTCCATATAAGGCCCAACTCATTTCCTAAGTCTAATCCAGTCTATTTCCAACCCCATATAGGACGAAGTCCAAACCATTAAGTCTAGCGAAGCTAGTCATACCTTAAGACCATAACGACACCTTGACCTAGCAAAGCTAGTCACACCTGTAAGTCCATAACGACACCCTTTAAGTCCATAACGGCGCCTTGACCTAGCAAAGCTAGTCATACCTTTAAGTCCATAACGGCACCCTTTAAGTCCATAACGACACCCTTTAAGTCCATAGCGGCACCCTCTAAGTCCATAACGACACCTTGACCTAGCGAAGCTAGTCATCCCTGTAAGTCCATAACGGCACCCTTTAAGTCCATAACGACACCTTGACTTAGCTAAGCTAGTCACCCTTAAGACTATAACGGCACCCTTTGACTTAATAACGACACCCTTTGACTTAGCTAAGCTAGTCACCCTTAAGACCATAATGGCACCCTTTGACTTAGCTAAGCTAGTCACCCTTAAGACCATAACGGCACCCTTTGACTTAGCTAAGCTAATCACTCTTAAGACCATAACAACACCCCTTGACTTAGCTAAGCTAGTCACCCTTAAGACCATAACGACACCCTTTGACTTAGCTAAGCTAGTCACCCTTAAGACCATAACGACACCTTTTGACTTAGCTAAGCTAGTCACCCGTAAGACCATAACGGCACCCATTGACCTAGCGAAGCTATTCACCCATAAGTCCATAAAGGCAGTCCATTAAGCCTAGTGAAACTAGCATAAAACCCCAATCATTTAGTCCAGTCTGCTTGCATAGCCCAGTCCAGTCCAGTCCATGTTTGCATATGCATATAGTTAGGCCCATGTCGCCATCATAGCCATAACCATACCCATTACTAATCATTTTCCATTCCCACTTCCACTTTCATCCTCATTTCTCATCTCTCGTTTCCATTTCTCCATCCCTCATTTCCATTTCTCATTTCGAAAGCATCATTTCTAAAAATTTACGAGGTCCATTCGGTTTCTGTTCAGGACAGGTCGTGAAATTTTAACTTGGGAACGCCCAACAGAGAGGCAACAAGGTCAACCTACTCCCAGACTCGTCAAGCGCATCCTCATTTTTTCAAACGAATCCTCCTACTCTTCCGAATCGTCATCTGAAATGGGGGACACTAATGAACAACTCAGTGCCATTATGGCTCAACTCACACTGATGAACTCTCGTCTTGAGGAATAAGACAAGGAGATTAAGGCACTGAGGGAGAAGCTAACTGAAGAAGACGAGCAAGGCGACACTCCACCACCAATCAAGAACAACACGAATTTGAGGTTTGAAAAACTCGAGCAATTGATCCAGTCAATTCCTGCACTCGAGAGTCAGGCTCATGGCCATGACATCATTGATCCTGAACTGAGGGACAAGCTCCCTAAAAAGGTAACATCATTGATCATGGCATGCCCAGTAGAAAGCGTACACGTGGTACGCGCTTTGAAAAAGATAAGAAAGAAAAAGATGCGTCTCACAAAGAGAAGTGCGCTTGGCGCAGGACTCTGTATGACACATAAGTCTACGTGGCAGTCTTGTGCGCTTGAGCCTGACAAGCTCGCGAGCAGCTCGGGCTCGGCTCGGTCAAAGCTCGGCTCGTTGAAGCTCGGCTCGAGACTTAAACGAGCCGAGCCGAGCTAGGCAAAGCTCGGCTCGTAAAGCTCGTGAACAGCTCGATTATTATTTTATACTAAAAAAAAAATTTATATTAAAAAAAATTTTATATTAAAAAATTATTTTTATATATTAAAAATTATATTAAGTATTTCTTTTAAGATACTAAGTTCGGCTCGAAAGCTCGCGAACAGGCTCAATAGTCTTTTTAGTTACTACAAATATTTCATTAATGTTTAATTTAAGATAAAAAAAATAAATTGATAGCTATGTTTAAAAGGAACCATGTTAATAATCATAATATTTTTAAAAATTAAAATGTTGTTTAAAATTTGAAAGGCAGGTGTTGTTACTAACAAAATATAATCAAAATCCATATGTAGAGTGCTGTATCTCAGATTCTCACTGCCTCAAACCACATCAAATTTCAGCTAATGTTCCAGATTTGTTTGTTAAGCTTAACGTCTACTCTCCACGTCCTTGGTGCCCATTGTCTTCTCGAATTCCCTAATTTGATTAATGGCTTTTGGTGCCTTCTTCTTAAAGGTGGACCGACGAAAATGTTAGTGAAGGTTGAAAGTGTATTCACGACTAACAAGCTATTCCTTTCTACATACTCTTCGTTTGCTCCACCATTTTTGTTGTTTTCTTTTTCTTCCCCAAAAAATTTAACTTTTTGTATCCATTAAAAACAATTTTAGTTCGTTAATTTCAAATTCGCATTAAATCTGCAGAAGAAAAAAAGAAAATAGAAGATCTCAAAGAGAGAGAAAAGAGGACAGAGAAAAATACCTTGGTTGGTTGGTAACGCCACGGTGGGAGATGAGCAGTGAGTGAAGAAGAAACAAAGGAGGAAGTGGTTTACAACTTGGGCATCCCACATCGGTTGTATAGCCGAAGCGTGTGAGTTAAAAGCTCTATAAAAGAAATTTCTGACTTCCTAAACCTCTACGGTTGGGCTACTACTTGCTTGGCCATGAAATTAACAAGTGTTTAGACAATGGGCCTTTAAACTATTAAATGTTTGGGCCCTAATCTAACCTTGGACTTGACTTGATTAAGTTGAAGTTTAATTTCGAACTTTTCGAGCTCGAGTCGAGCTGTAAATTTGGGACTCGAGCTCGAGTCGAGCCTAAACGAGCTCACGAGCCGAGCTTAAACGAGCTCAAGAGCTGAGCTCGAGCCGCAAATTCCAATCACGAGCTCGAGCCGAGCTCGGCTCCCCCAAGCTCGACGAGCTCACGAGCCGAGCCGAGCCCAATGCTATTCGGGCTCGGCTCGCTCGATAAGCACCCCTAGGCACACTGCTGTGCGCTAAGAGCGCGCTTACGTGGCAGGACACGTGCACTCGGCGCACATCTGTGCGCTCACCGCACTCAGCACCACCGGCTTGCTTTTGACATGTTTTGACAACTTTTTGATAAAAACGCGTTTCAAAGATTTTCTTTAATCTTTTAACTCTGGAAATCTGATTTAACGGGATAAGATCCAATTTTAGTTATAAAAAATATCTTTGAAAATATTTATTTTATTGAAATAAAACAATTTATTATATTAAACATTTAATTGGGATTTTCAAAGGACATGAATAATTAATTGGGCTTTAAAACAGGACTTTAACACTTTTTCGAAATAGTTTTGGGTTGGCTTTTCGGACTGCTCTGCCCTTGGGTCGGACCAATTAAGACCACGGTATGTTTCATCATTGGGCCCTTAAATGGGGAGACACGATTATGTGTCTACACCCTCCTTCAAGAAAGTCAAACCATATTGCGAGATTGTTAAACTCAAGCTCGTGATATATACAATCATAATTCTTGGAGATCGAATAAGTGGAAATACATTAGAGATTGTACTCAAATATTCATATTAATAAAATTTATATTTGTTTCACATCTTTTGATTTTGTACTTTGCAGATCTAAAATTCGTGTCTACAGTCACCATAGCCAACAAAAACACATGGAGCAGTCTTGGATTCAAGCTTCGATCTCTGATCTTTCAGCACATGCATGTATGCCTTGCATCTAAAGACTCTAAGAAGTGAATATGTGGGATCACATCCCTCCCATACTCTCTTAGGAATGTCAAGACCCAAAGGAATAAATGGAGAACAGTTGATCAAATACACCGCAATTTTCACTCCCTCTACCAAAAATGACTTAGGTAGATCAGACATCTTCAACATACACCTTACCTTCTCCATAATGGTTCAGTCATCCTCTTTGCAACACCATTATTATGTTGTGGGGTGTCACACACTGACTTCATATGTCGAATACCATGTTGTGAACAATAATTCTCGAACTCATGTGAAGTATTCTCACCAACATTGTCATAACGAAGGCACTTTAACTTTCTTTACGTATCCCTTTCCACCATTGCATGAAATTTCCGGAATGGTTTAAACACTTGACTCGTAGTCTTCAACATATAGGCCCAAGTTTTTCTTGTAGCATCATCAATGAAAAGTGACAAAGTATCTATTGCCACCATTAGACTCCATCTCAATGGGACCACAAACATCGAAGTGCACAAGCTCTAGTTTAGGTTGTCTCCTGGTAGACTTCCTGGCAAAAGAATATATGTGTTTTTTTCCTGCCAAACAATGAACACAAGGGCCAAGAGCAATTGTATTATCAACAGGAATGAGATTTTAACCTACTAGACATTTTAAACCCTTGTAACTCATGTGTCCTAATCTTCAATGCCACAAATTAGGAGAATTCTTCTCTTCCACTGCATTGAGCTCACCATAACATACACTCAAATATGTCTTGTACAAAGAGCAACAAAATTCACCCCGTGCAAATGTCATAGAACCCCTAGACAACTTCCATTTACCATCTCCAAAGGTGTGTCTGAAGCCTTCTTGATCAAGATCGTTAGCATACAACAAGTTAAGGCGTAGATCAGATATATGACGCACATTCTTAATGTAAGCATTCACCCAACAATTGTTTTCACACGAATATCACCTAACCCAACAATGCCTACTGAACTCTGGTTACCCATTTTGACACTGCCAAAATCACCAGGTTGGTAGTTCATGAAGTACTCCCTTCTAGGAACACAATGGTATGAAGCACCTGAATCTACTAACCACTCGGTGTCTGAACTATCAACATGATGACACTCACTAGTTGCACAAATCAAAGTGCCTCATCATCACTATTAGAAGCAGTTGCTGTAGTATTTTTGTTATCTTCCTCCTTTTGTGAATCATGCTTTTTTCTTTGTTCACTTTTCAAGTGAAAACAATACTTCTTGATATGACCAAGCCTCTTGCAGTAGTTGCATGTAGTCACATTTCTCCCATCACTGGATTTGGACCTATTCCTTGAGTTATCACGACCTTTGGGATCCTTACTCTTGCCCTTCTTCCTCTATTCTCAACAACAAGAGCTTGTGAATTGTCAACTCTCATCTCCTTTCTTCTGATTTCTTCACTAAACATGATTTCTTTAATCACATTCAAAGATAGCACACTATCCGGAGTAGAGTTACTAATAGTCACAACCAAGGTCTCCCAACTATCTGGCAAATAAGTTAATAAGAACAAATCTTGCAACTCATCATCAAGAACAATCTTCATAGTAGTCAACTTGTAAATAATATCCTGGAAGTCACTAAGATGCTTAGAAACAGACTTCCCATACATCAGTTTCAAATTAACAAGTCTTTTAATCAACAAAGCTTTATTATGAGCAGTCTTCCTCTCATAAAGACCTTCCAATTTCTTCCACAAATCATAAGGGTTGGACTCTTATGACACATGGTTGAAAATGCTAATGTCTACCCATTATCTAATAGTCCCTAAAGTCTTTCTTTTCAACTTTAACCATTCTTTCTTCTCCATTGTATCAGGCTTAGATGGTTTAGAGGCAATACCATTAGAATTGGTGACAATATTAATTGGATCATACAAATCCTTACAATATAACAAGTCCTCCATCATAGGTCTCCAAATTGAATAATTAGTTGATTTCAATTTAACCATCGAATTACTACTACTCGACTCTATAATGTGACTAAATTAATCTCTAACCCTGATACCAAGTTGCAGGGATCGGCCCACAGTCACAAGACAATCAATCAACAATTCAATCCAAAAAACCCAAATTTGTCATACAACCAAATCACCAAAAAAAAAACGATAAATGTAATAATATGACATCAATAACAGGAAGATTTCATAACCTATCATTCACAACAAATGTTAAACTTCACCAAATTACACCAACAATTAACAATACTAAGAATTAGTATAGAAGCATATAACAAGTCATATTTTGAAATCATAATTCATATAGTTAAACTTAATAAATTGAATAAGAATATAACCAATTTAAACCAGTCAACAACTCAATTACTCAACAACAATAAGTTAAACTAGCGGTGGCTCGTGGTCGGTAGGCACGTCAGGTTCGAATCAACACCAACTAGTGGCAAAGGCAACGGAGAACTGGCAATCGTCGAAGGACCTGTGGACGCAGCTGCGGCGTCAACATCTGATGATGCGTGAGATAGAGAGTTCTAAAATCAAATGTTTGTGGTCCAGACCCCTGACAGGATGACACGTGAAGTCATATGAGATAATTATTTTGTTAATTTTTATTTTCAAATGAACTACTTTTTTTTGAGGTACGGTGGTGCAAATAGTCACCCTGGTCATATGCTGCCTCTACCAGTAAGGAAGGGTGAGGGGATCCCCTCCCAAAGTGAACCCCCAACCTTGAAATTAGAAATGTTTTTCTTTCCACTAGACCAATCTTTCTTATACATGTATTAATAGGCTGAGTTTAGATTTTATAAAGATATGTCATACTAGACCGTATAGCACAACAATTAATTAGAAGCTGCCCACTCTTAAGAGATGGAGGGAAGTGGTGATTGATTGCAAATTCGTTCAATCATACCCTATATAAAAAGAGGCAATATGCATGCCTATGTTAATATAGTTCTTCTGCTTCGTTTCAAGCCTCTAACTTTAGATATAAAATTTTGGTGACTTCTTTTCATGTTGAGTTGTGACAGTTGTTATTCATCATATGTTATTTCAAATGTCTTACTTAGAAAGTTTCCAGAGGAGGCTAATAGGTTGTCGTCGAGCCTACCAAATATAAAAACCTAATTTGGCCTCTCTAATGGCCTGGCTAGAATGAAGGGTTGATCCTACAACGACTAAGGGGAGCACCAACAAGTATTGACTTGTGATAAGTTAGGTCAAGTCTATTTTTAGGGTGAAGATTTAAGGGTGAAAACAATAAAGACAAACAATAATAAAAAGGGCCTCGGGAAGTTTTTTTCTCCCCATGAACAACCAAACAACTTTTGCCATTTCCTGAGAAATGTAACTTCAAGCGAAAAACAACTTTTTAGAAAATACTACTTACTACATTCAACCAAACGACCACTTAGTTTACTTTTCTAATCTAATAAAAGTACTTGCAATTTTGGATTTTCTTGTCTTTTTATTCAATATTATTTTAAACGAAACTATTCTTTTCTTATTTAGTATTTGCATTTTCACTATCAATTTTCGAGCTTTTGCTTCATAATTAAAATATAAAATAGTATTTCATTGGCAAAATTGACAATCATGGGTCCCAACTAAAGGCCGAACTTTTTTGAAAGATACCAACTAAAGGAGGCGTTTGGTTCATATGATTCTGGTATGAGGTATGGGTTTAGAATGAACAAAACCCATACCTAGTGTTTGTTTATAAAATTAATAGATTTAAAACCAATACCTCAAACCCATAAGGTATGGGGTTTAGAAACCCAAGGGGGGAGGTGGTATGGCTCATACCAATACCTCAAGCTATCAAATAGAAGAAAATATTTCATTCTCAAATAAAACCAAACACATGGTATTAGGTATCAAGTTCCAAACCAATACCACCTTGATTTCATTCCTGATTCCAAACCCATACCACTATATGAACCAAACGCCGATCCTGTATAGGTTTCCAACTTCATGGAGGTTGTGAATTTGGACGGGCCTTGTAAGTTGCATAACCTGCTGCAGCAAGTTACTAGTCACGTGAGCTCACTCAAGGCGCAAACGTGAGCTCAGCAGGTTGCCTAACTAGTTATTCAGATTTCTGTATTTTTAATTTTAGTTTTTTTAAAAAAATTAACCTAGAAAAAAGAAAAACGATAATGAAACATGCCCTAAATTATTTCTGAAACTCAATTACGAAGCCCACAGGCCACAAGGCCTCACCCGAGTCATCCTCAATTCCAAAACCACACACAGACACACTAACACACACCCCTTAGAGCATGTACAATGGGTGGGTGGGCTTTTGTTGGTCTTTGTATTTTTTCCATTCTCTCTCCTTTCCTCCTTCTTACACCTCACATCCCACTAACTTCCCACCAACTCATTGTTTTTTTCTCACAATGGGTGGGCTAGTCCTACTTGGCTTTTCTATTTCTTTCTCTTACTTTTGGTATACTTCATCATATACTCTCTTTCCTACCCAAAATATTTTTATTCTTATATAGAGTAGATAATTTGTATTCATGTTTTAATTAGTGATATATTAATAATTTTATATACAATTTAATAATTTTAGGTAGTAGAAATTTATTAGAAAGAAAAGTAAGCTGTGAAAAAATATGGTAAAATATATCAAATTTAGGCTCAATTTATAGATAAAAAAAATTATAGTTCTAATGTAATTTCTTTTAAAAAAAATATAAGCTGATTTTTTTAAAATTTACTTCAAAACAAAAAAACAATCTTGTACAAAACAAAAAAACAACAATAAAGCAATATTGATACACATGGCACCCCCCATTCGTTCTTACACACCATCCAGCGTAGTTAATGGCGTTAAAGATTCCGCATCAACCAACTCCAATTGACAGGTAGTTAAGCCAAGAAAAAGCTAGTGCTTTCTTTTTCTGCAATCAAACCAAAACTCACCCCATTGCTCATGCTCTTAAGGCTTTAACCACAACAAAGAACCACACTCCCAATCTGAACTTTCTCAAGAAAGAGAGAGAGAGAGAAAAAAAAAAGGAAAGAGAAGAAAAAATGGCGAAACCTTTGGGATCAACGGGTGAGTTCTTCAGGAGAAGGGATGAGTGGAGGAAGCACCCCACTCTCAGCAACCAGTTCCGCCACTCTGTTCCTGGCCTCGGCCTCGGTGTTGCCGCCTTCTGCGTTTACCTCGTTGGCGAAACCATCTACAACAAATTCTATTCTTCCCCACATTCCTCTTCTTCTCACCATTGATTTCTAAAATCAATTGGGTACTCCTTCTTTATACTCTTCATTGTTTGATTTTTCATTCTTTTTATACTTTCATTTTGGAGGAAAAGTAATGTGGGTTTGTTTGGATTTTGATTTAATTGATGTGGGTTTGGTTTTGATTTTTGTTTAATTATGTGGAAAAGATTGATTTACTCTTTTTTTTTTTCTGTGTTGTTAATTCGTTTTGTTTCTTTATTTATATGACTATGGAGAAAAAGTCATGTGGGTTTGGTTGGATTTTGAATTAATTGATGTGGGTTATGTTTTTATTTTTCTCATTTATCATCTGGGTAAGATTCATTAGCAAGTTTGATGATGATCGATGCTGGTTTGATTTTTGGAGATTGAAATCATCTTATTTCTTGGTGATCTTTTCTGGGGTATGTACTATTGAAGTTGTTTTCATTTTGATGGTTTTGCTGAGTGGTTATTGGTTGTAATTTTGAGATGGTAAGACTTGATAATTGATAGCTTAACCTAGATCCAAGTACTGAAGTAAGTATGTCCCTTTTCTGTTCATTAGTGGGAGGCCAATGTCAAATGTGATACACGTCAACCTCTGTGCCCTGTGAATTTGCGATCATCTCGGACGTTGCTTCATTTGGAACTTTGTTGTAGTTGTGTGGCATACTTTAAAGAGAATGTAGATGTGTTTTGGATGTTGGGTGCACGGTTGTGCTTTAGGGTGGCCATTTTTATCAATCTCTCCGGTTCACCTTGATGACTTATTGGTGACAAATGACACACTATGAAGCAGTACAAAGGGAAAATAATAGTGGGTATTGTTGGAACTTTACAGGAAACACATCAAGTAATACTAATTGACTCTGACAATTATTATCAAACTAATTGAAGTAGAAAGGATAGTTGAAATTGTAGATAGTATAGTTTTTCATGGCACTCTATTTCTCAATTTCTTTGCTTAAATTCTTTGGGGCTTCTATTGGTATGTTATTTGGATATTTTATTCCTTGAAAAACTAGATACATCGGTATGAAATGCTGATCCAACTTTTGGAGACTGATATGAATTGTGATGTACTGATTCGAAGACTTAAATGTTATTTACGAATAAGTAGATATTGATGTGGGAGATTCTTAAGGATTTGTTTTGAACACATACAAGTTCACTCCTGAGACCCCGAGTGCATGCAAGATTGGGAGGAGCCATGAACTTTTTTTATTTTTGAGGGGAAAGAGAAGTGCATTAATCAAGGGACAAAGTGTCCATAAGTACATAGGGAGCTACATCTCTAGGAACATGACACTCCCAATATTGTTCGACTCCAAAAGGCACAACTCTAGCAAGATTTTGGGCAACAGTATTTCCATCTCTCTTGACATGATTAAAACTAATAGAATGAAAAGATCGACACATAAACAAAACATCACCAAGTATAGAATCCAAATTTGAGAAAAAGTGCAGCTTTTGTCAATCTTGTAGTCACCACTTGAGCATCGGACTCGACAATCACATCTTCCATACCGTGGGTCTTGGCTAGGCGCACCGCCATATGTATGGCTTTACATTCCGCTACTTCCGGTGGCCAATAAGCTCTAATGCGTCTCATTGCAGCAAAGCAAACATGCCCAGTCGAGTCGCGGGCAGCTACGCCTAATCCAATCCAGCCATCATCACCAACACATGCATTGGTGTTGAGTTTGATTACCCCACTTGGAGGAGCTATCCATCGAGAAGAGCTGATGGTGGGACGCTTTGTAGCACGTCCATAAATGCGTGAGGAGTAATGGTTGAACTCCTCCACCTGCCTTCCAATTCTTTGACACACAACAAAAGATGGAGTGCATATATTCTCAAATACCTTCTTGTTTCTCTCTGCCCACAAATTCCACAATACATAACAACCACGTTGAACCATTTGTTTCTCCAAGCCACACCAACGCACCAACGTGTCACCCATTTCTTCTCCCATTATACCCCTGACCAAATCTTGACAATTCAAGTCCTCCCAGTACCTAGCTACTTTTGAGCAGAAGAAAAAGGCATGCTGGAAAGATTCGTCCTCTTCCTCGCACCATGGGCAGCAAGAATCTTCAACCAAGTGACGGCTCTTAAGCACCTCCTTTACCGGTAAAGACTTCGTACAAGGGAGGAGCCATGAACTAAGTAGGGTTTTGAGGCTTTGAAGTAAAAGAATTGCAATATTCATAAGTTTGGCATAGAATCCATAACACAAGTGTTTGCACTAAGAAAAAGTTGTCCTCTGGGACCAATTTTACAAGTGATGCTTTATATTTTGGTGTTTGGTCATCCTAGTCTCTAGTGTTTAAGCTTAAGAGTCTTTGTCATAGATAGAAGATTTTAGATCATTCACAACTTTCTTGATAAGGAGGGAAAGAAGATGGTTAGCTAATAGGGTAATTCACCACGTGTATGTACTTGTTCACCCCTTAATTTCGATGCTATATCTTGAACTTGTGGCCGAGAGTTGATCTAGAGAGTTTCTAATTGGCAATATCTTAATCAAGGGTATCAAAACACTCTGCATTTTACCTCATTCACCAGCTACACTTTGATATACGTATAAAGATGATTTGGACACTTTATGTTGGGCCAAAAAATCGTAGATACTTGGACACATAGTTGTGCCCTATACTAGTACCCGAGTCTGAGTAATATAGGTCAAGGGCCCTTTTGCATAAAAGAGAAATTTATGCTTCAGTTACAAAAATATTTGAGGGAGTATTTGCTTTAAGTTATGAATTTTCTCTTTGTGACATCGAATTTGTCAAATGCTTTAGTAAATTCCTTGAATCCAAATCGGGCTTAAGGAATTATAGGAAATGTTTGCTAATTCTTTGATCTAATCCTTAAGAGTTGCTTTAACCAAGGTTCCCTTTTTATTTTTATTTTATCATTGAATTCTACTTTAACAACTAGCTTTTTAGGGAGGAATTGGATGGAAAAGAAAGGAATTATTAGAGGTTTTTTTGTTTAGTTCAAAAAAGTGTACTGGATTTCATAGGAAAGGAAAGGAAAGGAAGTGGTGGGAAGAGAATCCTCTAATTTTGTCAATCTCATTTCCATCCAGTATTGCAGGAATTTTGGAGGAAAGTGAAAATTTAAAAATCTATAATTATTTTTATCCTCATATTTTTTCCCTCCAATAACTAATAAGACGATATCCCCCCCACCCCCACAACTAATATATCGATTAAACCAAACGTTGCAAATTTTAATTTCTTTCCTTTCTCTTCCCCTCCCTTTCCTTTCCCTTCCTTCGCTATAGAACTACTAAGCAAGCTGTAAAAGCTAAGCTCTTTGCCCATGCGAATCATATGGATCACTTGTGCTCTATTCTACCAATTGCGAGATGAGTTGGAGGATGTAATCAAATGTAAATGTTACAGATGGTATAGTGTTGGAGGATATCGCTCTAGGGTCAGTACTTCAATAGCTACTCCGTGGAATGTGAGGGGGCCATGTTTTGCTGGTGTAGCTACAAACAGAGAGAGAGAGAGAGAGAGTACCACTTTTTGGTAATTGATGATAAAAGGAGCCGCTTGGCCATACACCAAATGTCATTTGCTTCTCTGGTTTAAAAAAAATTGCTGGCTTTTGGTTACGAGGACGACACTATGTGCTACAGTGTTTGCAATATTCTTTTTGTCCATCATCCACGTCTTTGTGAGTTTATGTAGTGCAAGGTTCTATTGAATATAAGTGCGAGTTAGAAGTTCTAACTAGTTATGCATTGATAACCAAAAATTTACTTGCGATCAATTGCTGTTACTTACTTTTTTTACTGATATTAATTGAGAAATTATTATATTCTACAACATTACGCATATGGGTGCAAAGATTGTTCAGTTGGATGAGGTAAGGCAAGTGGTTTGAAAATGGTCTAAGATAAATTATCTAGACCGGATGGCTTTATTATCAGAGATGGATCTAGAAATTTTTCTAAGGGGGTGCACTATTTGAAGATAAATTTGTCAAAAGAATTTTTAAAAAAGAGTGAATGAAAATAAAATTGGGAGCGATTTTGAGTGAAAATAACTTAAGTGGCTTTACAAGATTTGAACTTGTGACCTTGAAGTTTAAAAATACATTTAGTAACCACTAAACCACATCAATCGATGTAGTAATTCACAAGCTGCTTTACTTTTTATAAACTGTCAAGTCGGGGCGCGTGACCCCACTTCTTAAGGGTGGATTAGCCCCTGATCCATGGTTTTTTTCTGGGAAACGATCTCTTGGTTTGTTTTGGAATAATGTGAAATTAGGATAATTTGCAGGAGCATCCAACATAATTATCCTTGTTCCTAAGAAGGATTATTATATTAAGTTTAGGACCATAGCTTCATGTGCTAGTTCCATGGGCCTACAATATATTTCACAAATGCATTGGCTGAGAGTTGGTACTAACTTTCTGGCATGATGTCGTAGTTTTAAAGTGCTTTTTATTTAGGGCGGTTCATCTTAGAATGTGGCTTTTGTGGTTGTGGATAAGGTTCGTCAAAAGGGGAGGTTGGGAGTCATGTTCAATTTAGATTTTGTGAAGGTATATACGAGGGTAGTTGGTATCTTCTTGATGTGGGTCTTGACAAGAAGGGGTTTGGTGGACTTTGGATGCGCCAATAGAGGGATACTTTTTAAATCCTTATCTTTTCGTGAATGGGGCTTTAAAAGAGTGTCTCTCTTTGTTACGAGGATTAAGGTAGGGAGACCCTTTTGTCTCCTTTTCTACTATAGTTGCTGATATGATTTGTGGGATGTTGGAGGGGTTTACAAATCAAGGCCATGAAGGTGCTTCAGGTGGAAAGGTAAGAGAGATGGTCTTGTGCTCTGTCTTCTTCATTCTTAGGTGGGTCAATATCTTTGGACAAAGTTGTTTGCTTTGTTTGTGGAGATGTAGTTTTACCCTTGCTGTGGTGAAGTCTCAGATCCACTTTGTGGTTTGCAAAGAGAAGTTATGCACATCCTCTCTACCATGTAACTTGCTTTAGGATGAACTAACTTGTCTAGCTTCCTTATGGGCTAGGGCAGCTAAGTTATTCAATTTCAATGATTCTGAGGAGTTGGGTTCCTTGACGATTTTGGATTCTGTTTGAAGACAACTTTGTATTGTACTTTAGTGCAGCCCCTTGATTTGAACCCTTTTGTTTTTTGATTTTTCTTACTGAAAGAGTGATTTTGCAGCTTCTCTGAGAGGTATTGGGATCTTTTTTTTAGTTTTTGACTTCCCTGACTAAATTGTTTAGGGTGATAAACAGCCAGTTTTGGGAAGTTATAGAGTTAAGAGTAATCAAGAAGCTATAAGTTGTTATAATTCTCTTGCTTTCACTTTTTTTGCTCATTTTCTCTCTTCGAAACTTTGATTTACATAGGACTGAAATCATTTTAGACCATAAAGCCGAACAAATGTTGCTTCAAGAAACTGTGTAATCTATTCATACTGAAGCAGATTATCAACCATCACCACCACCACCACAAAATTAGGTACCATTGTGATTTAACATTGTGATCCTAAGTTCTTCTATGCCCAAGTTTCTGTAGTTGGTACTAAAATTGTATCTGGAAAGTGGTCTTTTCTTTTTTTCCTTTGGGGGTCCGCGTCCTTTGTTAATTGTTAGAGTCTATGCTGAGAAGGATTCGTTTTTCTGCTACCTTTCTCGAAGAGTTAGTTTAGTAGTTCCTTTGATAGTCCTGGAGTTGCCCTTGATATAATTTTCTTAAACAAGTCCTAGTATTGCTCTTGCTAAAATTTTCTAGATAAGTGGCTAAACTTGTTTCTTCTCTTTCTTGTTTTCCCAACTTCTGTCCTGCTGTGATTGTTCCTTATTTGAAATCGGTGGCATTTGGGTGACTTTTATGGTGGCTTCTTTGTGAACTTCCTGTGCTGACATTTTGTTTTTGTGCCGACTTTCACAATTTTATACCGTT
Source organism: Beta corolliflora (assembly GCA_947648045.1). Taxonomy (NCBI): domain Eukaryota; kingdom Viridiplantae; phylum Streptophyta; class Magnoliopsida; order Caryophyllales; family Amaranthaceae; genus Beta; species Beta corolliflora. Next base: position 70,853 of record CANSZD010001795.1, read on the forward strand.
GCATGATGTGTGCTTAGAGAGTTCGTTCACCCTGTTGCAGATGGAAGCATGGTAAAGGTGCAGCTGAATCTTTTGTATCCGTAATCCTGATTTCTGGTGTTCAATAAGCTGTTGCTCGGTGCAATACTTGTGCCTTTTTCGACCCTTGTTTAACTACTTACAGTTTGGGCGTTTAGTTTTTTCTTTTTCAGCAGCCATGCCAGACTATCTGGTTTACAAATCCTTATATACTATTAATGTCTCTGTTTGAGGTCACCTTTGTATCATATGGGTTACGATCCTTTGTTATAGGGGTCGACATGAACATAATTGTTTTGTGAACTGTTCGATGAAAGTTCGGTTCGAGCTCGTTTAGTTTGTTGATGAGCCACACTTGAGCTTGATATTATCTCTATTATAAGGGGGAGGAAGATGGTGTCCCTCCGAAAATCCTAAATCGCTTTTTATAATCTAATGGAATGTAAAAAATTACGAAAGAAAACAATTTAAGAACCCTTTCTCATTTCAACTGTACATTCTAAATAAGTTAAAAATGGTATATGCGTCAAATAAATATTTCAATAAAAAAATTAAATCAACAAAATATCTTGACCTTTTTTTATATGAAAAGATGGTATACACGACGTCTACCCGAAAAGTCCAGTAATATTCACTACCTTTGATACTCTTTAATTCAATCAAACTAATTCATTATGTCTATTTTTTTTTGTTCAAAATTCATCCACAAAAAAAATAATATTAAAAATCACTCACAATCTTTGTTAGTTTTTTACATTAGCGAATTAATATATTTAAACTTATTTAAATATTAATCTTTCACATGTAAAATGTAATCATAACTATAGTATGGATGTAGTAGAATAGTAGATAATAGAATAACAAGTTTTGAAATTAATGCACGCATTGCGTGCATATAAGGCTAGCAGTTTAAATATCAAACGTGTCAAACTCAAATTCAATAGTGTTCGGCTCGAAAGTTGCTAAGCTCATATAATATAAGAAATAAAATACATATTCTATTAGATTGTTATATAATTGTTACACCGGGTCTAAATGATCAATTGAATGACAAATGTGGGAGGGATTTTCAACACAATTTGTCCAAGCGGAACACTAATGTAAACTTGATTAAACAACATTAAAATTTTATAATGGTTAATGGTTGGTATAATAAATTTTATAATAGTTAAAATTTTAACTAGTTGAGTTTGAACCTCGGATTATCTCTATTATATAAGTGAAGGGGGAGGCATGGTGTCCCCATATTAGATAACTATATTACCCTTACTTTTTTAATTCATCAATTTTGTTTAAATTTTTAAAATAATAATGGGTAATCAATCAATCCCAATATTTTCCATTTTTAAAAACTATAATTATAACTACTTAAAATTTTAGGTTAAAAAAAAAGAAAAGACTAAAAAAGTTAATAAAAAAACAAAGATAACAAATTCATTTAAGAATATCAAAATCTTCCATCAAAAGGAACAATTGCCAAAATAAAAAATCAGCAATATACTTCCACAACATTATAGTCATGTAATGAAATGATCATTTTAATGGGTTTATATAATTTCAATTTATGTAACTCAATTACATAGAGGATAATAAGGTCTGATCAACAACAGATCTAAACTTATTTTTGCTGAAAATAACTTCTAAGATGTTGAACAAAACAGAGCATTTATTGAAAAAACTGTCAACTTAAACTATTATAATGAGTTGTCGCTTCATGTACTGGGTGCATGTAAAACTATCTACTCGACATTAGGAAATATCACAATGAAAAAATTGTTGTTGCACGCGTGCTTAGAAAGCTAGTTCTAATTAAAGCAAGCTTGAGCTCGATTTTTAAGTTCGAGTAAGAGTTTGGACTCGGTAAAATTAATCAAACTTAAGCCGAGCCATGTTGGAGTTTCGCGCAGCTTATGAGTAGTGATGGGCACGGACCCAATACCTGACTCAGATCGGGTAGGACCCGACCCATCTGTAAGGGTTTGTATAGAATTTTGAGACCTGTTGGGTCTGGGTCGAGTTTGGGTTTGAGTGTTAAGAATCGGGTATGCGTCTGATAGATTGTGACTCAGACCCGCCCCACAAACCCATTTTCTTTCTCAGCATAATGGGGTTCTTTTTATCCTAGCATTTGAATTTTCAGTCTTTTCATGCAATTATTGTAATTCGCAAGTGACTCAAGTCCTCAACTTCTCACTTTATCGATTGTCGACCAGGACTCAAGTCAACTTGATATGATGTTTTAATTTGGAATATTTTGTAGAAGAATTAGATTATTATTTTGGTCTTTTATCATTTTAATAACTAAAAAATAGACGTAAAATCACGAAATAAAAACAACAATGGAAACCCTTAATAACCTTGAGATCCATTTTGGATCCAAGAACCCGCCAGACCCATTGGATTTGGGTAAATGTCTATATTTTTCTGGAGCTGGTGTGAGTCCAAATCAAAATTTACAGGTCTGGGTATGAGTGGCCCGCCCCAGACCTGACCTATGCTCATCCCTACTTATGAGTCGTGATCACCATTCAACCCTATTAATTTATTTTCCTTTAGGTTGGATAGGGTGATTTGATGATAGGTGGAGGAAAGAAAAAAAAAGGCATATTGGAGTTCAATTTCTCTTTCTGGAATTGTGTAGCAAACCCTTGTGTGCTTGAAGGCAACAAGCAACCTTTTCAATGGGGATTGTTAAATGTCGCCCCCAAATTACTTAAAATCGCCCCAACTCCCCTCTAAAAGTACCATTATACCCTTACTATATTTTTTTGATTTTTACTCCAACTTAACTCCTCCTCTAATTCATATTCTCTCTCATCTTCGTCATCACCACCGACGCGCACAAAATTCCGACGAGGTAATTTTTTTTTAACGAATTCCATGGGCCTAACGTGTGGCCTGCACGTTAGCCCCATGGACACAACGTCTGGCCTGGAATAAAGTTCCAATAAGTTTAAACAATATTTTCTAATAAGTTTATATAAGTTTAGATAATCAAAATTCAAGTAAAGAGACGCATCAGAAGTTAGGTACAACATTATATTTGCAATTTATCACCATTAACCAAATAGGTTATTAGAGACTGCGCACAATGCCTTAAGCAACAACACAAACTTCATTATTTCCTACGCTCGAGGGAATGGGAAAACAGGTGATCAAGAGAGGTTGGGGGTTGAAAACTCAACTTATATTCATCGCCTTGAAATTACTTAAAATCGTCCCAACTACCATGTAAATGTACCATTATACCCTTGGCTGCTTTTACAACTCTCTCTCCACCACCACCTAAAATCACTAACCACCAATCGCTACCTCCAATTCACCGACGATCACCACCGACGATCACCATCGACGACAACAATGTCTTCCGACGAGGTAATTTTTTTTCCGACGAGGTAATTTTTTTTAACGAATTCCATGGGCCTAACGTGTGGCCTGCACGTTAGCCCCATGGACACAACGTCTGGCTTTTGGTTATTTGATTGCTATAAAGTATTAATGTGAGGAGTGTTATTCATAGATAAGGGCGACGTTACCGTAAAAGGGTGAGCACAAATTGAACACCCGATTCGACCCATTATTTAGGATGATAGATTCGATATCTAAAATTTGATATCCAGTCATATTTTTGATATATTTGAAATATAGGATATCCGCACATTCAAAATAAATATCTTGATTGGTATTTGATATCCGAAATTTCAGATCATATATCCGATTTAGATATATTCTTTTATATCTAGTATTCAACCCTAAGCATGGATTGGAAATCCAATCCGTCTCATTTTAAATTGTAGATCCGGTATTCGAAATCGCTAATATCTTGTATCCTTATTTGATACAAAACTTTTAGATTTTAGATATTCGATATCCAAAAAATTTTAGATTGGATGTAGCGCATGTCGGATATGTCGAACTATTGTCCGATCATATTAGATTGGATATCTAAAATCATCTGATGTCCGATCATATTTCGGATATATTTTGGAAGTTGGATATCTAAAATTAGATACTTCCTCCGTTTCACAATACATGCACCATTTGCTTTTTCACGCACTCCAATGCTCTTCTTTCGACGTTAATATCTTTAATTGTGTTTAAGTAAAAATTAAAAGAATTTGATATTTGAAATCCTCGCATTTAGCCGAATTCAACAAGATCCCACTTGACTATGTTTTTTCTTACATAATTTTGAGAGAAAGATCCCATATGAGAAATGGTGCATGTATTGTGAAATGGAGGAAGTATTTGATATCCTCACTTTTCTCTCTGCAATTTCTAGATCCACGTGTGTTGTCTTCCATGCTGATATGAATACTCAAAAAGGGGTCTTTTGTGAAGGTTGAGACATTTTTAGGATATTCCACTTTGCCATTTGTAGATCTAAGCTTTCGAGGCGAGAGAAAACTCTAGTTATTACCTTTCACCTTGATATATATTTTATCATCAATCTTGTGATTTCCTACCACTTAAGAATGTTATTTTGGGCACAGTTTCAGTTTAGTTCAGTTCAACTACTTTCCACTCATAGTTTCACTTCAATTCAGCCCAAAAGAATAGGAGCTTAGAGAGTTAGAGATACATTTATTCTATATTTTGAATTTTTAGCTTTAAATTATCTGATTAATTTTTTCATTTCTTCAGTTTACTCTTCTTGCTTTATGATTTAGTAATTGTTAGATTTACTTCATCTTCTTGATTATCCATAGTTGATAAATATATTATAATCATGTTTAGCATTAGATTAGTAATTAATTTTCGTTGTCTAGTATAGAATCCATGATTAGTATGTTGTTGCTCGTTTAGGGTTATGGGTGGAAAATTGGATTTGGAAATTATTGGCTTATGATGTGAGTTTGAGTCTATTAATGCTACTTATGAGCTCCTATTGATGTTTTGAGGCTTTGGTTTAGTTCTTAGCCATTGTCACCCATTGCATTGAGCCATTGATTGATTCATGCTATTTCTACGTAGTAGTGTTTTTATTTCTCATGCTCTTGTGTGATTTAATTGCTTGACTAAAAGGATTTATTATGGGGATTCATTAATTGGAGCTCTTATTTTAGCATTGATTCACATAATTGACCAGTTAAAGACCGTTCTAAAGAGGAGTCAAGCATTATTCCAAAGGAAAAGATTATTATTGTTTGATTATAGTTGGTTAATTCCGTATCTATTGCATACTTGTTTTTTCCCAAATATAATGTTAGAAGCCCATGCCCTACAACTTTCATTATTTAAATTCCAATCAAAAGTTATTGATTTGCTTTAATGTTTTTACTTCCCTAATTCAATTCCCACAATTAAATTATATCAATCTAAAAACCCAAATACACCCTTCAATTAAGTAAATTGATTTAATTAGGCTTTGATCGACCCCTCTACTTACACTAGCTACTTACGTGGTTTAGGTTTTTAGGTGAATATATATAGGATTTTAGTGCTTTTGATGACATGTGCAAAAATCCTCTTATCACATACACATGTCATCATGAGCCGTGAAACAGGTGCAGAAGTCTTGGTTTATTTGTTGTAGATTACCAATAGAGAGATTGTACTGCATATTAAAACTATCAATAAAATTTACTTTGTTACTTGATTTCATGTCTCATAGATTTGTGTATATGCCAATCTTTAGTTCTGCTGAAACCCAAACTATTAGTAGCCTAAGATTTGAAAAGTTCTTCCCAAGCAACATAACTGTCTTTGAGTGCCATTCCAATTTCCAAAGAAAAGACCTAAAACATCTATTAATCTTTGCAAATTTAGCTTAGGTAAAATCATTGCCTAAACCCAATGTATGTGGATGCTAATAAGAACTACATTTGTATGTGAATCCTTTTTGTCTTCTTGGTTCCGTCCACCATCACGAGCAAAATAGATGCTATGATTTCTCGGTTCTTTGGGATAACCATGCTCAAGGTATAGCGTGGAGATATAAAGACATCTTGCACCTTTCGAAAGGGATGGGTGGATTGGGGATCCGAAGTGCTGATACCTTCAATCAGGCCCTTCTCATGAAGAAGGTTTGGCGTATATAACACAACTCCTAACAGCTGGTTTCAAAGGTACTTCTGGGGAATCAGTCTCCTTAATCTTGAACTCACTTCTGCAATGGGTCTATAGGGGCGAAAGCTTCATAGGGCATGCATGACCTCTTAAAGGAAGAACAAACTTTGAAGCAAAATTGCACCTGGAAGATAGGGGATGGTTGTAACAACCCGCTCCAAATAGTAGCTTTATTAAGACCTAATACTACTAATTACGGGATTATGCTAAGCCACTAATTAGAGAGGTCGTTAGAGGCGTACTTCCGCACCTTCCCCGGTGGAGAAAGATAGGAAATCTGATAATAGTATCCAAGCATATTACGAAAACAAGTTAAAGTAAAGTAGTTATTACAACATAACTTGAGTACTTAGAGTATAAATCGAAAATACATGTTTAATTTGCCAAATTCATTGTATACATTAGATTATCTTATAGCAGCAGAACTAACAGTTGATCACGACTTCACATTTGCACACAGGAGCTAATCTAAACATTCTCTTTAATCCTGCAAAACAAATGAATCTGCTCCCACTAGGACAGGTTCAAAGAACAAAACGGGCCAGCTTACGCTGGTACACAAGTCCCACCTGTTCCGAAATAATAAGGTGGCTGAAATTACATAACCGATTCTTAATTTTACTCAAAACAGAAAACTTATAACTTTCATAAATGCGTTTACATCTGCTTAGAAATTCATTGATATCTCCTCAGAGATATATACTAGTTCAGAAATACGTTTATACTTGCTCAAAAATACGTTGATACTTTCCTTCAAATTAAACTTACATAGAAATACGTTGTATATTCCAAAGTCATTTTCCAATATTTGTCTCAAGAAATCACATATCATTGCCAATACATAACGCAAACAATACTCTTCGAACTTAACACAAAACATAATATAACTCCAGAGGAGGAACATGAATGGAGAGGGCTAAGCCACATCTCCAGACTTTTGAGCGGCGCCTCCCCACCTTTCTTATTTCTCGCTTGCAATACTTCTAGGCCATGACCCTACACCAAGGAGTAATACCCTCTCCATACACATAATGAGCAATAACCACTCTACGAATGTTGTTCATCACTGCTTACGAAACTACTTCCCCTAATAAAACAAAACTTATACTCATACAAAAGTAATTATACTCAAACACTTATACTTAAGTACTTATACTCAAATACTTATACTTAAATACTTGTACTGAAAACATTATGCTCAAATACTTTTACTTAACTCAAATATCAAATCATGCATTTGAAAAAGATTTTTTTGTCATGACAAGTTTCATTCCCTCCCGAATTACAGAATGAACGATTACTAACCATGGTTTGGCTCATGATATTTCACAGTTTTTCAAAGGAAATTCACGTTCCAACTAGGTAATTGAAAAGGTGATAAATGATATAAAAAGGATTATATAATAAAGGTTGGTAGAAGTATAACACAATTGGGTAAAAGTAGGCGAACGAAGCTAGGCAAAAAGTTGAGGAGCCTCACGGCTCAAGGGGTACTTAGGTGGGTCAAGAATGATGTATATATAGGTTACATGCAAGAATAAGAGATTTTAATCACAATGATTTAGAGAAGCAACATTGGCTTAATGGAACAATTCGCAACAACAGCATAATGACACAAGTCTACAGAACCAGAAACTTCCGAGCAGCATATCTTCTAGCATACAGCTCCAAACTGAGTGTTTTTTGGGTTTAAATTCAATAACTTTTCAATACCTACAACTTTCATGAAGACACTAAGGCCAAAATCCGAATACAAGAGGAAGATATTAGGCTTGGAAGAGCAAGGCAGCATGATTCAGGAAAGATGGTTCATCATTATCTTACTTGGTTATCTAGAGAGTTCATCAATCTTAGGGAAACTTGACATGTAAAAGGGTTTTAACACAATATCACTTATAAGAGACCACAAGCAAATCAGTTTTTATATATATACAAACATAATCGAAGTATTCAAAATTTCATAAACAAATTCCATGATCAAAGCTTTAAAAACAAGTTTAAGGGTGGTTCTTGTGTACCTTAATTTAATGTTTAGGAACTAAACCTCCTTTACCCACACTTAGCTTTCCTCCAGAAACCTCTTAGCACCTTAAACACAACATGCATGGCTTAAAAATTCAGTAATTAATCCAAAATAATCAAGCTTTTATCCTAAAAACCTCACGGTCCAACAGAGTTAACCACAACTTACCTTTCTTGATTTTCTTTGATGCTACTGACCTAGAACCTCAATTCTAATGCTTGCCCAGTATGGAGCACGACTTAGGGAATATAGGACAAGGCTTGCATGCATGATTCAGAGCAAAATTCCACAAGAAATCAGTTGACCAAAACTTGCTGTGATTCACGCCAGAATCACGAGAGGAGGAGAGGACGATAATGAGATGTGTTTTGGGGTTTTTGTGAAATGAGAATCAGCTGAAATGATTTGGGAACCTTGGTCCATATTTATAGGCAAATGGATAAGGGCAATTTCGTAATTTTGGGATAAGTAGCAAGGGTGAAATGGTCCTTTCACAACCTAGGAACAATCCAGAATTTTCTAGTCTTAATAAGACCTTAATCCCTTCTTAATGAGGCTCTAATCCATAATGATAATTAAACTAAATTTCCAAAATTTGTATCATACCTTAATGAAGATACTTAGGCCTACTTAGCTCTTAATTTATAATCATAAATTATCTCAAACACTATACCGATAATAACTCAAAACCTGAAAATTCCAGAACGATACTCTCGTTCTTAACGCAATTTTTCGAATGACTTATATTAATTCATAATTCACATAAGTTAACACATAATATTGACATTACCAATAAAATTTACATAAGAGGCTATTCACAAAATTTTTATTCTTCCGAATGTCACAACAGATTAGGTAATGATTCAAACGTTAATAACACTAAGAATTCTTATTTATCGACATAATTTTAGCTTAAAAAGTGAGGCTATTACACTCTACCTCTCTTAAAGAAGTTTCGTCCCGAAACTTTAAAACACACACATTAGAACAATTGAGGGTAACACTCTCGCATATTTGATTCATTTCTCCGGGTTGCCTCCTCCGTTCTACAATTGGTACATAGTACCTTAATTTTGTTTGAGTTTGCACTACTTTTTCCTTCCATCAAAAATTTCCAGGGGCTTTCTTCTTACATCTTAAGGATTCATCTAGTTGTAGCAGTTCATAAGATAACACATAAGGAGGATTACGCACATACCTTCTGAATTGAGATCGTGAAAAACATTGTGCACCTTGGATAATTCTCTAGAGGTAGAGCTAATTCAAGCTACATCGCCGACTCTTCGCAAAATCAAAGGTCCTATAACTTAGGACTTAATTTCTCGCGTAGTCCAAATCTTTTCATTGTCTCGTGGGTGAAGCACTAAGAAAACTATATCCCCGTCCTCAAATTTCAACTTTCCTTCTTCTCAATTTAGCATAAATATTTTGTTGATCTTGAATCCATTTTACCTTCTTCCCGTATTATTCGTACTTGTTCCATAGTTTCATGAACTAACTCAGACCTTATTGGAATCTCAAGCTTATTCATCCCAGCAAATAGGTGTTCGTCATTTACGTCCCTACAAAGCTTCATAGGGAGCCACACTAATACTCGATATTGTCGTAAGAGAATTTCACTAACGCTATACTCATTTTGCCTTATACCCTTAACTCCAATACACAAGCTCGCGATATATTCTCCAACATCTGAATAACATGCTCTGTTCGCTCATCCGTCGATGGATATAATGCTGAACTAAATTTCAGAGTAGACCATAATGCTTCTTGCAACTTTTCCAAAAATTTGTGACAGAATTACAAGTATTTCGATCAGAAAGAATAATCGTTGAAACTAGGTGTAATCGCACTATTTCTCTAATATACGCATCAACCAACTGCTCCTTACTTCATGCTATCTATAGAAGTATATTGACGTGTTTTGTCAGCCTATTCTCAACAACTAAAATAGAATCTTTGCCTTTTCATAACTCCGGGCATTCCATTTACTAAATCTAGTGAGATCAAATCCCGTTTTCATTCTAGTACCGGCAATGGTTGCAACATCCCCGCCATCTTCCCCCCACTTAACTTTTACTTCCTTGCAGATTAAGCATTTTGTAACATATTGCGATACATCTCACTTCAGCCTTTCCACCAACAGTACTTCTTGATATCCTGAATTATTTTATCCCTTCGGAGATGAACCGAGTACGCACGTTATGTGCCTTTCTCGAAATTCTTATTCTTCAGCTCTGAATCGTCAGAAACATATCATTACTCGTTTATTCGTATGCCTCCCTCAGTATATACTTGGAAATTGGTTTTGACGACATTCCTAACGCTGAAGATTGAAGGTGCCTTGATATCATACCAATCCTTCTTGGCAAAAGGATCAACACTAAATTTAATCAAACACGCAACAATTTAAAATCCCAAAATAAATGAAATTAATTCAATTTCGTAAGCAGAAAGAGATAAAAAAAACTCTGAAAATCAATTAGGGTTATAAAAATATTTATGTCTTGTTCTTGCCTCCCTTCTTACCCTTGGAAATCCTCTTGTTCTTCCTGAAAAAAATTAAGAATGAGATTTACTTAAACTTAGATGACGAGGGTGTGAGCGATAGAGGAAAAGAGGAGAGATTTAGGGGAAATAGAGAGGTGCTGAGAACAGCCCGACGGTGGGGAAGTGGAGAAGTACACGCGAGGGGAGAAGCTATGTCGTTGCTTCCGGAGAGAATACAAAGGAGAGAGAGAGATAGAGATAGAGAGTGAGGGATTCAACAAGGAAATGAGTACGCGGGGTGAGGTTTAGAAATTTAGGGCGAAAGAAAAGGGTTGCGGTTTTGTCGTTAACCGTAGCCCTCTAATTAAGGCTTGTGGTTAGCCCAAAAACCGCTGCTCTTTAGTGATAATGGGCTACGGTTTATAGGCTAACCGCAACCCATTCTCGACTTGTTTTTTTTTTTGCAGGTGGATTAAGGGCTTCGTTTTTTATATAACCGGAGCCCCTTTTTTAGTAGCACTTGGCATTTTTTTCCTCTAGCCGGCTATTCACAAAAAGGTCACAACAGATTACGTATTGATTAGTACGTTAATAACATTAATAATTCTTATTTATCGAACTATTCTTCAATTCCAGGACGACACCCCCTACGGGTCGTAGCTCACCTTAAAGTTACTGACCTTATCTTACCTCAACAACAGGCTTGAACGTCCCATACATCAAGCAATTATTCGTCCCAGCCTGCGTCTAACAAATCGCCGCTACCGATATACCTACGGTGAACCATCGCTCGGACTTCTAGTATTGATGCTCCTACCCCTCTAGCTACTTTACCACCAAAACAGGTGAAGTATAATTTTTTGTCTCTAGAAAAGGAAATCTGTAACATGACAACCCCTGAGGAACATAAATTTTTTCACCTCCACTAGGGCCTAAACATCATGTCGAAATGGAAACATTTTATCTCGAAATCTATGGCATAATAGTTGTAGGGGTATAACCCAAGTATAATAGCGGATCCCAAAGGACAGTCCGCGAGCGCCATCACGGACGCGAACACTTTAACTATCACCTACGGCTCTAACAAGTCAAGTACATCAACATGGTCCGACAACGTTGGCGGTTGCCCAACAGGACAAAATAAGGGAATCTTCCCAGGAGGTCAGAAGCACCACGACCGTACACGTGTAAAAGGATTACGCACCCTGTCAGGTGAATAGTACTTCTATAAATACCCCACTAGTACTATTCTGCAGGTACATTCTCTCACACCCAGAATTCTTATCTCTCTCTCTACTTTCTCTCTCTAAACCCTATTTGGACACGTGCTGACTTGAGCGTCGGAGGGGGTTTCCTCGCATCCCCCCCGAGGGTAGTTCACGTTTGCTTCTTGTGCAGTTATTCACTAGCGGAGTCTAATCCAAATCTTTGGCAGACTTCTCTCGAGACCGCCAACCGTTTCAACACCGAAACAGCTTGGCGCTAGAAGGAGGGGACTTCCATCTTTGTGAACGCCAACATGGAAAGAGCAAACAATGACGGCCGTGATCCATCCGGAGTTAGACGCCGGGAACGTCAACGAGCAAAGAAACCCCCGGGAACAATGTGTCTCAGGTAAACACTGGAAGCGGATCATTTAACCTGGCTCAACTAAGTCAATTCTCCCCTGAGCAGCTACAAAATGTAGCGTCTTTCATCCAAATGTTACAAGCGGGTACTTAGCCTAACAACACTCCCACTCCTAATGCAAGGGCCGGTCAGCTTCGTAGGCGTATGTCGACCGTGAATGGTCGCAACGTCGATGGCACCCCCGTGAGAAGAATGCGGACCTTCAATCAGGAGGGACGCCAGATGGAAAGGCAAATTGAGGACCCAGAATATGAGGAAGTCATTCTAGAAACTGAGGATCTCAACAATTCTGAAGATGAAAATCAAAGTCGTTCCCGCCGGGAACACAGCATCGTGGCGCAAGCAATTATTCTGCTGGCGGACACTTATTGATCAAGCCTAAGCAGTCTCCTTTCATTCTAGAAATCTTGAACCACCCCATGCCGCGAATCAAGATGCCTTCCTGCAAGTATGATGGCACCTCAGACCCAGACGATCATGTGGCCGCTTATGAGGGCCACATGTACTTATACACTCAGGTGGATGCAATCTGGTGTAAAGTTTTCCCATCTACTTTGACTGGGATTGCCCAGACGTGGTTTAAAAGCATCAGGGCTGGTAATGTTTCTAGTTTTTCTCAGCTTTCATCTATGTTCAGCACTCACTTCGTGAGTAATAGGCGCCGCGAGCGCACAACTGGTGAATTGTTATCTATCAAGCAGAGGGAAAATGAGAGCCTGCGAGATTTCGTGGGCCGTTTCAATGCTGAGGTGGTCACCATTCCCCGCCTTCAGCAGGACGTGGCCGTTTTATCTTTGATGACCGGGCTGAGGGAAGGGTCCGCATTTAGAAGTTATCTGGGCCGTAAAACCTTCACATCCCTTGAGCCAGTCTTGAGGAAGGCAAACGATTTCATCAGGGGGGAAGAGTTTGACAAGGCCGCAAGCAGCCAAAGTCGTGAGCCGGAAAAGAAGAAGGATGATAAGCAGAAGAGAGAAAAGGGTCACGAAAATGATCGCGGTCGGGATGAAAGAAAGCAGGAATCAAATGTGGTCAAGAAGGGAAATGACCGCGAGAAGAATGACCGCGAAAGGTTCGAGTACAAAGATAAATTCGATACATATACGCAGCTCACGACCTCAAGGGCTCAGATATATCAGATGAACAAGGACAGTGATAAATGGCAACGTCCTAAGCAAATGTTTCATAAAAACCGTGACAAGAGCAAGTGGTGTGACTTTCACGGTGATCACGGTCATACTACCGAGAATTGCAGGCACTTGAAGGATAACCTGGAGGATCTGATAAGACGGGGTAACTTCACTCAATACAAGGCACAATCAAAGGACGGAGACGTGGTAAAGCCTAATAACCGGAATGTGCAATCGCGGATCGCTGAGATTCACGTTATAAGTGGCGGTCCAATTCATGGCGGCAGCGTCAATGGGGCCAAGGCAAGCCTGAAGGAATTCAGGCACCAGTTCAATTTCAATGAAAGCATGCAGTGGAGAAGGCCGCCAGCAATGCCCGCCATGTCTTTCACGGTTGAAGATGCAAAGCATGTCATCTACCCTCATGATGACCCTCTGGTGGTCACGCTGAAAGTGTCAAACTGTTTGATCCACAGAATCCTGGTAGACGGAGGAAGTTCCGCAAACATTCTGTACTTCTCAACCTTTGAAAAATTGATGATTGGTCGGGAACATCTGAAGCCTGTACGTTACTCAGTTATAGGTTTCACGGGAGCGTCAGTGATTCCAGAGGGCCTGATAACCTTACCGGTCAGAGTAGGGGAGGATGAGAACGCCAGGGATGTGATGGCGGAGTTTTTAGTAGTTGACGTGCCTGGAGCTTATAACGCAATTATCGGACGCCCTTTCATCCATGACGTCCAAGGAGTTGTGTCAACTTATCATTTGACTATGTTGTACGTTTCCAATCTCAGGACGACAGCAAAGCTTAGAGGAAATCAAGAGATGGCAAAATCATGCTACCTAACAGCACTGAAGCAACCGGCAAGGAGAGTGTCGATAGAAGAATTAAATCCGCCAACTCGAAAACAAAGGCGAGCTCAGAGGAGGGCTCTGATGAGTGAAGAAGGATCCGAGAAAGGGGGTGAGGAGATGGATGTTTTAATGGAAGAGCTGGAATCCAGGCCTGATGATACTCTAAGGCCCAAACCGGATGGAGAAACGAAGCGGGGAGATGCTTGGCGGATGATCCGCAAGAAGGACAAAGGTTGTTGGAGCAGAGACATGGACCCAAAGGTCGAGGTCAACCTGGTGACTCTCCTAAGAGAAAACGCGGACGTCTTCGCGTTCTCGGCGGATGAGATGCCGGAATCGACCCGGCCGTGATGGTACATCGTCCTAAATGTTGACAAAGACTTGTCCAGACCTGTCAAGCAAAAGAAGCGAAATTTTTCGGCCGAAAAGAACAAGGCCATTAAAGAGGAGGTTGATAAGCTATTGGCAGCTGACTTCATTGAGCCATGCGACTACCCAGAGTGGTTGGCCAATGTAGTCATGGTAAAGAAAGCTAGCGGCCAATGGAGGATGTGTGTGGACTTCACAGACCTCAATAGAGCTTGCCCAAAGGATTGCTATCCGCTGCCGAGGATAGACCAGCTAGTAGACTCTACTAGCGGTTATGCATTGTTAAGCTTTATGGATGCCTTCTCGGGCTATCATCAGATCAGCTTGCTCGAGGCCGATAGGAAAAAAGCTGCGTTCATCACCGATTGTGGAGTATATAATTATAAGGCAATGCCGTTTGGGCTCCGTAATGCGGGGGCGACCTATCAAAAGCTAGTTGACAAAGTGTTCGCGGATCAGAGGGGGAGGAATATCGAAGCATATGTGGACGACTCCATCGTTAAGAGTAAAACTGACCGTGAACATTTGGACGATCTGGAAGAGACCTTCAGAACTTTGAGGAAGTATAAGATGAAGCTCAACCCAAAGAAATGTGTCTTTGGGGTGAGAGCGGGAAAGTTTTTAGGCTTTTTGGTAAGCAAAAGGGGGATTGATGCAAACCCAGACAAAGTCCAAGCCATTGTAGACCTGCCTGAGCCAAAAAGCGTCAAGGATATTCAGCGGCTAACAGGGAGAATGTCGGCCCTCACTCGATTCATTTCAAAATCAGCAGACAAAGCTTTGCCTTTCTTTGCCCTGCTAAGGGGGAATAAGAAGTTCGAGTGGGGAGAGGAGCAAAGCAAAGCATTCCTGGCGGTAAAAGAGCATTTAAAGAAGCTACCTACCATTACAAGGCCCGAGACTGGAGACGTATTACAACTATATATCTCGGCCTCGCCGAAGACAGTCGCGGCCGTGTTGTTGGTAGAAAAGGAGAAGAGGCAGCAGCCAATTTATTTTATCAGCCACATTCTTAATGGTCCGGAGAGCCGTTACCAGCTGGTAGAAAAAATGGCCTTGGCTGTGGTTATAGCCGCCAGGAAGCTCAGACCATACTTCGACTGCCATCCCATTCAAGTTTTAACCAACCAGCCGCTAGAAAAAGCGTTGCAGAAGATGGATAGTTCCGACCGCTTGCTGAAATGGGCCGTTGAACTATCGGAGTATGATATACAATACAAGCCTAGGACCGCTATCAAAGCGCAGGCCCTGGCAGACTTTATCGTGGAAGCCTCATATGAGGAGGAAGAAGTGGAGCAAAAGGAAGTCCGCTACTTCGGAAGTCGACGGATCATCCTGTTAGCGGATCTGGAGCGGGTATAGTAATGACTAGCCCCGAAGGAAATTCTTACCAGTACGCCATCAAGTTCGCCTTCCCGGCGTCAAACAACGAAGCAGAATATGAAGCGGCAATTGCCGGACTGAAAATGTGTTTGGCAGCAGGTGCTAAGAAAGTGTTTTTAAAAACGGACTCACAGTTGGTGAGTGGCCAACTGAGGGGAGAATTCGAAGTCAGAGAGGCCAACATGCTAAAATACGTTGAAAAGGCCAAGGAATTGATAGCTCAATTGAATCATTTTGAGATTCAAGCGATACCTAGGGCCGAGAACACGAAAGCGGACGCATTGTCCAAGTTGGCAAGCTCTGACTCATTTAGCATTGAAAGAACCGTCACGGTCGACATCTTGAAGGAAAAAAGCATCACAGAAAAGGTCGTAACCGTCAATAGTATAAACCAGCAGGGAGAATGGTTTAGTGAGCTGGTGGCGTACAAGTTGACTGGGACGCTTCCAAATAATCCTTCGACTGCCAAGAAATTGAAACGACAAGCAAGCTGGTACGTCATATACCAAAATGAGCTATACAAGAAATCATTCAGTTTACCTCTGGTTAAATGCGCAACCGCATGGGAATCCGCGAAGATCCTTGAAAAAATACATGAAGGTATATGCGGAAACCATATTGGCGGAAAGGCTCTGGCACTTAAGGCATTAAGAGCGGGATTCTATTGGCCAAGTATGCTGGCGGATTCCCAGAGCTACGTTAGAAGATGTGATAAGTGCCAGAGATACGCTCCCGTCATTAACAGGCCAGCCAACGATTTGCAGCCTATCCTATGCCCGATCCCGTTCGCACAGTGGGGAATGGACATCTTGGGACCGTTCACTACAGCAACCGGGGGGAGAAAGTTCCTAATAGTGGGAATTGATTACTTCACCAAGTGGATAGAGGCAGAGCCGACAGCAAAAATCAAGGCAAATCAGGTCAAGAAATTCATCTGGCAAAATATTATGACAAGATTTGGGATCCCCATGGCTATCGTCTTTGACCATGGCGTCCAATTCGATTGTCGACCGGTACATGCCTTCTTAACGGAATTTCGAGTAAAATTTGCATACTCGGCCGTTTGCCACCCTTAGAGCAACGGACAAGCAGAGGCCGCGAACAAGCAGATCCTAAACGCCTTGAAGAAACAGCTAGATGAATTCAAAGGAGGATGGGCTGATATGGTACCGGCAATGCTATGGTCAAACAGAACAACGGAGAAAGAAGCAACGGGAGAGAGCCCATTCAAGTTAGCCTTCGGCGCAGAGGCGGTGTTGCCAGTAGAGGTGGGGTTACCCTCTTACCGGATCAAGCACCAAAACCTGCAAAGGAATGACCAGGCACTTAGGGAAGACCTAGACTTCTTGCCGGAAACAAGGCTCACGGCAGAACTGAGAGCAGCCGCTTACAAAGACGGGATCAGCAAGGCTTACAATAAAAAAGTCATGGAGAGGCCATTAGATGTTGGCGACCTGGTCCTTCGTAGAACAGCGGCCACTGGCAAAGCGCATATTGAGGGAAAGCTGACTGCTAACTGGGAAGGTCCCTACATCATAGCCAAGAAGATTGCTCTCGGTTCCTTCATTTTAAAGAACATGGATGGCAAGGAGCTTAAAAATTGTTGAAATGCTAGCGTCCTAAAGAAATACTATGTTTGAGTTGCTAAATGTAATAGGTCGAGAACCACCCTTAATTGCCTAAATAATACATGCTTCTGTCAGCAGTTCATTAATTGTCTTATTATTTTCATGCACATTAATCAAAAGCCATATGACAGGCTCCAAAGTGCGTTAACGGTCATATGACAGACCTAGCACAAATTAAGCCATATGACATGCTCAAAATGCGTAAACGGTCATATAACAGACCTAGCACAAATTAAGCCATATGACAGGCTCAAAGTGCGTTAACGGTCATATGACAGACCTAGCACAAATCAAGCCATATGACAGGCCCAAAGTGCGTTAACGGTCATATAACAGACCTAGCACAAATCAAGCCATATGACAGGCTCAAAATGCGTAAACGGTCATATAACAGACCTAGCACAAATTGAGCCATATCAGGCCCAAACGGTCAGATGACAGACCTAGCACATTACAAAAACCATGACAGGCTCAGAGTGCGTTAACGGTCATATAAAAGATTGGCGGATAATATTACGATAATTATCGTTGGCAAATAAAAAGATTGGCGGACATACAACAATCAGACGATAATGAAAGCGACAGAAACGCAAGATATAAAGTACTTTCCCATAAAATAAAAGCTACTGGCTTGGCGGCCAACTACAGGTAAAACGATGGCGGCCAAATGAAAGGCTTTTAGTTGGAATTGTACTTATAAAATTAAGAAACATTAGCGTTTACAAATGCCAACATGGGCCGAATAAAGAGTTGAAATATTCAAAAATTACAACTATAAGCTATTAGAAGAACAGGAAGAGCTGAAAGAAGGCCGCCAAAAGTTTCAAGAGGGAGGGGTCTCCTGATTTCCTTGATCTGGAACATCTCGAGGATCCGCATCAGCGATAGCGTCCTCGTCAGCGAACTTAGGATCCCCCTCAATAGGCGTGAGATGCTGGCCACCGGCATGAGCGTCTTCGATAACGTTCCAGTCAAATCCTGGAACCGATTTGCAAACGCATCTCATGGCGGCTGCCCATCCACCATCATACCTTTTGTGCAAAGTTGTTGTGCATTCATCAGACTGTTTAAACTGAGCAACAGCCTTAGCAGCTCCTCTGACCTCAGCTTCAGCCGCAGCATCCAGGACGACAACCTCTTTTGCAGAGTTAGCGGCCTCCAGAGCCTTGGTCAATGTGTTAACATTTTCCTCGGTCTCTTCCAATAAGGCGGCCCTCGGCCTCAGTGTTACCAGCTCATCTTTAGAGGCTGTAACTCTGCCGTCTTTGCTGCCAGCTTGTCTTCCGTCTCCTTCAGCAGATCCTGGCAAGTTTCCAGCGATTGCTTATAGGTATCCGCCAACTTCTGATACTCAATATACTGCTCTATCAACTCAACAGCAGCATTGTTGGCCTGCAAAGACGAAAAGAGAACGTCAATAAAAATATAAAAAACAAAGAGAAGGAAAAACAAGCAAAGGATAAAGCAAGTGCTAAAATGTACCACAAGTTGGTCGTGAGCCAACCTAGCAGCAGGAGTAACCAGAGACCCTGCCGGCCTGTCTAGAGGCAGCTGCATACCTTTCAGGATACGGTTGGCTAGGATGCCACCGTTTTCAGGAATATCAGCATACAACGACTCGTCCTCCCTGACGTCCCAGTCAGGTTGGTATATCTTACCAGAGACGACAGGCCGGCGGCCAAAGGATGCCGCCACAACATCACTCAGCGGCACTTCCTTCTTCTCGATCCACTCATGGTACCGAGAGAAGACACTGGGGGATAGGTTGGATAAGAAGCTGGGCATTGAGATAGGCTCACGGATCTTCTCACGAATACTGGAGTAAGATCCGGATAGCCAAGTCGCCCCGCTATGATGACCAGGGCCTGTGGTCGCGACCTCGCCACGATCTTGGCCCTCAGAAGCGTTCACGTCCACATCCTCAACATGGACATCTCGAGCAGGGACAGAGGCCAGAGGATCCGCTGTAGCTGGTCGCTTATTAGCAGAAGTATCCTCCGCGGTCGGTTCACGCGGTCGCCTCCTTGTCCCACTGCCCCTAACAACAGGTCGCGAAGTAGATGACCTAAGTGGGGCAGCAGAGGAAGGTGGGCCGCCAGAAGCAGCGATAGTTGCACCGCCACGGCCAGCAGTGCGACCGATAGTAGCAGAGGTATGAGCGCCGCGAGTACGACGAATGCTCTGGGGACCATGGCGGTTACCCCCTCTACGGCCGTTTACACCGTCGTGCACGGTCTTCAGCAGGAGCAGGCTGCATGTTGGTTAGCGGCTCTAAATGTTCGGAGACGCAAAGGGTCTGCAGGTCTAATTGATCAAAGCCTGCACAATACAAGGCAAATTTTTTTAAAAAAAAAAAAAAACGGACATCGAGACGGACCGATTCGATAGCAGTACTTACCATTAGCATGAGTATGACAAAGCAACATGGCGGACATCTGTTGATTCCCCAGGATATACCTAGAGTGAGGGAGCCAATTTTTGGGTTCCTTGACCTTAACCTCCCTCCCGTCCTCATAGGTAATCATGAAATCTTCAGTGTCAAAGAAGTCATAAGCGGCCCTCTCATCATCGGTTAGCGGAACCAAAGACAAGTGCTCCATGTGCGGACGCGGCTCAGTGAAGTGACGGCGCACTGGATAGTTCTCAGGCACCTGAAGCCAGAAGAAGGCATCCTGCCAGCCCTTCAATCCAGTAGCTTTTGGTTGAACCGTCATCTTCTTATCAGCCGTCATTAACGACCACCACCCCGCTTGACGGGCAGAACCATTTCTTTTCAACCAGTGGAGATGACGGAATAAATTCAGAGTTTCAGGGAACTCCAAAAAGCGGATCGTCCAGATGAACGTAATCAAGTTTCGGACCGCTAAAGGAGTCAACTGGGCTAAACAGACGTTGAAAGAGTTTAAAATCTTCACCAAAAAGGAATCCAAAGGAAAACGTAGCCCAAACTCAAAATGATGAGTATAAACGGCCACATGACCGGGAGGGCATTCCGTTACAATGGAACCCTCCGAAGGAATCACCGACCTATAACTGCTAGGGAGCTCGAAATAAGCGGTCGGCGACTTTAGGGTAACCAAGGTCAAGGGCATCCTGCCGCCAGAGAGAATAAATTTCAACCGTTAACGGCCCGGCACACTCATCTTCGGGCAACCATAATGCATCAGTGCCGGGACCTTCAGCGTCCTCTTCAACATCTCTTTCTGGTACGTTAAAATCCACATCAACTCCCCTCTCGCCTGCGCGAGAATTTTCTCCAACCACGCGCTCCGACAGGGGGACGCTAGTGCCGAGGTTCGCGGTTGTAGTATATGTCGCATCTCCGGAGGCACGGGCAATGGGGGTGTCAGGAGCGAGCCGAGCGGTGATAAGTGGACTCTTGGTTAGCCATAACGGTTGCAATAGAATCACTTGTCGTCACCTAAATCAATGATAGGTGGATTAGCGGCCATATTGTCGTGCAAACGGTCATAAAAGTCAGCCGTTACTCCAACCCTTGCGTCCGCCATACTATCCAACCAGGCGTGCTCTCTTAAGGGGGCAACATCAAGGCCAGGAGCAGCATCAGTTGGCGGACTCCTAAGGGACCGTTTAGCAAGGATTTGATGCCTAAGCGTCTGTCTATCACCGCTCTCCCTGGCGACCAGATATCTCCTAGTCAAATTATGCTCCTCAGGAGTGGCGGGGTCGTTAAGGAACTTAGACCTCATTTCTTTTTCTCTCTCAGTTGTGAGGGGAATGTCCGACAATAACCTAGTTCTCCCCACGGGGCTAGAATCGGAAGAAGGTTCATTGTCGGCCAAAGGGGAAGAAGGTTCACTTTCGGTCATAAATGCATCGCTAGGGGTATTCTGACTATCAGACTGGTCCGACATGATGAAAATATAAAATGAAACTTTAAGCTTGGAGAAGAAATGAAGAAATACCTGGAAGAGTAAAGTCGCCGGAGAAAGAAGCGCAAAGAGCAAAAGGTTGCGGAAAAAGACGAGCGAGGATTCCAAGGAGTGAGTGCAGAAAAGCCCGAGCTTGAACGAAAAGACCACCGGAAATGTAGAATTATCACCGGCAAAACTCAAACTCAAAATCCCAGAAAAAACCCAGAAAACCTTCGCGAAAAAATGGCAAATTTTTAAGCACAAGAAGACCGGAAATCGAAAACTAAAAGATCTGGTAACTTTTCAAAGAAATTTGAGCACTGGAAAGGCGGTTTTTAAGCAACTCAAATTTCGGTTATGGAGGTTTCGTCAGAGAAAAATGGAGAAAGAAAGAGAGCTTTGTGAATGAAGATAAAGAAATCCAAAAAAGTTAACTGTTCCAATATAAGGCGTGAATGAACGACTGAGATTGAAAGACCTCTCAACTCCCTCTCCAAATCCCTGCCAAGTGTCGAAGCATGGTAAACCCTAATAAAATAATGGGCGGGATTTTCGGAAAAGTAATCATTAACTTTTCGAAATTTTTTTCAACTCCCTACGACGACACGTGGCACCTAACGAATGAACTTCCCTAAGAAATTGAGCACGGCAACAGTGACTCGCGTCCGCCGACAACATCACTAGCGGTCAAGACCGCAAATGATGCTGGGGGGGCTAGTAGGGGTATAACCCAAGTATAATTGCGGATCCCAGTGACAGGTCCGCGAGCGCCATCACAGACGCGAACACTTTAATTATCACCTACAACTCTAACAAGTCAGTACATCAACATGGTCCGACAACGTTGGCGGTCGCCCAACAGGACAAAATAAGGGAATCTTCCCAGGAGGTCAGAAGCACCACGACCGTACACGTGTAAAAGGATTACGCACTTGTCGGGTGAATAGTACTTCTATAAATACCCCACTAGTACTATTCTCGCGGGTACATTCTCTCACACCTGTAATTCTTATCTCTCTCTCTCTACTTTCTCTCTCTAAACCCTATTTGGACACGTGCTGACTTGAGCGTCGGAGGGGGTTTCCTCGCATCCCCCCCGAGGGTAGTTCACGTTTGCTTCTTGTGCAGTTATTCACTAGCGGAGTCTAATCCAAATCTTTGGCGGACTTCTCTCGAGACCGCCAACCGTTTCAACACCGAAACAATAGTGTTGCAGTCATGGCCAGTCTTCATCATCGAGGTCTCACATCCTCCGATTTATGTCTAGTCTGCTCTAACTCATTGAAAGATACCCATCTTCTCTTCCGACTTTGTTCTTTGGCTTTTGGTGCCTAGCACGCTAGCCCATTTGGAATCTTCTCTACAATGAATGCTCACGTTCCCTTTCAGGATTGGCATATAGCTTGGTTATAATACTTCAGGAATGATTGACTACCTACCTTCTTAGCTACTATATGGGCCATCCAATACACGAGAAATGCATGGGTTTTCAGCCGTGTCTCTCGAAAATGTGTGCAAGGAAGTCATTGCTGTCTAGACCCAGCATGTGGTTTTTACCAAGGGTCATCGAATAACCACCCAACCTCAATAGGAACCTACTTCCCCTCCATGTTTTATTGTGGTGAACTTAGGTAAATTCTTAAGGGCCATTCCAGATGTTCGCATACAAATCGATAGGTCTTGGCATAAAAACACGCAAGTGGGTAGTATTGCTCGGTTGTTAAACTGACGATAGCAAAGTTTGATGGGGTCAAGGTCGAAGTCTTCTTGCTACGTCAGCCCTGTCAAGGGAGGTCCAAGCATGCTTATACGCTTTGCAATGGGCAAAGACCACTGGTTTTAACAACATTTCCATACACACACACTCGGAAGTCGGAACTCCTAGTACAATGCATAACTACTTCGTCAGTCTAGGAAATCTACGTCATTTGGTCCGTCAAAGATATCCAAGATTTAGCACTTTTGATCGGTGCTGCATAACAAAGGTGTCACACAACCTAATTCAACAAGCACATGATCTCGTAACTGCTTGTCATCGACAACTCATCCCTTTTATCTCTATTCTTTAATTAAGTTTCGCACGTTTATCCGATGTAAAAAAACAAAAGTCATCCATGAAAAGATAAGTTTCTTGAACTTGAAGTTCTAATTTTACTAATCATGTTCTCAACTAAGCAGTCAAAATCTGCAAGCTGAAATCCTTTGACCTATATTTGTATTCCTAAATACTACAACTTTTCTTATGGAGTTCCACATTGATCCTGACTTCCACTTTGAACGAGAACGATACACCATATATTTGTTGCTTGGCATTGCGTGAGTTTTATTTTATTTTTATTATTATTGTTGCATCAATTGTTGTTTCATAATTAAATTCATAATTCCTCAAAAATTTATATAAAAAGTTCATAACCTTTACATTTCAAAAACATTACGTATAAATTGACTATTTTCAATTAAATTTAGAAGTGAATCCAGAATCCTGTTGGTGGAGGGACACTTATCAATATAATAGATTAATCAACAAGTAAATAATAGAATAATTAATTGGGCTTTTCAAAGCAATGAGTTCAAAATAATTAATTTGTGGGCTTAAAATACAATTAATTATCGATTAGAAATAATTAATTGGGCTTTAAAATTGAATTATGAATCTTTAAAACAAATAAATAAGCTTTATTATTTTAAGAACGTTTTTGGGCCCAACTCTCTCGGATTGCTCTCCCTTGGATCAAACCAATTAAAACCACGGTATGTATCATCATCTAAGACTCAAATAGGGAGCATACGATTATGCGTCTACGGTAGCTATATAAGGGGAAATTGTCTATATCCTAATTTGTTAATCAAATATAGACATGAAAATAATCTCTCTTTTTTCCATTGTGATTTTTCCGTTAATTCAAAATTTATAAAATAGTATGTCGAAGGTACTCATAAATAAACTTCATAATTCATATCATACTTTTCTAATCATAAGGAACGTCGCTAAAAATAGATCAAGACATATGGAGATTGCAGGATTCCCATAACTTGTCATGAACAATATGAGAGTTTTCTCTCAAACATTACAGTAAACTTTTCATTAATATAAAAGATCGACAAATTGATTTGTATATTATTATAACATATATGAGTCATGTTAATTATCAAGAGAAGTTTCCCTTAACCAATTCAATAACTTTTCATTAGCAACAAATAGAGCACAAATTGACTTTTCTAATATTACAACATACATTTCATTGAAAAAATATACGTTTTCAATTTTATGGTGGGACACGCGCCACCCAGGCTCCTTACTAGATTCCTATATTGTATAACTATTTTTCTTTCTTCAACGTAATATTCCTTCCAAATAATCCAATTTTATACCCACTCTTAAAAGTCTATGCTTACAGCTATGGATAATGTATTTTTGAGACGGAGGAATTACTTTAATACAATATTTATATGCCAGATACGTTCTTTGGATTTTTTTTCTTGTTGTTATCTTTTAGAAAATGTAAACACAACTAGGAGAATGTTCCCTCAAGACTAATAACTAATTAATCCTATCTACAAAAATAAGAAAAATACATTTAAAACTGTTGGAATTAAAGCCTTAAAGTTAGCCATATTTATGGAGTATGTCTTTATTTGCTTTTGTTCATGAAATACCCAAGTCCCACATGGAAAGAATATAAAGGTCCTACCTTGTTTATATATTATTATGTTCCTTTAAGCTTTGTTGAGCAATGGACTAGAAGAAAGGCCAACCACACACGCGTGCGTCGGCCGGGCCGGGCTCATGGCGAGCGCGGCGTGGGCGTGGGCGTGGGTTGTGGCCTGTTTTATGATCTGCTTTATTTTTTAGGACTGTTTTTCCGAGATTTCCTTTGCGAGATTTTCGCAATCAGTTTATAACGGCAGATCAATTCTTGTCGTTTATGTCGCAGCTATTATTCCTTAATCTTCTCCCAGAATATTTCTTTGCCGTTTTTCTTTGCTTCTCTACTCTATATAAACCCTCATTCTGTGGTTAGAAAAATACACATTATAATTCCGTCTTCCTCTCTACACAAAAATGTTCTCCAAAATTTCGAGCTAAGTTCTGTCACTCCATCCGTCTGCTTGTGAGTGCACACAAACGGGCGGCGCTGTGTTAATCCTGGAGGGTGGTCGTCGGGAGGAAGTTTGCAACCGTGCTGTGGCGAAATCACCTTTAAGGACAGTGGATCTCTCCACGTCACGACATTCTCATTTTCTCGTTTCTCATATTCAAGTAAGATCGTTCTAACTGTTTCTCTGTGTACTGTCTCCTTGCGTGGTAGTTACAACAATCTTAAAGGTGATTTGTATTATTCTGTTGCTATGGCATCTCGTTTGTCCATTCCTGATATGTCTAAGATTGAGTCTCTTGAGGGGAAAACTATAAACGTTGGGCTGTCAGAGGGTTAGGTTTTACCTTGAACAAATTGTTGTGGCTTATGTGCTTGATGATCCCATTATTCCTTCTGATGAGACTGAGAAACTGGCATATGAGACCAAATTTGCTAAGGATGACAGAACCTGTAAGGGGATGTTACTACACTATATGTCCAATGCATTGCTTGATATTTACATGACTTATAACCATGCTAAGGACATCTGGGATACCTTAGAAAGGAAATATGGTGTTGATGATGCTGGGACCAAACGCTATTGTATTAGTAAGTGGCTTAACTTTATGGTAGATGATGAGAAACCCATTATTGACCAGGTTCATGACTATGAAACTATTTGCACCAACATTGCTGCTGAGGGTCTTATTATTTGTGAATACACCAAGGCTATCGTTCTTATTGAGAAACCGCCCCCTTTTTGGAAGGACTATAAGAACCTGCTTATGCATAAAAAGAGACACCTTACCCTTGAAGAACTTGTTGGTCATCTGAAAATTGAGGAAGAAAACCGCCTTAAGGATAAACCTTCTAATCATGATGTTTTTCCTAAAGCTAATCTTGTGGAGTCCAAACACTCCAATTATGACAGAACAAACGTAAGGCAAAGAGTTCTCACAAGGGAGACAATAGTCTCAAACCTCATGGAGGTGTGCAGAAATACAGGTTCAAAGGTAGCAATCATGAGTGCGGTAAACCTGGACACAAAGCTGCAAATTGCTGGAACAAAAAGAAGAACCAAACAAACTTGGTGGAGAAAGTTGAAAACTTTGTTGCTGTTGTATCCGAGGTCAACCTTGCTGGAGATACTTCTGAATGGATCGTTGACACAGGAGCAACGAGACACATCTGCACCAACTGAGCCATGTTCGATCAATATGAAAAGCTGGAAGGTGAGAACGTGTTCATGGGCAACTCGCTTCAAAGAAAAGTCACGGCAAAAGGGAAGATTACTCTCAAACTCACTTGAAAATTACTTACTCTTACAAATGTACTTCATGTTCCCGAAATGCGTAGAAATCCGATTTCTAGAAGCTTGTTGATTAGAATGGTTTGAGGTTGTCTTTTGATTCTGATAGACTTGTTATCACTCATAATGGGGAATTTGTGGGGAAGGGATACTGTAATGGGGGGCTTTTACCATTGATGCTACTGTCGAACTCATGAATAAATCTGCTTCTACTTCTTCTGCTTATATTGTTGAGTCTATTGATTTATGGCATTCTAGGTTAGGTCATGTGAATGCAGCCTCCATAAAAAGGCAAAAACATTTGAATTTGATACCTAGCTTCTCCAATTCTGATTTTCCTGAATGTGAAATTTGTGTTGAAGCTAAATTTGCTAGGAAGCCTTTGAAAACAGTTGATAGGCAATCTGAACTTCTTGAACTCATTCACTCTGACTTAGGACACTTTAAGAACCATGAAAGTCGGGGAGGGAAGAAGTATTACATAACCTTTGTAGATGATTTTTCCCGCTACACTGTAGTATACCTTCTGAAATCTATGGATGAGGCAGAGGGAATGTTCTTAAAATACAAAGCTGAGGTTGAAAACCAGTTGGACAGGAAAATTAAGAGACTTAGAAGTGATAGGGGAGGAGAGTATGACCCTACTTCCCTTAAGACCTTCTGTGAACAAAATGAGATTCTTCATGAGTTGACTGCCCCTTATACCCCCGAACAAAACGGTATAGCTGAAAGGAAGAATAGAACCCTTAAGAACATGATGAATGCTATGTTGATTAGTTCTGGACTTCCTGATAACATGTGGGGGGAGGCAATTTTGTCTGCTTGTCATATCTTGAATCGTGTGCCTCATAAGAAGCTAGACAAAACCCCGTATGAGATGTGGAAAGGTCATATCCCTAACCTCAAATACCTGAAAGTGTGGGGGTATCTTGCTAAGGTTGCCATACCTTCCTTTAAGAGGGATAAGATAGGACCAAAGACTTGTGATTCCATTTTCATTGGTTATGCTTTTCATAGTGCTGCTTATCGCTTTCTTGTTAAGGATACTAGAGGTTCTTATGCTTGTGGTTCTATTGTTGAATCAAGAGATGGTGAATTCTTTGAACATGTTTTTCCTTTGAAATATTCTTCTACTGCTTCAAGTCTCTCTTCTACTGATCATGCTTTGTCTGTGCCTAGTCCTCAAGTGACTTTACCTGTAGTAGAAGAAGAACATGGGAGGAGTAAAAGACCTAGAAAAGAGAACATCTTTGGTTCTGATTTTGTCACCTCCTTCCTTACTGAAAGTTGTGTCCTAAATGAGAGTCTAGTGTCTGTCTTTATCTTAGAAGAAGACCCTAAGACCTATGACGAGGCTATGAAATTTGTTGATGCTGTTTTTTGGAAAGAGGTCATAGATAGCGAGCTAGAGTCGATTATGAGTAACAACACTTGGGAATTATCAGACCTTCCTAGGGGTTGTAAGCCTATCTCTAGCAAATGGATCTTTAAAAAGAAGTTAAAGCCTGATGGTTCAATTGACAAGTATAAGGCAAGATTAGTTGTGAGGGGTTTCACTCAAAAGGAGGGAATTAACTATTTTGACACCTATTCCCCAGTGACTAAGATTGCTACCATTAGGACTCTGATTGCCTTAGCTGCTTTACATGGCCTTGTAGTGCATCAAATGGATGTTAAGACTGCTTTCCTAAATGGTGACCTTGAGGAAGAAATCTATATGGATCAACCTGAAGCATGTGTAGTTTCGGGTCAAGAACACAAGGTGTGTAAGATAGTAAAATCCCTTTATGGTTTAAAGCAAGCCCCTAAATAATGGTACCAATAGTTTGATAATACCATAACCAGTTATGGGTTCCTTGTGAATGAGAGTGATACTTGTGTCTATTCTAAAACTGACTCTCGAGGTTGTGTGATCATCTATTTATATGTTGCTGATATGTTGATTCTTGGGACTAGCTTAGATCTTGTGAATGAAGTGAAAGAATTCTTAAGTACTAAGTTTGAAATGAAAGATATGGGTGAGGCTGACCTTATTTTGGGAGTTAAAATTTCTAGATCTCCTCATGGTTTCAGTTTGAGTCAGGCCCATTATGTTGAAAAGGTACTTAGGAAGTTCAATTCCTTTGATGTTGATCCAGTCAGGACTCCTTATGACTCTAGTATTCACTTGGTGAAAAATAAGGGAGACCATGTGAGCCAATCTGAGTATGCTAAAGTAATTGGTAGCATTATGTATTTAATGAATTGCACTAGACCTAATGTTGCATATGATATTAGTAGACTTAGTAGATACACTCATAATCCTAGCAAGGATCATTGGGGGTGCTTTGCATCGTTTGCTTAGATACCTTAAAAGAACCATGGATTGGGGCATTCACTATTCTTCTTCTCCTGCTGTTTTAGAAGGTTATTGTGATGCTAATTGGGTATCTGAAAATGATGAGATTAACTCTACTAGCGGTTTTGTTTTTACCTTGGGTGGTGGTGCTATTTCATGGAAATCTTGTAAACAATCTTGTACTGCAATGTCAACTATGGAATCTGAGTTTGTTGCACTTGAGTTGGCAGGAAATGAGGCAGAATGGCTTAGAAACTTGCTGAATGATGTTCCATTGTGGGGAACACCGCTCCTTCGGTTGCACTGCATTGTGACTCTCAGGCAGCTATTGCAGTGGCAACGAACAATGTCTACAATGGAAAGAAAAGACACATTCGTCTCAGACACAAGGTTGTTAAAGATTTGATAAGCAGTGAAGTGATATCACTGGACTATGTAAAGTCCGAAAAGAACTTAGCGGATCCGTTTACTAAAGGCCTTTCTAGAAATGTAATTGTGGATGCATCCAGAGGGATGGGATTTAGACCCATTTGAAATCTAATAATGAAACCCTACCATATGCAAATAGAGTTCAAGGGGAAACATTAGTAATAAAGGCACTTGTTTGTTTATATCCCTCTTGTGAAAAATTGTGTTGAAAAGTGCTTACCACTAGTGATTGAGGATGAGCAAAGGGCTCTTAATGAACTCATATCCAAAGTTGTGTGGTGGTGTGTGGTGGTACACACTTGATGGGATTCACCTACTTAGATGTGGAAGTGGGGCCGCTTCCTATGAGAAACTGTGGGTCATTTCTCTAGAGCATCTATGAGCATCCAGGTTAGGCGTATGGCCAGTATATGCGCTATACATTGATCGCGGAGTGACTACTTATCTTAAAGATGGATTGTGTGGCTTAGATAAAGGTTTTGAGTTCTCTTAAGTTCAAGATGAAGATCACTTAATTGAACAAAATTCCCAAAACTGATTCACTAGGTGTTAATTCAAGTCGCAAGACATTAACACTGACGCATTACTTCTTTTTAAGCCCGAAATTGTTTATTCTTCTTTTCTTCTTCTAACTTTGATTCTTATGGGGGATTGTTGGAATTAAAGCCTCAAAGTTAGCCATATTTATGGAGTATTTCTTTGTTTGCGTTTGTTCATGAAATACCCAAGTCCCAAATGGAAAGAATATAAAGGTCCTACCTAGTTTATATACTATTATGTTCCTTTAAGCTTTGTTGAGCAATGGGCTAGAAGAAAGGCAAACCACACACGCGCGCCGGCCGGATCGGGCTCGTGGCGAGCGCGGCGCGGGCGGGGGCTGTGGGTCTGCGGCCTGTTTTATAATCTGCTTTATTTTTTGGGACTGTTTTTCCGAGATTTCCTTTGCGAGATTTCGACAATCAGTTTATAACAGCAGATCAATTCTTGCCGTTTATGTCGCAGCTATTATTCCTTAATCTTCTCCCATAATATTTCTTTGCCGTTTTTCTTTGCTTCTCTACTCTATATAAACCCTCATTCTCTGGTTGGAAAAATACACATTATAATTATGTCTTCCTCTCTACACAAAAATGTTCTCCAAAATTTCGGGCTAAGTTCTGTCACTCCATCCGTCTGCTTGAGAGTGCACACAAACGGACGGCGCTGTGTTAATCCCGGAGGGTGGTCGTCGGGAGGAAGTTTGCACCCGTGCTGCGGCGAAATCACCTTTAAGGACAGTGGATCTCTCCACGTCACAACATTCTCATTTTCTCGTTTCTCATATTTGAGTAAGATCGTTCTAACTGTTTCTCTGTGTACTGTCTCCTTAGGTGGTAGTTACAACAAAAACTAGAGTTTATATGGTGATGGGCTGATGGGTCCGAAAATAGTTGACTAAAGAAGCCAAATAGTCACCTACACGGCTACACGTACACCATTAGCTTCACGGTAAAAATAAGTGAACAACGTAGTGGAGAAACAATGAAGAAGCGAGCGGATGTTTTGCAAAAAAGATCTATAATTACTATGATCACTGTAAAATTTTAGTAATGATTAGATTATTCTCTTTGTTAAATATAATATCACAGAGTGTGATGAAGCAGCAACAAGACCTCAACAATAATACAGCCAGTTCAACACAATCAGTTAGAATCAATGCAAAGTCAGTTAGAGCTAAGAAATGAAAGTTAGTAAATTCTGTTAGTTAGTTTTCTTTTCTTTCTTCTCTCTTCTTTCTTCTGTCTGTATATATAAACTCTTGTATTCTCATTAGTTGATTCATTCAGAAAATTAGAGGTTAGGTTGTAATTCTCTCTGAGAAACTTTTCCACAATAATGAATTAGTTTTAGATCCTGAGCTCAGAATTGAGAGCTGTGAAGGAAGAAATCTTCTGTGTTCTTGAACTGAATTATCTTCAGCATTTCTTCATTGCAATAATCGAATACTGTAACATGGTATCAGAGTTGCAGATTTCGATTTTGGAAACAATCTGATTCAAATCTTCTTTCATTCAGAATTCGTGAAGGTATTTCTTCACATTTTTTTCATAAATTCCGCTGCGAATTGATTGTTGCGTTTTTGCACGCAAAATTAGGTTAAAATCAGTTCTTCAATAGCTTGATTTTGATTCTTGTTCAAGTTTTTCAAGTTGAATCTGTCGATTTATGTTGCGATTCAACAATCATTCATCATTAATTCAAAGTTCCAGTAGATTTTCATCATTTTTCATCATCAATTCAACATTCTAAGTTGATATTCATTGATTCAATTTCCGTTGATTTTCATTGATTCAATTTCCTAGTTGCGTTTCATCATCAATTGTTGATCGATTGTTTAGAAACAATCTGAAATCCTAAAATGTCTTCCAATGATGATTCACCTACTAAAAATGCACAAAATCCTACTTCTCCATATTACATTCATCCTTCAGACAATCCTAGCATGAAACTGATTTCTCTTCAGTTTGATGGAAGTTGCTATACTGACTGGAAGAGCTCAATGCTGATTAGTTTGTCTGCAAAGAATAAGATAGGATTTGTGAATGGATCAATACCTAAACCAACTTCCACTAGTTCTATCTTTAATGCATGGAAAAGGTGCAACAATATGTTGATATCTTGGTTGCTAGGAGTATTAGATCATAATATAGCAAGAAGTGTGCTGTATTTTCAAACTGCACATGAGATTTGGACTAATCTTGAAGAAAGATATGGCCAATCATCTGGAACTCAACTCTTTTCTTTGAAACAGTCATTAAATGACATCAAACAAGGGCAGGACAACATCTCTGGTTATTATACCAAGTTGAAAATGCTTTGGGATCAACTTGATTCTATAGATCCTATACCTCTTTGTGAATGCAAGAATTGTACATGTACGATTACAAGAAAGCTGCTGAAATCTCAACAAGATAGAAGGCTTATTGAATTTTTGATGAAGTTAAATGAAGGATATGAAGTTGTTAGAGGAAGCATTCTTATGATGTCACCACTTCCTACAATTTCCCAAGCTTATAGGCTGTTAATGCAAGAGGAGAGGCATAAGCAATTGTCTCATGGCCATTCTGGTGGAAGTTCAGAAGATAATATGGCTTTTTCTTTGTTTCCGTAAGACGATACGTGATTATGGTGACAAAAATAAAGGCTATAATGGTTTTTCGTACGGACAAAATCATGGAAATGATTTTAGAAATGGAAATGATTCAAGGAAGTGGAATAGCAGCCTATGGTGTGACCATTGTCATATATCTGGGCACATTAAACAAAAGTGCTTCAAAATAGTTGGCTATCCAAACTAATTATTTCAAGAAAAGAGCCGCCGTAGCTCACACCGATGATAAGGAGCTCGCTAAGGACAACATTTCATACACTCGCCGATCGGATGAAATGTTTGTTCGTATGATGAACCAACACAAATCGTTGCAAATCCCGATCAATCTACATCATCGGCCTCATGTAGCGAGTAAATATTGCTTCAATACTTTTTCAGATTCAACCTGGATTGTTGATAGTGGAGCAAGTGACCATATGTGTCATGATATATCTCTGTTTGCATCATATAAAATGGCAAATACTGACCAGAATATTACCATTCCTAATGGGAAACAAGTCAGAGTAACACATATAGGTAACATACAACTGACAAATGGTCTTGAACTACAACATGTTTTGTATGTGCCAGAGTTCAAGTTCAATCTTGTCTCTATTCCTAAATTGTGTAAAGATTTCACCTACACTGCCATATTTGATAGTGATACTTGTCATATACAGGGCCCTTCAATGAGGCCACAACTTCTTGGTAATCTGAGGCATGGTTTGTACTACTTGGAGACTTCTCTGGTTCCTTCCAGTTCAAGTTCATCAACAAGTTTGGTTAGTGCTGTTAATACTGAGAATAAAACCAAACTTTAGCATCTCAGGATGGGACACTTGCCTGTGTCTCAACTTCATCATGTTCTTCCTATGTTTGATAGTACATCTGTATTAGATTGTGTTTATCAGATATGTCCTGCTGCAAGACAAACCAGAACAAGTTTTCCTACTAGTTACATAAAAACCACAGCTGCTTTTCATATGTTACATGTTGATGTGTGGGGAGCTTATAGAGTTCCTACATATAATGGCTGTAAATTTTCTCTCACAATTGTAGATGACTACTCTAGAATGACTTGGGTGTTTTTACTACATAATAAATCAGATGTGACTGTTGTTATTCCTCAGTTTGTGCAGTATTTAGAAACTCATTTCCAAGGTCTTGTAAAGTTCATTAGAACTGATAATGCTCCTGAGCTATGTGAAGGAGTTCTGAAGCATTTCTATTTGACCAAAGGTATAGTTAATCAGAGAAGTTGTGTTGACACACCCCAACAAAATGGGGTGGTTGAAAGGAAACATAGGCACATTTTGGAAATTTCTAGAGCCTTGTTTTTCCAAGCCAAGTTACCTGCTAAATATTGGGGTGAATGTGTTCTATGTGCAGTGCATTTAATCAATAGAATGCCATTACAAGCCCTTCACAATATGAGCCCTTATGAGAAGTTGTTTGGTGAAGCTCCTACTCTTGATTATTTAAGAGTCTTTGGCTGTGTGTGCTTTGTTTCTACACCTAAGCACAATAGATCTAAATTTCATCCTAAGGCTGTCCCACATGTTTTCCTTGGGTACCCTACTAGTCAAAAGGCATACAAAGTCTTAAATCTGGACACTTTTCAGATCACAATATCAAGGGATGTTGTTTTTTCTGAACAACATTTTCCCTTCCATTATCAATCTTCCCCTCAACATCTTTCTACTCCTTTTCAATTTTTCTTACCTACTGCTACTACACACACTGCTATTCCTTTTGAAGATGTTCCAGATATTTTTCAATTCTCTCCCTCTTCTTCACAAAATACTCCTATTGACATAACTACTTCTTCTCCGGCTTCAACACCTTCCTCTAACAATTCTTCTCCTATTTCTCCAAAGATCTTCGAGTCCATAAGTACCGAGTCCACAAATAATACTCCCTTCTCTTCACCACAAATTTCTCACAATATTCCTTCTACTTCTACTCCTAATGATCTTGTTGATCTTAGTTCTACTTTACCACTCAGACGGAGTTCTAGAACTGTCATTCGTCCTTCTCATCTCTCAGATTATCTTTGTAACTCAGCTACTTATACTTCCTGGTGTGCTTTAGTCTCTTATGATGAATTACCTACAAATCACATTGCACACATCTCCATGATTGAAAACTTAGTTGAACCTAACACTTATCAAGAAGCAGTCTCTGATGACAGATGGATAGAAGCTATGCATAAGGAAATTGTTGCCTTACAACATAATAATACTTGGCTTTTGGTTGATCTCCCACCTAATAAGAAACCTATAGGCTGCAAATGGGTCTATAAGATCAAGCATAAGTCAGATGGAAGCATAGAAAGGTTCAAAGCAAGATTGGTAGCTAAGGGTTATAATAAAAAATGGGGCATTGACTTTGATAAAACTTTTTCTCCTGTGATTAAACTAACTACTGTTAGATGTTTGATTGCATTGGCAGCAAGTAAAGGATGGGATTTGTTCCAGTTAGATGTTAATAACGCCTTTTTGCATGGTGACCTCAAGGAAGAGGTATATATGACAGTCCCTGAGGGCATGCCTAACCCTTGTAATAAGGTGTGCAAGCTTGTCAAATCCCTCTATGGATTAAAACAAGCTAGTAGGCAGTGGTTTGCCAAGCTTGTGGGGGAGCTTTTCCACAAAGGTTTTGTGCAGTCCAAGAATGATTACTCATTGTTTATCAAGCATACACAAGGACACATCACTATCTTGGCTGTATATGTGGACGATATAATAATCACAGGGGATGATTTGAATGTTATACATGATATTAAAGCCCACCTAGATCATGTTTTTAGCATCAAAGATCTAGGCAAACTGAGTTTCTTTCTAGGCATAGAGATTGGATATTTGCAGAATGGAATTTGCCTAACTCAAAAGAAGTTCACTAAGGAGTTACTTACTACTGCTGGTCTTCAAGCAACAAGGGCTGTAGCCACACCTCTTCCCATTAATCTTAAACTTTCAGCTGAAGAAGGAGCACTTTATGAAGATCCCAGCAAGTATAAATGTTTAGTAGGGAAATTAAATTTCCTTACACACACCGAGCCCGACTCGGCTTATACAAAGGCAACATCTTAGCCGTTTCTTCAAGCTCCTAGGGTGCCTCACTATGAAGCTTTAGTTCATGCTCTTAAGTATGTTGCTTCTACTATGGGTCGTGGAATATTACCGAAAGCTATCGACCGTTAACACTCCAAGCCTATTCAGATTCAGACTAGGGAGCTTGTATTGATTCAAGAAGATCCATTTCTGGTTATGTGCTTCTCCTTGGGAACTCTCCAGTGAGTTGGAAATCAAAGAAACAAGGAATTGTTTCTAAAAGTTCTTTTGAGGCTGAGTACAGAGCAATGTCTGCTGCAGCTAGTGAGGTCACATGGCTAGTCAGACTTCTTGAAGAATTTGGGATTACAGGCCTCAAACCAGTAACTTTACACTGTGACAACCAAAGCTCAATTCACATAGCTAAAAACCCCGTTCACTATGAACGAACTAAGCACATAGAAATTGATGTGCATTTTACAAGGGACAAGGTTTTAGAAGGTTTATTGCAGATCACTTATCTTCCTACTTCATCACAACATTGCCGATGTTTTCACAAAATT
This sequence comes from Beta corolliflora, assembly GCA_947648045.1. NCBI lineage: Eukaryota > Viridiplantae > Streptophyta > Magnoliopsida > Caryophyllales > Amaranthaceae > Beta > Beta corolliflora. Next base: position 107,220 of record CANSZD010001795.1, read on the forward strand.
TTTACCCTCTCAACAAGTTCACTCATTTGTTGTCCAAACTTGGCATGGTTGATACCTTGCCTAGTTGGGGGGGGGGGTGTTAAATATAATATCACAGAGTGTGATGAAGTAGCAACAAGACCTCAGCAATAATACAACCGGTTCAAAGACAATCGGTTAGGAATCGGTTCAAAGTCGGCTAGAGCTAAGAAATGAAAGTTAGTAAATTCTGTTAGTTAGTCTTCTTTTCTTTCTTCTCTCTTCTTTCTTCTGTCTGTATATATAAACTCTTGTATTCTCATTAGTTGATTCATTCAGAAAATTAGAGGTTAGGTTGTAATTCTCTCTGAGAAACTTTTCCACAATAATGAATTAGTTTTAGATCCTGAGCTCAGAATTGAGAGCTGTGAAGGAAGAAATCTTTTGTGTTCTTGAACTGAATTATCTTCAGCATTTCTTCATTGCAATAATCAGATACTGTAACACTCTTCAATGCCTAGGTTGCATATTCTTTCAAGTTTCAATATGTGTGGGCTGCTAGACAAACACCACGTTATTTGCAATTTTGGATCAATGGGAAAAGTCATGTAACAAAACGACAAAAACTCAAAAGAAAAAAAAAGCAGAGAAAAAAAATAGTGACGTAACATGATCAACAGGGAGGTGTTGTTTACCACTTTTATCATACAACACATGGCTATTTTATTCATTGCTGATTTAAAATCATCCAAATGCGTAAAGTAAACTTAAAATAAAGAGCTCCAAATAAGCAAATGAGTAAAAAATAATATTGAGTATATCATACACCAAAACGTCTCGGATGAACTGAGTTTAAAATAATTTATTGTCACCCAAACAAACTTTATCTCACAAAACTGACTATATTAAGAAAACCGACTCTAACAAATGAAAACTGACTATATCAGAAAATTGACTATATCATACAAAAACTAACTATATAAATGGTGATTATATCATACAAAAACTGACCATATCAAATGAAAACTGACTATTTATCTAATATATTAAAAGGTGTTCCTAAACAAAGAAATTATCCCTTAGAGTGCTTGCTTCATGCACTCCACATATAATAAAAAATTAGAAAATGCATGTTATAAGATTTGATCCCTGACTTCAAGCTTATATACTAAAGTCTTAACCACTAAACAAAGTAATGTTTGATGTTATAATTTTAAAGTAATATATTAATACATGAAAATTAAATTACCTGGGGCATAGCTCGAGCCTAAAAACTAGTGTCATATGTTTTTCGGTCCACAATAAGTTATTGTAAACTCGATCCATTAAATTTTGTTAAAAATAAGATATACACATACACACATACTACACACGAGGGTAAGATATAACCTTCTTGTCATCAACGTCCTAAAAGTTTTTTTGAAAAAAATTGATCACATCATCATGGATACTAAGCTTATTCTTCAGCTGTTCATTTCGTGGCAAGCTCGACATATTTATCTTGAGGCAAACTGAGCCGCAAATTGGATAACAGAGGTTAGTTATTTGGTTGATGATTATTTTCAGATTACCCCTTGTATCAATTCTTCCCTTCATTCCATTCTTGTAAATGATGCTTTAGGAGTTCCGCTCGTGAGGAGGGCCTCCTAAACTTTTCTTTTTTTCTTACTATATATATAATATACTATGAGGTCCTATTCTTCTGGACTTATTTTCAGTTCACTTTAGTTCAGATACTCTTTAATGTTCACCTTTCTCGCAGTTCAATCAGTTCAGCTCTACCAATCTAAAAGAACGGGGCCTTAATGTTGTTTGGACATACTCTGTGTTTTGGCTTTGGAAAACGGGAAGGGTTAGTAGCGTGGATATATCAAAATACTATGGTTTTAGTCAATTGTAAAAAATAAAAAAAAACATATCAAAATAAAAAAAGCAGAGTCTAGAAACACTGCTCCCAAATAATTTATTTACCAAATCCTGGAAATAAAATAGGACGAAAAAGTGAACAATTGAAAAAACATTCTCGCTTTCTGCGGTCAGCCCAATATAAACAAAGTTTCCGGTCCAAATAAAATATACTAATACTAATAAAGTTTCTGGTTCTTGTTTAAAAACTATATTTAAGATTGAGACTTGAGAGTGTTCCCCTTCCAGTAGGAGGTAGCAGCTGAGATATTGGAAAGAGTGACACAAGAGTGAAGAGAGAGAAAGAAGAGAGAGAAATGGAATGCGTAGAGGAGTTCTTGAAGAAATGCAAAGAATCAGGAGATGCAGCGTACAGTGAACTACGATCAGTGTTGGAAAAGCTTGAAAATCCTCAAACTAGAGTTGAAGCACGAAAATTCTTATATCATCTTCAGAAACATTTCGATTCTGTTGCTGTTTCATCTGATGATTGCTTCTCTACTTATCATTTCCGAATCAATGACATTCAATTGGAGCATTCTTCAGGTTTTTCTTTTGATTTTTTTTGCGTTGATTTGATCTTGTTTTCATTCATTTTGTACTGTTGATTTGATTTTTGAAACTCGAAATACTGCAAAAAAAATATAGGAATTGTGGCGAATAATTTGGATGGATTGATATGACGTATATATAGTGTAGTAAGAAGTTTGGCTGTATTGTGATCACTTTAATGGAAAAATGACGTCATAGTAGATGCGGACAAATCACGCTTAAAGTATAGTTTCAGCTGTTTATAGGAAAGAATATCATGTAGTGCGATTGATGTGGTAAAAAGCTGATGTGATGCTTTGAAGTGAAATCAGGATCAAATGCACAGTTTGCCTGTTTTTGTTTCTCTGATGTCAACTATTTTGTGCAACAACTTTTGTGCGCCATAGTGTGACAATGAAATTCTAGTACACTTTGTGCTGAAGTTGTTTTGTAAATTAGTCCTTTGATAAAATTTTGTGGATTAAGGTTTTAAAATATGTAGAATTACCATCTGAAATTACTCTCATATAGTTATACATTTATAAATATATAATTTGAGTACAATGATGAAAAATAACGTAACCTTAGTCTTTAGCTGGTCGTTTGGTTGAATATAGAAGGTTATGGTTCTTAGAAAGTTATTTCTCCATGTAACAAAATTTATTGTTTCGTTGATCATGGCTTTGGATTTACGATAGATTGAAAAATGGTGTCGAATGTTACTACTTAAGTGTGACATAGGAAGCATAGAATGATGTACCTTGCCATGGGAGAGGAGGAATGACTATAACTTGTGCTTTTTGCTGATTTTCTTATTAGTTTCTTTTCAGTCTTCCTATTTTTTTCTGAAATGTAGCGTAGTTTATCCTATATCTTTCTTGCATATATCAGAAAATGACTAGTGTAATTTTTTTTTTTTGCATATAATTACGTGTGAGAATGTTATAATATCAAATATGAGTGTGTTCTACTGTTCTCTGTTCAGCATTGTTTGCAGTTACTCAATTAGATATATTAGACTGCCTGAGTAAAGAGTGCAAACTGATAGTCATAGTTGTCCGATTGCTGAAGCTCGTATCTTCAGCACGCAACATTTGTAGCCAATCATTTTTCAACATTTTTTCCTAGAAAGTTTAGCTGCTGTGTGTAGCTAATCTTTATTTGTTGGCTGAGCAATTCATGGTGGAAATGCAGGCTCCCAGCACAGGAAAAAGTTGACAATGCTGGGGATTCCTAGCATTTTTATGCCAGAAGATTGGTCTTTCACATTTTATGAAGGATTGAACAGACATCCTGAATCCATCTACAAGGATAAGATAGTTGCTGAGCTTGGTTGTGGAAATGGATGGATAACTATTGCTATAGCTGAGAAGTGGTCTCCTTTGAAGGTTCTTTACATTCTCCTAATTCTTATTGTAAAAAAGAAACTTTGATTAATGTTAGCCATTCTATGGTTTTTGTTATTCAATTCAAATGTTTCTAATTTGTCATTGACAAGTACTCTGGGATAGTCATAGGTTTTCTTTTGTCCATTAAGTACTTGAAAGGATTATTTAATCAACCTATTACTTGGGAAGTCTGAACTGAGTTGTTGAATCAACTTCTTAACAGGTGTATGGCCTTGATATAAACCCCAGAGCTATAAAGGTTTCCTGGATTAACCTTTACTTAAATGCTTTGGATGAGAATGGTCAACCCATTTATGATGATGAGAAGAAGACTCTACTGGACAGAGTGGAATTTCATGAATCAGACCTTCTAGCTTACTGTAGAGACCATAACATAATGCTTGAAAGGATTGTTGGCTGCATACCACAGGTAAAATGGCATTATTATTTTATTGCTCTATGGGACTCTGATTCCTATATAAATTTCGGTTAAATGATTTTTTCCTGCAGATCCTAAATCCTAATCCAGATGCAATGTCCAAACTGATTACAGAAAATGCAAGTGAGGAGTTTCTCCATTCCCTCAGCAACTATTGTGCACTGCAGGTCAGTAAACTTTTGATTATCATATTGTCATAGTTGTCCTCAGAGGCTCATATTTTGCTATGTGTGTGGGGGGAAATTCTCATGCATGCATGTGCTAAACAAGTTCAACAAATGAGTCACTTGTATTGCCTTGTTTCTTAGCCAAATTATATATATTTCCCTTGTTTACTGTTAGTCTGTTACTAATGAATTGGTACCCATTGTGGCGATGTTTAATACTTAAGTGATAGGACATTGTGCTGGTAAAATAACTGTGGATGATTTAAAAAGCTGGCTGAATTTTTCTGTTAAAAGTTGATTTCTTCAGAGTTTCTGGAAAATCTGTTTGTAGCAATTAGTGAATAAATCGTTCAGAATCTCTCCTCAAAGCTTTCCACGTCATCCGTAATTATACGTGAGCTCCTTTATTTGTTTTCTAACAAATTTGTCAGCAAGCGAAACTGACCTCCCCTAGGTCCTAACTGACCACTTAGCCAAGTGCAACTAACTGAGAAAATGTAACCAGAATATACAAGAACAGTATCTTCTACATTATGCCTCATTGATGAAGGGATACTAAGGGATACTAGGGAACATCCAGTCTGCTGCCATTATTACCTATTTGTTGCTTTTTGTACTTTAGAAGAAAATCTAAAGTTTGTATTGACTACAACAGAGTGAATACAACCTTGACAAGGGAAGCATTTCTTTCTAGCTTCATCTAGTTTTTTTCCATGGCAATGTTGCCAAATGAATTATGAAGGCAGTCAGTAGAATCGTTTTCTTATAGGCAATTACTTCTCTTGCTAATCTTTGCATGTTTTTCGATGGATTTCTGGTACTATATGGAATATTATTTCCTTTGACTGTCTTAAAATGATTCTTCTAACTCTACAGAAACTTTGGCCTTTTCCTTCTTTTTTATGCTCTGAATATAGGGTTTTGTTGAAGATCAATTTGGCTTAGGCTTAATAGCAAGGGCGGTTGAAGAGGGCATTGCAGTTATTAAACCCACTGGGATTATGATTTTTAATATGGGAGGTCGTCCAGGACAAGCTGTTTGCAGACGTTTGTTTGAACGGCGTGGTTTCCATGTTAACAAGATCTGGCAAACGAAAGTTGTTCAGGCAAGCATAACACTGAATGACTGTTAAATTTATTCAATTATTTTTTTGCCTGGGATTTGTCTTGACCTGTGTTTTACAGGCTGCAGATACAGATATTTCAGCATTAGTTGAGATTGAAAAGAACAGTCCACACCGTTTTGAATTCTTCATGGGGCTTACAGGAGATCAACCTATTTGTGCACGAACAGCTTGGGCATATGGGAAGGCTGGTGGTTGTATGTCTCATTCTATTTCGGTTTACAGCTGTCAACTTCGTCAACCAAATCAAGTGAGAATTTCTTTCCCTTGTTTCACATACATGATAAAATCTGAATGTATGGTACATGTAAATCTTAGTAGTTGATATTGTATTGACAGGTTAAGAGAATTTTTGAGTTTCTGAGAGATGGCTTTAATGAGATCAACAATTCTTTGGACTTATCCTTTGACGATGATGCTGTTGCTGATGAAAAGATTCCATTCCTGGCGTATCTTGGAAGTGTTCTCAAAGAAAATTCATACCTCCCTTTTGAGTCACCAGCTGGCAGTAGACGCTTTCGGGACCTTGTAGCAAGGTTCATGAAAACGTACCATCATGTTCCACTTACTGCCAAGGTAGCAATGGATGGCCTTAAGGCCTTTCTTTAAATTGTTCATACAAGTTTCTGTTTATGGCTTTCCATGTCTTTTTTGTTTTCCTTTAAATCTGGAACTGTTATTTGAAATTTCTGACTATGTGGCATGTGCATCTTTTTAGAATGTGAATTTCAATTACAGAGGATCTCATAGTCTTTCTAATTGTTCCATCATTTTTGAGTAGGTTAACTGAACAGAAAATAGAGACAGTAGTTGTGACTGTTCATTACCTGCCTTGGCTGCCTTCAGAACTTGAAATTCTGATTGCATTGCATGTTTTAATTTTTTTATATTTTACAAGAGCAGGTGATACCTGAAGCCTTTTTGTGCTGTCTAGGACTTTGTTGTCAACAAAGTCCAATTGTTGTATTGCTTTTAAAATTTGAATTGTTGATGCTTCGTGTACTTCTTTCTCTCTTTTTTTCAGAATGTAGTTGTATTTCCTTCAAGGACTGCAGCAATTGAGAACGCTTTGCGGTTGTTCTCACCCAATCTTGCCATTGTCGATGAGCTTTTGACCCGAAACCTTCCTAAGCAATGGATGACATCTTTGGCGATTGAGGTATAGCGTGTTTCTGATGACACATCTTGTTACTTCCATTCTTCACATGTATTTGTGTACATTTATTGTTTATCTTAAACTTATTAGATTTTATTATGGTTTGCAATATTCTCACTTGTTATAATTATATAGGGCCTATTGTTTGTTGTTTCCTCTATTTTTTTTTTCTTAATTTCTCTTATTTTATTGTTTGTCTTCACATGCATGTGTTTCCTTTTTGTTCTTCAATATTGGGAGGGGAATTTAATAAGGAGGCAAGATTGGTAAAGCTTATAGCTTGTTATCAGTTCTGTTTTCTGCAAAACTAGTGGCCTCTCCAGTGGCTCCTACATATTTATGGCGCTTGTGGCTTTTGTTTACATAAACGTTGGGATGGATTTAGATCTTAATTAGCGTGATGTGTATCAGTCTATAGTTAAAACTTAAAAGGAGATGGTGAGGCATCTCAAATTCCAGAAAGAGTGAGGCAGTCATCAACTTATCAACAGAGGGAGGAGAGGTATCCCTGTGTAGTGTGCTCCTAAAGGCGTGTAATGCATATATGGATGACCCGAAACGTGACCAAGATTGGCAGCTATATGGACAATATGGTTCTTCAACTTTTGTTATGAACGTTGGGAATGAAGTACTTTCTTTCAAGTTTCACAACTGACCTCTGCTTTTGTTTTCTTTCCTTGATTATGTCGTTTTTTAGTTGATTGTTGGTTGTTGCTGTTGTTGTGCTTTTTTGTTGTCTTTGACAGGTATACGAGGTGTCCTATGCTACATTAGGCCACTTGGAAATGATGTCTGCATACTTTATAATGGACTAGAAGACAAGAACACTAGCAAAGTTTCTTTGTTTGATTTCACTCATGTGTGATGTTTGCAAGTTTCACTATTGCCTCCTTTGCTCACTTAATATGTTCACTTTACACAAACATAGTTTGTCTTTTGAAACCTTATGCAAATTGAGTTTATAGGGGACATTTGTCTCACTTTGATGCAATGATAATATAGTCATTCTTTAGCAGCCTATATGTAGGACATTTTCTCTGGAATGGTTATGTCAAATATGACCCAGCTTTGTTTCCACATTTCAGAAGAGAGATTGTAGTGAGGCTTCAGATGTGGTTACAGTTATAGAGGCTCCACATCAGTCAGATTTGATGGTTGAGCTGATTAAAAAGTTGAAACCTCAAGTTGTGGTTACTGGAATTGCTAAATTTGAGGCTGTTACTAGTGCGGCCTTCGAGAATTTGTTGGATGTTACAAGAAAAATTGGCTCACGTCTTTTCTTGGACATATCTGATCACTTTGAGTTGTCAAGCGTTCCTAACTCCAACGGGGTCCTGAAGTATCTTGCAGGAAATTCTCTTCCATCACATGCTGCCATTGTGTGTGGTCTTCTAAAGAATCAGGTACTTGTCATTTTCCATACGAAAATGCTTGCTTGGGATACCAAGTACTTTAACAGCCAATGATACAGAACAGTTATTTGGATATAGCATTCATATTTGTCCTTCCAGTCATTTGAGCCTGACTGTTTATATTTATCTTATGATATGATGCTTAATATTTCTCCAGGTTTATACGGACCTTGAAGTAGCATTTGTGATTTCAGAAGATGCAACAATTTTTCAGGCTCTCGCAAGAACTGTTGAACTTCTTGAAGGGAATACTTCATTGATTAGTCAAAACTATTATGGGTGTCTTTTCCATGAGCTTCTCTCCTTTCAGCTAGCTGATCGACATCCACCTGCAATGGTCTGTCATTCTCCCCTTGGTGTTAGATAGGCTGAAGATTGATTGACCTATCTTGTTTTTGAGCCAAACTGTGAATTTTTGTTTAGTGAATTTACTTACTTTCTAACAACATGTCGAGGAATTTCTCCACTAGGTTCGCCAGACAGTCTGATATCTACAGTCAGAGGCTAATTAAGTGAAATGCTTACACTTACGTGTGAGTTGCCTCGCCCAGAACGTAACGTCACATATAAAAAAGAGACTTGCCTAGAGCTGAATAGTCAACGTCCCCTTTTGGTCCTAAAGCTTCACCAGTCTCTGTGGGATCTCCCATTGTAAGCGCTGCTGTGCCTAGCCCAAGGAAAGCCGAATCTAACATAACCACCTCAGACATGGATTGCATTTTTTTATATTTGGCTGGACCAACTTGCTTGGCAGGTTTGGTTTGCCTGCATTGGCCCAATAAAAAGTAAAAACTGTACATTCATTTTTTAAGCTTGGGACCAGTGTTCATCTGGATGTGGGATTTCCAATCTTCAACACTTCCCGCCTCCCTAATCCCCCCTTTTAGCTTCTATTGTTTTTAAGTTACCCGCGTGCCCTCATTTTCCCTTACACCCAGTTCTTTTCTCATTGTTTTACTCTTAATTCTTATTCTTCTAAAAATATTCTCTTTTTCCCCCCATCTTGTCATCCGCTATTCATCGAAAAGTTTTTAATTACTCCCTTCGTATTTTGTTACTTGCTAAATTTTCCATAAATGGATCTCTTTTTACTTGCTACATTTCTTTATTTTCAAAAAGTACCAATATTTCCTTTTATTTTTGTCATCTTCGTACCTATAACTCCCAAATCTTTGTCATTTTCCCAGAAATTCATGGCCCCCACCACACTTTTCCTCCTTTTCTAAATACTTGTGCCCACAACAATGTAGCAAGTAATTAAAGACGATGGGAGTAGTATTAACGTATTTTAGTGTCATTAGTGCTCTTGATAGACTCAAGAGCAACTGTTACTCTCTTAGGACCAGCATACATAAAAGATTTTGCTAGTGAAATTCTATGTGTCCTCTGTTCCTTGCATAGAACCAAATCTCATGACCTATGAAAAGCATCCTTTTGGAATTGGATCTTGGAGGACGGTAATGTTCCTTGGGGCTTTTGGCCCATTGAAATGGAACTCCATTTTCGTTATAAAAGTTGAAAAATGCAAAAAATAAAACATCATAAAAAATCAGGTCCATAGCTGGTGTGGCCAATTTACCTCTGGACTAGTTGTAGTTCAAGCAGGGCCTTAAGCCCTTAACCCGTCGATAGCATGGGTAAGATTGGTATGTGGCTAGTTCAATTAGGGCTAAGCCTTAGGGGTATAATTTGATGGATGGCATTGAAATTTCCTAAGTCCTATTCCAGCTTGAAATATTATAGGGATCAACTTTTTGCAAGGAATTAACCTAAGGCATTCCCACCCATGCTGTTAACTTATCACAGAAGCAAGAACAAGGAGAAGGAGAGTTGAACACACGCATAACTGAATGTCAGATGAAAGGAGGGAGCAAAGAAAATATAGGAGACACAGAATAGTGTTAGTTATATAGAGAGAAACTGAACAGTAGGCAGTATTAGTAATACCAGAGGAAGATATTGTAATTCATTAGAATTAAAGTGATGGAATTGCATTGATTCAATCAATATACCGTACCTTTTGCCTAATTTCCCTCTAATTTCTGCTTACTTGTTACTTGTGAGTCTGTGATTCACTTGATTCTTAGAAATTTATTAATCTAGATCTAGTCTGAAGTTGGAACCCGCTACAAATTCAGTATAAGCTTGTTGCGGCCCTAGGTAACCCAATGCTTACATTGGAACCCAATGTTTAGATTTAAAAATATAGTTAAAAACCTACACCACAAACAATTAGTTATACATAAATTTCATCCTTAAAATCAAATGAAGTTCCTAAGGTTTATTTATACACTAGTAGTTCTCAATTTTTGGTTTCGAGATTTTCAAAGTTATATATATAGATTGTCTGGGACAATCAGATTTACCTAGTTTCTACTTCCATGCAATAAAACAACAGTTACTTAATTATTCTTCTGGATCATTGATAGTTCTACCAGGATTGTTAGACAAGTTTATATATCTTGTTAAATTTAATACATGTACTCCAGAGAGAATGTGATGAGAAGAGTTCCACCAAGTTGATTGGGTTTGCCAGCTCTGCTATCTCTGTCTTCAGCGATTCCGAGCTTTCAATAAGTGGAGGAGACAACGACTCTTCCCTGATTCACATGGACGTTGATCAAAGCTTTTTGCCATTGCCTGCACCTATAAAGGCTGCTATTTTTGGAAGTTTTGCTAGGCAAAATCTCTCGGAGTCTGAGACAGATGTGACAAGCGGTGTCAGACAATTCATCAAGACCAGATATGGGTTCGCAACAAACAATAGCACAGAATTCTTGTACTCTGACTACTCTTTGGGTCTTTTTAACAAGATGCTGCTTTGCTGTATTCAAGAAGGTGGCACATTTTGCTTTCCTGCTGGATGTAATGGGAACTATATAGCTGCTGCGAAGTTTATGAAAGCAAACATTGTTAACATTCCCACAAAGGCTGATGTTCAGTTTAAGTTAACTGATGATGTATTGACCAAGGTGCTGGAGTCTGTTGAAAAGCCATGGCTGTATATTTGTGGTCCTACAATAAACCCTACTGGATTGCTTTACAGCAATAAGGAGATGGAAGATATATTATCAGTCTGTGCGAAATTTGGTGCAAGGGTTCTGATTGATGCCTCTTTCTCAGGACTAGAATATGACACCGCCAATTGGGATGTGTGGAATTTGGAGCCCACTTTAGCAAAGCTATATTCCTCTGCCAACTCAACATTCTGTGTTTCTCTGCTTGGAGGTCTGTCAATAGAGATGCTTACTGGTGGGCTGACATTTGCATTCTTGGCGGTGGATCACTGTCTTTTAACTGAGACAACCAATGGGTTTGCTGGTCTAACTAGACCTCACAGTACTACTAGATATGCTATGAAGAAGTTGTTGGCTCAGGCTGAACAAGAAGCTGGTAACCTTTCTGAATTTGTTACTGAACACAAGGAGATTTTGCAAAGTAGGTCACAGCGCTTGAAGGAGGTAACTAACTCGAGACATTTGGTTCCTTGTTATTGCATTACTTGAATTCCGTTTGCATGCATATATATAAATTGTTATGTTACTAGTATACTGTGTCATCTTGAATTTGCTAAAAATCTATCGTTTGATGTGTCTCTGCTAGATACCATAGCTACAATTTTTTGTCTTTTTTTTTTATTGCGGCATTAGGCTACATATTATGCCATCACAGCAGAATCAGTCATTGTACGATATTAGTTATTGCATGCAAAATTTTCACCTCTATATCATTATGAGCTAAATTAAATGCCCTCATAACTCATAAGGCTACATTATATTTCATCACAGCAGAATCAATCATTGTACGAGGCAAAATTTCGCGTGTACTGTGTACATTATGATGGGCTAAATCAAATGCCTTTCAGAGTTGTCCTATGCTTCTTAGTTGTTCTGAAGTAAAATGACATCTTTCCTGTGTATTTTTCTGTTGACCAATTTACTTATTGTCTTCTCCTGGCATTTATTATTGGGTTTAGAAGCTGTTAGCTTGTAATTAGTCTTATTTACTCTAAACCATATAGGCTTTGACTGATGGCTCCCTCGATTACTTATTTTTTTGGGAATCATTATCTAATTTTCTTTCGCATGAAGCCTCTACTGTGAATAATTATAATGGTTAAAGCGCGCTCTCGCGCACACGCTAACACAAGCACAAACTGAGAAACAAGATAAATGGTTTATGACTTTATAGTTTGGATTTGCCAAGTTTATGTCAGCTGCAGTTGATGGCTGTTTTACTTAAATTCTCATATTTTTTACTTTATGCCAGAAACCCTGTAGCCACGGATTGTTGTTATTAGAGATATAGAGCAGTGCTACAGTTAGATTTCGGTATTCCTTGGTCAACTCTTTAATGAAAAGGACACATCATCATATATTCTTCCTTTGCAAGTGCTACTATCAGACTATCAGTATCCTGACAAACAAATCATTTTTTTGAATTTATATTTATTACAATGACTAACTACCTTGATCCTCAATGCCCTATGTAACAGACACTGCAAAATTGTGGATGGGAAGTGCTTCCATCCTGTGGTGGTGTCTCCATGGTGGCAAGGCCATCTGCTTATCTTGGGAAGCATATCAAACTCGAGAATGTTGCCAGTCAAAAGATTGAGATTGCAGACTCTACTATTCGACAAGCCATTTTGGAGGCCACTGGTCTATGCATCAATAGTGGGTTATGGACTGGAATTCCTGGTTACTGTCGCTTCACAATCGCTTTACAGGAAGATGAGTTTGAGCATGCATTGGATCGCATTACAAAATTCAAGGATCTCATGGGTTAAGTGTTTAAATTATGGTCAGTTTCATTCTTAGCCTAAATAATGGTTCATTGCTGCATGACTTAGGTGTCATGCTTATTGCTTTGTTCGAATTCCAATAGATCAAGACAAAAGAAAAAATCTGTCAACTGCGAGCTTGAATATCTTCTTCCTTGCTTGTGAGGCTATGGCTTTTGCAATTTCGCTTGGTTTTGAGCACAGAATTCTACGGATTTTATATATACATGTAACTTCATCCTATTTCGCTTAATCTAGTTGCAGTCTCTTAATAAGAGACATGCTCAAAGGAGTGAAGGACTCTATATTAAGATATATTTCCTAACCTATCATTTGTCACTCTTGCTTAACTGTGTAAGCAAGTGGTCATGCAAAATAAACTTGGATACACTACTATAATTGAGGTCACTTTTGAGATCTAGAGTTTGCAAATTTCTATCTTGTATTGTTACGACTTACGAATGTATAGGTCTCCTATGTACACTTTCCATAAATTAAGGGTCAAAAAACACTTCCCATCCCTTTATATTAACGTTAAATTTTTTCCAACTCCTCAAATTGGGATTTGTTGTAGAAGAAACCCAATATGCTTCAAGTGTAGGATGTGTTTTTTAATTTTGTTTTTGACATCGAGAAAACGTACATTAATTAAACAACGAAGTACATCCTATTACTAATACAAATAAACATAAAACAAAGTAATAACTAAATGAGCTTTATGAGCTCTTACATGCCCTAACAAACAAAAGCAAATAAAATGGATAGAAAGTCGCCGATTAAGGAGGGGTCGTTTGGTCGATGATTGTCTTGGTGGAGTCAAAATTCGATAGCGATGGAAGTGGTAGGAGGGCGAATGTCGTTTAAGATCCCGGGACAACGGACAACCGAAGGCAAGATTCGCGTCTTGCCGCATGAGCAATCCCATCGAACTTCTGACGCTTGGGATTTCAGGCTCATGATTTGTTGAAGAGTCACGTTCCTAGGTGACTCACGACTCTTTCTCGAGAGTACTTCAGGTGTCTCCAGTAAGTAGGAGAAACGGGGCGTGCTGAAATCCACCAGTTGAAACTGGGGTGCCGCCTGTAGATTTTGATTTTTGAAGGCAAGGACCAACAAGATTGTTGCCAAGCTAAAAGGAGAGCTCAACAGTTTGAGCTCTCGAACACACCGCCGGCTTATGAAATCGGAAAATACATGTCCGAACCAGGGAAACTTTTCATCGCCTCGACCATGCTCACACTTCTCATCCTCGTGAGTAACCTGTTCATTAATTATAGAATCTAAAAGAACATATTCTATGACTCGAGTCTTAATCCACCAATCCTTAAGCAACTGACAACCATGTTTGAGTTGCCATAACCAACTATGAACACCAACACTAAGAACATAGAAAAGGAAGAAAAACAACAGAATTAGAGCTAACATAGGTCGGGAAGGGAGCACCAACCACTAGGGGGTTAGGGAAAGGGATGCCCAAAAACCGGAACGTGACCAACTAAGGGGGAAGGGGACACGACATAATACCATAAACATGGGAAGGGGGAGGGGAAGCTAGACGCACAACCGGGGGGGGGAGGGGAGGACCGACGACAAAAACCAAGTGGTAGGATGTTTTTTTTTGCTCTCTTTATTTTTCCCTATATTTCTCTAATCTGGGTTTTTTTCGGGTACAAGTTTATTACTCCCTCCATCCTATAATATAAGTCTTGATTCTGTAATTACACGGGAATTAAGGTAAGTGAAATCTTGTTTTATTTGGATAAATAGATTCATTTTTATTGAGAAACACTTACATTATTTTTTTATTTTTACAAAAAATAAAAAACTGAATATTTAATGTTGCACGGTTTAATGTGTAGAGAAGTTCAATGGGGTAAAAGATTCTATTTTGTCATTAATAATGGTGCATTGGGAGCTGAAATTATGAGGACATTTTGGGAATTAAATTATTTGTCATGAGGGTATTTTGGACATAATTTTTGATTGAAAATAGAAATATGACTTATATTTTGGGACACCTTATAAGGAAACATGACTTATATTATGGGAACGGAGGGAGTAATATTTTGTTCTCTGTACCTTTAGAATCTTTTTCTTATATAATGCATGATCAACAAATTTCCCATTATACGATCTCTTAGAAAATAATTTTTATCATGTTCATGTAGGATGGAAACCACACTAATTTTTTATATAATAAAATCCAAACAAAATTGTTGATTCAACCACACCGATTGAATTAGCGATTTACATGAGGAAATTGTTGATTGTAATAGCGGTTTTGCTTTGAAAAGGCTACAAATTTCTTGTACTCGATCTAACATGGCCGTATGTTGGAAAATATTTTCTAGAATAGCGCGTAGTGTTTTTTTTTTGTTTTGGCCTTATACAAGAAAAAGATTCTACTAACGACTGTTTTAAACAAATATCAAATTTAAATTTTCCAAGCATAAACAACGAAAACTAGTGGAAGTTGTGTATCCATTCTCTTCAAGACTTCAACAATTTCCCTTTCCACAACACGAGTACTCCCTAAACAAGGAATGAGAAGGAAACAAACTGTTCATTTCTATCGATTGTTTCATCCTTCTTTTTTGAAAATCTATCCCATAAGATGAATAGTTACCACTAGGAGAAAAAATAGGTTGGGCTGCGCTGGAAGGGCTGCGGTTTTCAAGGAAACCGCATCCCTTTTAGTGAAGGGCGGCGGTTAACAAGAAATCGCAGCCCTTCATACAGTATGAAGGGCTGCGGTTTTGAGGCTAACCGCAGCCCTATTAGTGAAGGGCTGCGGTTAGCCCAAAAACCACAGCCCTTCATAAACGAAGGGCTGCGTTTTCTGGACTAACCGCAACCCTTCACATCCCATCCCATATTTCGAGTTTTGCGCGCATATACACACAGTAGCTAGACATCTTTTCCAAATTTCCCTCCCTTAGACGCATTTGACGAGCGAAAAACCCCTCCCTCCCTCTCACTCACTCGCACATTAACCCTAACGCCCCATCACCGGAGCCACGATGCGGAGCACCAACCCATCGCCGGAGCACCCACATTGCTTCACCACCAACTTAGTGCGCAACAGCGACCTCCACCACCACCACAACCCTTCTCTTTCTTCACTTCTCTTCTCTTCTCTTCTCTTCTCCACCATTTGAGTGGGTTTAGGGTGTGGAGCTCCTCCACCACTACGCAGCGCCACCACCCACTAGCGGCAAGCAACAACTACCACCACCACTTTGCCCTACTCTTTCTTCATTGCTCTTGGGTTTAGCCAATTTTTGCTTAGTTAAGTGTGAATTAATCTTGTTTTTAAGTTAGTTTTGTTTTTCTTAATTGAATTAAATGATTAATGTGCAATGTGGGTTTTGTTAATTGTAGGAAGAAGAGGCTTAGGAAGGCAAATAAAGTTCCAACTATCTCTTCTCTCTTCATTGCTTATCATTGGTGTTAAGAGGTAACTAGTTTAATTTCGTTGTCTTTTTTGTTTGATTTAATTTGTTGATGAGACAAAGTTGTCATGTGATTCAATTTGATTAAGTTATGATAATTTATTGATATATATATATATGTATTTCTTATAATGTATGTATATTTCTTGATATGAGATTGTATGAAAACGCAATGTAATTTAGCTATGAAATCTACAAGTTGTTTGAATTGTCATCATATGCCTAGATACCGTTCAAGACTTACTCATTAGGAGTAAGTCTTGAATAGTCCCGGTTTGGGATTTGTTCTTGGACATTTGATCTCACTTAGGTGGTGAATGTGTGTCTTCTTTTCAATTCTGAGGAAATTCTTGGCTCATCGTTTCTCTACATTGTTCTCTGGGTACATATGTAGATAAACAATTATCTATATTGTGTACTTGGAGAACTGTAGGGAAATGCTGCCGGATTTTCCTTAGAATTGAAAAGTTGGCATATGTTCACTAGTGAGATTAGACGTCCAAGGATGGGTTAGGTTGGAGTGATAAGGACCTTCGGCTGCATGCATACAATTGAACATGTCACTATCTTAGATTGCTCTATACGTGTGTGATATGAACACTAGTACAGAATCGACGATTTGCGTCGGATGTGAGGCGCCCATTTGCGTCGGACATGGGTCCGACGGCACAGGTCTCGACGCAGATGAAGAGACAGGATCTGCGTCGGACTAGGACACGACGTAATTGAAGAGCTATCTGCGTCGGACCCTGCCCAACATGCGACGCAGATGGAGTCATTAGCCCAGCAAGCCAGACTCATTTGCGTCGGATGTTAGTCAACGTTCGACGCAAATTAACCATTTTTTTATTTTAAAAAATTCCATTTGCGTCGGACTTTGCCTTACATCCGACGCAAATGGGTAAATTTTGTTAAAAAAATAAATTCACGTAGACATTATTCACGCTAAACGCATACACAAACCTAAATTCACTAAACAATATGTTCAAAATCAACAAAAGGAAGATTAAAAACTCCAGTAATACACAATTCAAAACAAAACTATAATCAAACATAATCAAATTCAACAAATAACATAAAAACAGGAAAACATAATCAAAACAGGAAAACATAATCAAACAAGTATAAAAACAGGAAAACATAATCAAACAAGTATAAAAACAGAACCATAATCTATACAAAATTAAAAAACGAAATTAAAAACTTAAATATTCAGATCTAACATACAAAAAACGAAATTAAAAAACTGAACTTAAAAAAAAATCAGATCTAACATACAAGAATGAAATTGCACTAAATATATTTTAAAAAAAACCTAAATCGCCAAAATCAGATCAAACTTCGTTCTCGTTCTTCAAATCTCGTTCTTCTTCAATTTCGTTCTTGAATTTGATAACAATTAAACAGCAAGAATTCGCCGCCATTGCTAATTGAGCAAGAATTCTTGAATTTGATAACAATCTCGTTCTTCAAATCTCGTTCTTCAAATCTCGTTCTTGCCCTGAATTTCACTGAGTTCTCGGTCTTTCTTCTCTTGCTCGAGCTTTTCGAGCTTTTACTTTGCAAAATCAACGAAATTGAATTCGCCGCCATTGCTAATTGAGGAGGTTGGTTGGTGAGAAGAAGAAGGAGAAGATGAAGAATGGTAGAGAGAGAGAAGCGGTGAAGATCCGTGGTATGAGAAAGAGAGAGGGAGGAGGGAGAAAGAGAGAGAGAGAAACGGCTGGTGTGATACATTTCGGTGGACGCGTTTTAATTTGTTAGGGTTTGGCTTGCTTATCTGCGTTGCACATATGGGCCATGCGACGCACATAAGCCCAATTCATTTTCTGGTCAAAAAAAGTAGTAGGTTACATTTTTTATATCTAAAAATTAGCCCAAATTATCTGCGTCGGATGGGCCATAGGGTCCGACGCAAATATTCTTTTGCATCGCACTAAAGGAAGGTGCGACGCAGATAGGATGTCTTTTGCGTCGATTCCATGTTGTATGCGACGCAGATAGGTCTTCTGCGACGTTTCTCCTGTTATGCGACGCAGATGGTGAGACGCAAATCGTCGTTTTTCTACTAGTGGAATATGTAGTGTATGTACTTAAATAATGATTGATGCATTATAATGAATGGTTGTGTTTAATTATTAGAGGTCTTCTTGAATGAGATGGATCGTACTTGGATGTATGGTAGTCGTGAATCTATTGAGTTTGTGAAAGGGGTCTCGGAATTCTGTACAACTGCATTACAATATCAAGCATCCTCTGGAGCAGTCGACTTTTATTGTCCTTGTTTCGATTGTAGAAATGTGAGCAAGGTTAGTAGTATACATGTGGTTAGGGAGCATGTCTTTCGTCGTGGGTTTAGGCCTCAATACCACGTATGGGTTTGGCATGGTGAGCAGGGGAAGTATATAGGAAGCTCTAGAGTAATGAACGATGTATGTGAAGAAAAGAAGGATGATGAGTTCAGGGATGAGAATTTGGATGATGAGTTTGCAGATGATGATAGGGATCGGGTAGACGAGATGATACACGAGGTTGAAGATCATTCGTGTAAACGACCTCGTATTTTTGAGTCTATGTCTAAGGCCGCTGAAAAGCCGTTGTATCCGAAGTTGTACAAAGTACACCAAACTTTCCGCGGTGATAACACCTGTTCAAAATTAAGTCGAAAGTCGGTTGGACGGATTCTAGTTTCACATCGTTGTTGGAAGTTTTAGGCCGATATGCTCCCCGATGGAAATGAACCGCCAAAGTCGTACTATTATGCGAAGAAACCGATGTGTCCATTCGGTTTAGAGTACGAGCGCATACATGCTTGTCCTAACGATTGTGTGCTTTATCGTAATGAGTATGAGCATTTACATGAGTGTCCACGTTGTGGATTGTCGAGGTACAAGCGTGAAGGAGCTGGAGGTAGTGAAGGACCACCAGCTAAGGTGTTGTGGTATTTACCCATAATACCTAGATTTAAGCGCATGTTCTCAATTAAAGGAGATGCGAAGAATTTGAGGTGGCATGCGGATCGTAGGGAAGAAAGACGGTTGCCGCTCAAGCATCCGACCGATTCACCCGAGTGGAAAAGTATCGGCGGGGTGCATAAGGCATTTGGTAATGAGGATAGGAATCCGAGGCTTGGATTATGTACGGATGGCATGAACCCTTTTGGCAATCTCGGCCGCAAAGATATATAGTACATGACCAATAGTCTTAGTGGTTTATAACTTGCCTCCTTGGTTGTGCATGAAACGCTGAAGTACATGATCTTGTCGCTTCTTATATCTGGGGCCCAAACAACCCGGAAATGACATTGATGTATACCTCCGGCCGCTTGTTGAAGATTTACAGAAGATGTGGAACAAAGGAGTGTTAGTATTTGATGCGTATGCTAATGAGATGATCACTCTGCGTGCCATGCTTTTTTGTACTATGAACGATTATCCAGCTTATGGGAACTTATCTGGGTATAAGACGAAAACAACCCTGCCCGATTTGTGTAGATGGCATGAAATCTACACACCTTAAGGGATGCAAACATGTGTATATGCGCACACGAAGGCTCCTCGTACGCGACCATCCCTATCGGTTTAAGAAGAAGGCATTCGATGGGACCGGTTGAAGAAGAAGTTGCTCATAGACCATTAACCGGTACTGAAGTTTATAATGGGGTGAAGGGCATTGAAACAATCTTTGGTAAACCTGCTAGTAAGGTTGATCGACCTACGGGATTATGGAAAAAGGAGTCCATTTTTTGGAAACTCCCATATTGGAAAGATCTAAAGGTCAGACATTGTTTGGATGTCATGCACATAGAGAAGAATGTTTGTGAAGCTATTCTTGCGACACTTATGAATATTTCGGGCAAGACAAAAGATGTTAAAGCGTCACGACTTTACTTGGAAAAACAGGGGCTTCGACCAGAGTTGTGGGCTCAGAAAAGGGACGGAAGGAAGAAGAAAGTAGTGGAGGAAAGGGTTGATGATGAAACCTCGTAAAAGTAAAAAGAAGGTGGAGGATTCTGAGAAGAATTATTTGCCACCAGCCTTTGCTACACGATGTCACGTGCAGAGAAACGGATTTTTGCGAGTCATTGTATGGCATTAAGGTCCCAATCGGCTACTCATCGAATATGAGCGGTTTGTTACCTTAAATGGTGAATTGAAGTTATCGAGGATGAAATCTCACGATTGTCATGTCATGATGCAAGTATTCTTACCGATTGCAATTCGTGGGATACTTCCAAAGCATGTGAGGCACACCATTACATAACTTTGTTCATTTTTCCATACAATATGCAGCAAAGTCCTAGAACCGTCGACCCTCGATTCCTTGCAGGCCAGAGTAGTTGAAACTCTATGCAAATTTGAGATGTTTTTTCCCCCCGCATTCTTTGACATTATGGTCCATGTCATTGTCCATCTAGTTCGAGAAATTAAGCTGTGTGGTCCAGTGTTTTTGAGGTGGTGCTATCCTTTTGAGAGATATATGGGCACTTTGAAGGATAAAGTTCGTAATCCTGCACAACCAGAAGGTAGTATAATTCAAGGGGTTGTGGGTGAAGAGATCAGTAATTTTGTGGCTGAGTATTTTGCTAGTGTTGATCCTGTTGGATTTCCGACATCCCGACACGAGGCACTTGAGGGCAAGGGCACAATTGGTTCAAAATTGATCACACCTTCCGTAGAAAAGCGTAAACAAGCTCACTTATTTGGATTGCATCACGTAGCACTTGTCCATCCTTATTTAAATTAACATATGGAGGAATTACGTGTTAGCAATCCTGGAAAAGGAGTTAGGGCATTGACGCAAATGCATAACAAGACTTTCATTGATTGGTTTCATAAACGAGTAGCGAATGATTTGGATGAAAGTGTTCCTGAAACAGTCAAGTGGTTAGCATTTGGTCCTCGTGAAGCTGTACGCTCTTATGAGGGTTATGATATTAATGGGTATACGTTTTGGACTGAACGTCAAGATCTGAAGTCAACATCGCAACAAAATAGTGGTGTTTCACTTGTGGCGTCATCTACACAATACGCAAGCTCGAAGGATAAGTCGCTTGTACATGCTGAAAGCAATTATTATGGGCGTATAGAAGAAATATGGGAGCTGGACTACTGTACTTTTAATATTTGCCTCTTGTGTTGCAAGTGGGTTGACGATAATCGACGTTGCGTAAGAAAAGATGATCCTTGCGGATTCACTCTTGTTGACCTTAGTCGTCTACGTGAAACTGAGGAGCCATTTGTAATTTCATCACAAGTTAAGCAAGTTTTTTTTGTAACTGATCTTGCTGATAATAAGTGGTCCATTGTTGTACCTGGTAAAAGGAGTATCCTCGGTATTGGTGATGTTAATAATGAGGAAGAATATGATGCATTTGAGGACCTCCCCTCTTTTACCTATCCTGAAAATAGTGTGGAAGATGATGTGAATATGTCGGAGAACTATATGCGTGTAGATCACACGGAAGGGATACATGTACTTGAGGATTCTAAGAAACGGCGGAAGGTCAATAAATCATGAGACATAAACTCAGGTCTGTGTAATTTCTCCAATTTGTAATTCTTTTTTAACATGATTCTATGAAGTATAATGTACCTATTGTGTAGAGTTTTAGGCTTGCATTTGTTGTTGGTTGCATTTCGGGAACGAAAAGGTCATTTTAGGCCTAGTTTTGCCTTTTCGCTTCCAAATCGTACTTATCGAGTCATTTAACCCCAAATGCATTTTGAACATGATAATATGAGGCATAATGTAACTATTGTGTAGATTTTTAGGTTTGCAATTGTTGTAGGTTGAATTTTGGGAACGAAAAGGGCATTTTAGCCCTATTTTTGCCTTTTCGCGTCCAATTCGTATTATCGCTTCATTTAACCCCAATTTCATTTTGAACATGATAATATGAGGTATAATGTAACTATTATGTAGATTCTTAGGCTTGCATTTGTTGTTGGCTGTATATCGGGAACGTAAATGTGATTTTAGGCCTATTTTTGCCTTTTCGCCTCCAATTCATGTTTCTCGAGTCATTTAACTCCATTTTCTTTTTGAATATGATAATATAAGGTATAATATAACTAGTGTGTAGAGTTTTAGGCTTGCATTTGTTTTTGATTGAATTTCGGGAAGGTATATGTCATTTTTAGAACTACTAACTACGGTAAATGATTGAATTCTTATATTATGTGTTTATTCCTTGGTTGTTTTGCAAGGTTTATATGAATAACACACCACGTTTGAGGGCCTTCACCACGGCACGAATTACATGAAGTTCGGGATAAGTTGGCGTCCCACATTTGTGATGATTGCTTATGATACATCTACTAGTTTGTATCAATTCTATATACACTTTTACATTATTAAATATATACATATTTAAAGTTAATTATTACGTAAAAAAACTTGTCATATATTATTGCAATTTGATCGGTCTTTTTTTGTGTCAAAGGGAGGTTTTGGGTGGGGATGGGGTAGGGGAGCTGCCATGGGGTGGGGGGGGGGGGGTGCGAGGGGAGCTGGGGGGGGGTGGGGGGGGTGGGGCGGGGGGGGTGGGTCGGGCAGGGGGTGGGGGTGGGGGCCGGGGGTGGGCGGGGGGTGGGGTGGGGTGGGGCGGGGGTGCCTTGGGGCCGGGGGGGTGGGCAGGGGTGGAGGGTGCTGGGGTGGGCAGGGGTGTGCTGGGGTTGGGCCGGGGGTGGGGGTGGGGGGTGAGGGGCCAGGGGGTGGGGGGTGGGTGGGCATGGGGTGGGGCGGGGGTGGCAGGCAGGGGTGGGCAGGGGCGGGGGTGGGGCAAGGGGTATTGGGGCGCGGGGTGGGGGTGGGGCGGGGGTGGGCGGCGGGGGGTGGCGGGGGGGGGGGTGTCTTGGGAGGGGAGTCTTGGGGTGGGGGGTCGAGGCGATTTAATTTATTTTAAAAAAAAAAATTGAATTTGAAGGGCTGTGGTTTTAAGCCTAAACCGCTGCCCTTCACTTAAAAAGGGCTGCGGTTTAAGCTTAAAACCGCAGCCCTTCATTTAAAGAAGGGTTGCGGTTTATGCCGAAAACGCAGCCCTTCAAGCTTAGGAAGGGCTGCGTTTTTGGCCCGAACCGCAGCCCTTCGTTGAGAAGGGTCAGGGTTAAAAACCGCAGCCCTTCTTATCTATTGAAGGGTTGCTATGGAAAGGGCCGCTGCCAAAACGCAGCCCTTAGGGGCATTTGACCGCAACCCTTCCTTATTTTTCCACTAGTGTACATAGCATCAAAACTCGGCTTTATAGTTTTGTAAATATAACCTTTTTCCGGTGAGTTGAGAGTCAGTAGAGGGTGATGTAGATGAAACATATAAAAAATGGCGCCACGCCATATACATGGGATTTAGTGTCGTTTGACACCTCAAAGAGCATTGTAGGATGTAAATGTAATTCCCCGTAAATTTACGGGTTTTATTAATATATTTCAATCTATAGTTATTTATATTTAAATATATTTTAGTATTTTAACGATTTATTTCTTTAAGGTTGACTATTTGAAAGTCAAAGAAATTATTTTAATGATTTATGCGAGTCAAATATTTTATTAAAGTCATGCTTTGAAAGTATTTGAAATGTTTGAAATACTTATTGGATTTGGAAAAAGATTTTTAAGTGGGTGTGAGGAGCCCAAACACTCTTAGATTTGGAAAAGGATTTATAATCCTAGCCAATTTACCTTTTTCTATGCCCACAAGGAAAACATATATAAATTCATTAAACCCCTATTTTTCCCTACACAATATTTTCTCTCTCCTCACTCAAAAGAAACCGGCTCCCTCTCTCCTCTTTCTCTCTCTCATTGTTTTCCTTCCTTCTTTCCCAAGTAACAATTTCTTCTTCAACAAGTAACCTCCTCCTCATCAAACCACCGCGCCAACCACCGTGCTGCCGCCAACCCGCTTCCACAACACCCTTGACCGGCGCCCTTTGCTCTCTTCTTTGCTTTGGTTTGTTTCTTTTCTTCCTCAAGTTTTATTCAAAGATTGTATTTTAGGTTTTGTTTTAATTAGTTTATGTTTAAAAGTTATAGTTTAATGATTTAATATTGAATCTAAGTTATATAATTTATGTATTGAAGAAATAAAATTCAGATTTGCATATTTGAGTTTAAATTAGAGTTTTAATTATCAAAGCATGAATTTTTAGTGTTTTGAAAGTTAGAAATCATAGTAGTTTATTATAAGTTATGAAATTTATGTTAGAAAAGGATTTAGGATTTTGCATGATTTATGTTGTTGTGTAAACATGTTGATTTTGAGATTATATTATGAGATTTATATCATGTTTGTATGGAAGATTGATGCAAGCATGTTGGTTGGGAACTTTATTTATTAATTCACATGGAGGAATTAATATATTTACTAGTATTGGATCATGATTGATCATTGTTCCCTTTTGAGTATTTCACTGCTTTATAAGGACCGATGGCCTTATTTGGTAAGTTGATATTTTATACTTATGAAAGGTAATTTGGTTGTTGGCTAGGTTCAACAATTAAGAAAGATTGGATTAAAGTTGAAATTAATTTTGAATTGTAAAGTTGTGTGATCACTTATCTAAACCTAAGATAAAAATGGAAGTTTGTGATTGTTGATTGATTATGATGTTTGTTTTACTTGTGATTCATAACAAGTAATAACTGGTAAATCATGTAAAGTGAACTTGGATAGCGGTAGCTTTAGACTGGGTACACGTTTGAAGTGTTGGACAATTAGGAGTGGGGTACATGGTGAGCGGGCCATGGCTTTTTCCGGGCCGGATTGATCACCGTGTTCTATTTTTATTTAAAAGGTTCCTCGATATCGTAGGTCATGGGAATACGGAGTCGCGCCCGTATTTCGTCTTTCAACGGAAGGTTGGTTTTAGTTAGACAACTCGGTCCATTGACTATTCCATTTAAAGTAAAAAAGAATGTTGTTAAAGTTAGTTCGTAAAAGTTATCTGCAATTCATTATGCTATTATTTATTCGTGCTACTATTTATTAGTAACATGTTAGAATTGTTTATTTATTTAGTATGTAGTACTCAACTTTGCTGATTACGTGCTTTTGTTTGTGTATGTTGATCATGGTTATGCCTTATTGATCCTGTGATGACCTATTTTGGTGAGCTAAGTCTCTAGGGATCAATAGTGCATCGTCCATCTGAGGTGTTTGAAGATGATGCATCATTGGGATCGGGATTCGAGAGCTTGTGTAGTTTATTTATAATACTTTTTTGAGTTATACTTTTTCGTTGTTGGTTGGTTTTAAGTTTGACTTTAACTTTGTTGGTTAGTTTTGGAGTTGACTCATTGTTGACTAAGTTTATTTATAAAGTTTTATTATTATGTTTTCCGCCGTAAAATTCGAATAGTCGATACGCTTTCACACGGCGATATACTTTTGATAATTCTCCTATGTTTTATATTAAAAAGGTATTTTAGGAAAAGAGAGAATTATGGGGGTGTTACAAAAGTGGTATCTAGGAGCTTTAGGTTTTATTGGCCTTTCGTGCCAACCTTTCAAATTTTTAGGCGCCCCGACTAGCTTGTTACTTAAAAGGGATATTATCTCGTATAACCCTAACATATAGGCCTTTTCCTAAATAACACGACATATTATTTTTTTCCTGCATAACCCAAAACTTGTATTTTGTCATTAAAACTTAACTTGGGATATCTAACAAGGTGTTAACTATTTTGACATGTATAATGAAAAATCGAATTTTGTTTTAAAAAAAAATAAAAAACATTGATGTTCTTCATCCTCTTTCTTTTGTTCTTTATCAATCATGTCTTCATCTCCTCTCTCTCTCCAAATCCGGATAAAGTTCAGCCTCGAACCTTCTCGCCACCAACAACTACTTATCAACTTATCAACCATTGGAAACCCAAAAACCACGAAATCAACCATTGTTAATCCTCCATAATTATAACCTTGTTCATATTCTCTCTCCTCTCCCACAAAACTCAAACTCAATCATACCCAGAAATGCCCCCAATTTAATCAAAACCACAAGTTATTGGAAAAACAATGGAGCAAGGTTCTGGCGAGGCCGGTAGGATAATGCGCGGAAGAAGGCTGCGGTGGCGGCGTAAGCATTCTTTGCACTCGTCTCTCCTTTATCTCGCAATTGGGTCGAATTTAGTGTAGTTGTCACTACAATGTGAATTAGTTTCTTATGGAGGTAGTACGACTTATTGTTTCCTTTAGTGTACAAGTTTTGAAGTGATAAGCCTTATATGACATGTGTTCACAATATTCTATGTCTACGATATGCTCGATTTGCTATGTGGACTTATAAATTGCTTTTACACTCGTATTCTTTGGTTTCTATTTGTCACGGCGATGACAGGACCATGTAGATTATGGATGCAAAGTTACTCCCGTAGTCCAAGCCATGGATCTATCTTCCCAGGATCTCCGACATTCTCTGTTTAACGGCGAGGTTTATATTTATTTATCTTTTATCCAGTGAAAATCTATAATTTATTAGAGTGGTGTTTGGCGAAGTCATGCTACATTGTGTAGAGAAAGAGCACCATGGCTTCTTCTACTGCGGGGAGCAAAATCATCATAATTCTTTGTTCGAATTGGGCCGAATTTAGGGTTGTTCCCAAATTTGGGGCTTTTGTGTTCGAATTGCTTGTTTAAGGGTCTCGATTGGGATGTTTAGGGTTCGAATTTGCCCAAATTTAGGTTTTCGAATTGGGCGCCGCCGTGTTTGAATTGGGCTTCGGGTTCGAATTCTCCAACAAGAATTTTCCAATTATAGTGGTATTGGTGATGGTGGTGATGGTGGTGTGGAGATAAAGACACAAGAGAAGGAAGAAGATGAAGAACAAGAGAGGGATTAAGATGAAGA